>CM042143.1:114254910-114322430 GCA_023376005.1 Doryteuthis pealeii | reverse complement strand
ACACCACACAGAAGAGATCTTTCAATCAGCACCTTTTATAACACACTTTGTATTCTGAAAAATTAACGTTCCCATTGGTTGTTCATTCCTATCTTGAATAATATAACAGCATTCAATCTCAATACTTTTTTGACACACCTTGTGTGTGCATATATATATAATTATATATATATATATATAGATATATATAATTTTAGAGAGAGAGAGAGAGAGAGAGAGAGAGAGAGAGAGAAAGAGAGAGAGAGCTGACCTTATACTCAAGTGTACACAGTAATTTTGTTGTTAAATAGTCATGCAAGTACTCTGAAAGAGATAGTATATCTGTAATCAGAGAGCAGACCGTGGATGTAGTCTTTGGAGATGTATAGACCAGACCATTAATTTCTTGTGATTGGGGAGTAGAGGTAGTATAGGTGGGACAAAAAGTTGGAAACGTTTAATTCTATAATTTCAAAACATATATGCGCTTCCTAAAAGCCGGTTTGCCTTTGTAGAACTAAAGTTAATCGGAGCCCAAATAATTAACAATTGTTAATTAAATAAAAACTGAATCAGGTTGAAAGATTTTTTTATTTTTGCTAAACTAACGGTTCTAGAGTTATTGCAGTTAAGATATTTCCACTCACTAATATATTGCAAAGGATTAATGATAGTTAAAACTATTAGATTATTGGAAAGAACTTACTAGATTACGGGAAACATTAAACTAATCGTGGTAACAAAGTAATAATTTTGGGACAAATAGTGAAATGGTAATCAATACATTTGTGAATAATATACAATATATGTTTTACTAGACATTGACGCGGAATTAGATCCAATGTAATAATTATAAATCCTTAGAATTATATATATATATATATATATATATATTATATTATATATATATATATAGTTAAACCTTTGTTAATATTGGACGGGCAGCCGCAGACAAATGTGCTCAGAAACCAGTGGTAGTAATCGCACCAAATGAATTGTACACTATAATATTTTAAGGGGTCGGGTTAGCTCAGTCGGTAGACGCGTTCGGCTAGGAAACACAAGGTTTCTAGTTCGATACCGGTCCTCGCCAACTCAGCGTATGAGTAGCACAGGGATCTGTGCGGTAAAGTAAGGATCTGATGGTAGGTGTGTCGCTCCACCTCAGATGCTAAAACAATCTCTTTGGTCTAGCGCTATTGAAAAGGGGTTAGACTCTCTCGCTGACTGGCTGATACCCGACTTTAGGCACCCCGACGACTTTATATATAATATATATATATATATATATATATAATATATATATATATATATGCCAATTCTAAGCCGCTTTTAGATAGAGAGATAGATGAACTGTGCTTATAGATAGATGAAGGCTGCGGTTGATATAGAGAGAGATAGGTTGAGCTTACTAGATAAATAGATAGGTACATAGATAGGTTGAGCTTACTAGATAAATAGATAGGTACATAGATAGGTTGAGCTTACTAGATAAATAGATAGATAGATAGAGCTTGATAGATAGATAGGCTAAGCTTGTTAGATAGATAGATAGAACTTGATAGATAGATAGAACTTGATAGATAGATAGGCTAAGCTTGTTAGATAGATAGATAGATTGATAGAGATAGATAGAGCTTTGTTAGATAGATAGATAGAACTTGATAAGATAGATAGGCTAAGCTTGTTTAGATAGATAGATAGAACTTGATAGATAGATAGGCTAAGCTTGTTAAGATAGATAGATAGAATTGATAGAATGATAGGCTAAGCTTGTTAGATAGATAGATAGAACTTGATAGATAGATAGGCTAAGCTTGTTAGATAAGATAGATAGAGCTTGATAGATAGATAGGCTTAAGCTTTTAGATAGATAGATAGAACTTGATAGATAGATAGGCTAAGCTTGTTAGATAGATAGATAGAAACTTGAATAGATAGATAGGCTAAGCTTGTTAGATAGATAGATAGAACTTGATAGATAGATAGGCTAAGCTTGTTAGATAGATAGATAGAACTTGATAGATAGATAGGCTAAGCTTGTTAGAATAGATAGATATCTTGACTCTAAGTTCATACACAGCAAATCCTTTGACAATGCCTATAAGTTTGCTAAAGTAAAGAGAAAATAAATTAATAATTCGTTGCACTGCCCAATTCTCTGAGAAGAAAGTTGAGATGTCCATGAATCTACAAATAGGTAACTAAGTCATCAGTCAGTAGAAAATAATGAACGTGGTGGTCACACCCCAAATAGTGATTTTGTGTCTTAAGATACAAGTTCCTTTGTCAAGGAGAAATGTCTGATTGGACGTGTGGAAAAATAAAGAGGCAATTGCTTCTTTTAACAGATCTTTTTATGGGTCTTGGAAAGGCATTTCGAAATTGTATGTGATGGATGACACAATGATAGTCAAACAAAGAGGGAGATTTTCAGTGATAGAAAACAGTGTGTGTGTTGGAAGGGGTAGGAATAGACATATGTAAAGGACTGGCGTAAAAAACAAACAAACAGATGAATAAAGTAATACATTTCTATGAATGCTTGAGATGAGGCTTGAAGATTAGTATTATCTGCGTTATTCCTCATCTTCATTGTTATCTGTACAACGCTCTGGCCGATGTGCCCTCCGGCCTTCTTCAGGTATTTCTTGTCGGGCTCGGGGAACCTTTATTTCGAACTCGGGAACCTCCTTGTCGTAATCCGGAGAAAACACGGCGTTTTTCAAATCCATTGCAGTGCATGTTTTTACCTCCAAAATATGATTAAAATGTATTTTTAGAAACAATTAACTTCATTTTAAATAATGTGCAACTACAATTTTATGGTAGGATTTAGTCACCTAAAGTTCAAGAATACAAAAAAAAAAAAAAAAGGGGAAGAAAGAAAGAATGAAAAATATAGAAAGAACCTAAGCGAAATAGAAAGATACAATTACAGAATGTCTGAATGAAATATTAAAATGAATGGAAGAATATAAAATGTGTAAAGAAAGAAAGAAAGAAAGAGATGATCGAAATATACAAAGAAATTTAGCGAATAAAAGAAAAGAAAGAAAGAAAATTAGAGAATGTCCAAAGGAATGCTAAAATGAATGATTAAAGAAAGGGAGAAAAAGTCAATGAAGACAGAAGAAAGAAAGAAAGAGAAATATACAAAGAACGTGAAGCCGAATAAGATAAAATTCAATGTCTGAAAGAAATATGCAAAAACGAATGAAAGAATCAAAATATGCAAAGAAAAAAAAGAAATAAATAAATAAATAAAATAAAATATACCAAAGAAGCCTGGGTGGAAAAGAGAAAGAAAGAAAAAAAATGACAGAAAGTCAAAAGAATATCAAAACGAAAGAGAGAATACAAATGTCAAAATAAAAAAGAAAAAAGAGAGAAAGAAGAAGAAAGTTTAAATACACAAAGAACTTCAAATGAAAATCGGAAAGATTAGAAAAAATGACAAAAGGTCAAAAGCAATTAATCAGAAACGGATGAAAGAATACTAAAATGTGGAAAGAAAGAAAGAAAAGTTGAATAAGTATATGAACGATTAAGAAAGAAAAGAAAATAAAGAAAAGAAAGAAAGAAAGAAAGAAAGAAAGAAAGAAAGAAATTAATAAGTATTGAACGATTAGAACGAAGAAAATATAAGAAAGAAAGAAAGAAAGAAAGAAAGAAAGAAAGAAAGAAAGAAAAGTTGAATAAGTATATGAAACGATTAAGAAAGAAAGAAAATAAGAAAGAAAGAAAGAAAGAAAGAAAAGAAAGAAAAGTTGAATAAGTATATGAACGATTAAGAAAGAAAGAAAATAAGAAGAAAGAAAGAAAAGAAAAGTTGAAATAAGTATATGAACGATTAAGAAAGAAAGAAAATAAGAAAAGAAAAAAGAAAGAAAGAATGAAAGATTAAGAAAAGAAAGAAAATAAGAAAGAAAGAAAGAAAGAAAGAAAGAACGAAAGAAAAGTTGAATAAGTATATGAACGATTAAGAAAAGAAAGAATAAAAAGAAAGAAAGAAAGAAAGAAAGAAAGAAAGTTGAATAAGTATATGACGATTAGAAAGAAAGAAAATAAGAAAGAAAAAAGAAGAAAGAAAGAAAAAGTTGAATAAGATAATGAACGATTAAGAAAGAAAGAAAAATAAGAAAGAAAGAAGAAAGAAAGAAAGAAAGAAAAGAAAAGTTGAATAAGTATATGAACGATTAAGAAAGAAAGAAAATAAGAAGAAAGAAAGAAAGAAATTGAAATAAGTATATGAACGATTGAAAGAAGAAAATAAGAAAAAAGAAGAAAGAAAGAAAGAATGAAAGAAAGAAAAGTTGAATAAGTATATGAACGATTAAGAAAGAAAGAAAATAAGAAAGAAAGAAAGAAAGAAAGAAAGGAAGAAAGAAAGAAAAGTTGAAAGTATATGAAGATTAAGAAAGAAGAAAATAAGAAAGAAAGAAGAAAAGAAAAGTTGAATAAGTATATGAACGATTAAGAAAGAAAGAAAATAAGAAAGAAAGAAAGAAAAGAATGAAAGAAAGAAAGTTGAATAAGTATATGAATGATTAAGAAGAAGAAAATAAGAAAGAAAGAAAGAAAGAAAGAAAGAAAGAAAGAAAGAAAGTTGAATAAGTATATGAACGATTAAGAAGAAAGAAAGAAAGAAAATAAGAAAGAAGAAAAGAAAGAAAAGTTGAATAAGTATATGAACGATTAAGAAAGAAAGAAAAATAAGAAAAAAGAAAGAAAGAAAGAAAGAATGAAAGAAAGAAAAGTTGAATAAGTATATGAACGATTAAGAAAGAAAGAAAAAATAAGAAAGAAAGAAAGAAAGAAAGAAAGGAAGAAAGAAAAGTTGAATAAGTATATGAACGATTAAGAAAGAAAGAAAATAAGAAAGAAAGAAAGAAAGAAAGAAAGAAAGAAAAGTTGAATAAGTATATGAACGATTAAGAAAGAAAGAAATAAGAAAGAAAGAAAGAAAAGAAAGAAAGAAAAGTTGAATAAGATATGAACGATTAAGAAAGAAAGAAAATAAGAAAGAAAGAAAGAAAGAAAGAAAGAAAGAAAGAAAAGTTGAATAAGTATATGAACGATTAAGAAAGAAAGAAAATAAAGAAAGAAAGAAAGAAAGAAAGAAAGAAAAGTTGAATAAGTATATGAACGATTAAGAAGAAAGAAATAAAGAAGAAAGAAAGAAAGTGAATAAGTCAATGATCAAAATGAATACAAAACAAAAAAAGTTGAGAAAAAAAGAAAAGGAAAAAAAGAAAGAAAAACGAAACATGAAAAGGAATATCTTATTATAATGGAGATTGTGTGTTTTTCGATCTGTAACCGAAACTATATTACTACTCAAGTCACAATTCTCTTAGTTATTGATATCACATTCTCAATGATTTTATTTTTATTTTAACCTCAATTATTAATAAAATTGTTTTACATTATTAATACTGTTAACCATATCTACATACTAACAACATGCAATTATATTTATATATACAACAAAATAGCGATTTACAGTGTGAACGGGAAGGCTAATTTGCATATTGATATTAAAAATGTAATTTTAATAAATATATGCTTAGTATTATTGGTTTCTAACTGTTTGGTTTTATTTTAATGAATATAAGCAAAAATCTCTTCAATTAATCTTAAATGAAATCGATTAACAAGAAAGATAACTGTCATTTTATTCTTTACTTCCTCTTTTAACTAAATACTTAAATTAGAAAAAATAACAATGAAAGACGACAGTGATGAAAGAGTAAATTTCAGTTGTTCTATTTTTCGATTATATCCCGCTCTGTTTCAAATCTTTTTATCTGCATTCTTATTTAGTTTCATTGGCCTTTCTAATTTAATACGATATTTCATTACATTAAAACTTAACTACTTGCACCCGGAGGGTGCATATATATGCTAGTAGAAATAAATAAAGAATACTAAATGTACATCAAAGAAACAATGAAAACAAAAAGAAAACAATAAGGAAATTGATTGATATATAAACGAATAATTGAAAATAAAAATAAATGAAAGTACACTAAAGAAAAACTTAAAATATAAAAAAAAATTAAACGGCAAAAACAAACAAACAAATAAATTAAACGGTAAAAACAACAAGCAAATTAAATGGCGAAAATAAACAAACAAACAAATGAGGGTAAAAGAGACAAAACAAGCCATAAAAGAAACAATATAATTCATTAAAATGATCGATTCAAGTAACAAATTAAGAAAAGGAGTTAAACTTTTAGCCCAGTTGAAAAGCGCTGGATGTTTAGTTTAAAATTAGAATAAAAGAGTTGGACATTCGCGAATACGAAGAAATAAGATGACACGACCAATCAAGAAAGGAACAATTAACACGAAAACCTTGGCATCACGTGACATAAACTTGTAAACCAATTACTGCAAAGTTTAGGTGTGTCATTATCGTATCTAGGTGTGAAATTAAGCGGAAACATCCAACTTCCGGTTGCCATGGCGCTGTCCACTCGTGCCAATCCCAACTTCGATAGAACGAGTTAAAAATGTCACAAGATCGATTTAGGATGGTGGACCTGATTGTTACAATGTTGGTGGAATCCGATATTTATTTGGTGTGTCCAAAAGTTTGTTGTCCCTTTTTTAGGGTGGGTGCGGGTGACTAAATACTGAGAGCACAGTTGAAAACTTTTTCTCTTTTTCTTTTTGCTGGACACTTTTGCACATATTCAATAGTTACAGTGCAAGTTAAGTACTACATGATTAATCCGATTGATTTTGACGGCATCACAAACCACCTGGGCTATTTTATGCCTTGAGGTCAGGAATAACGCTCATTGCTCAGGGTGGTCAGAAAGTCTTATCACCCACAAAAAAATATAACACTTAATTAATAAAAACTTAATTGCATAAAATAAGCCGCTAGAAATGAAAATAAAAATATATTATTACATATTATAACTAATGATATGATATATTAAAAAAAAATAGAAAATTATATTATTACATATTATAACTAATGATATGATATATTAAAACATGAAATAGAAAATTATATTATTACATATTATAACTAATGATATGATATATTAAAACATGAAATAGAAAATTATATTATTCCATATTATATGATATGATATGATATATAAAAAATGAAATAGAAAATTATATTATTACATATTATAACTAATGATATATATTAAAAAATGAAATAGAAATTATATTATTCCATATTATAACTAATGATATGATATGATATATTAAAAAATGAAATAGAAAATTATATTATTACATATTATAACTAATGATATGATATATTAAAAATGAAATAGAAAATTATATTATTACATATTATAACTAATTATATGATATATTCATATATGAAATAGAAAATTATATTACATATTATAACTAATGATATGATATATCATATAAAAAAGTAATAACATAAACATAGTTAAAAGGATAAGTACGTGACAAAAATTCTGAACCACCCTGTGCATATATATTTATTTTTTTAGTTGTTATTTTGCACACAATTATATATATTTACCAACCCCTCAACACGAGCAAGATGTAACACAGTGTTCTTTTTACCTAGAATTTTACATTTATACATATTAGCTTCTTTTATACTTTATTATCAATTATGGTGTATTTTATTTATCGTAAATATAATTCTAAGGAAAATTTATTTATTTCCTTTTCTTATAACTTGCTAAGTGACGTAACGTCGAGCGGAATGACGTTCGCTGAACTAAGATTTTGTATCGAAATTTGACGGAGGTCATAATGACGTAAAGCGGCCGGGTTAACTCAATTTGAATTCAGAGTTTTCTGAAAGGTTAAAGAGTCATATGTGAATAACTTATAAACTTACCTATTTGACTAATACATTGGACACTAATGCGTGATTCCACCCTGGGTCATAAAGTCCCGGGGAGTAATGGCAATGAAGGGTCCCACCGTGCTCCCTAGATCTGTAGAACTGTAGCCTCACAATCGGATAATTAAGAAATCAAAAGAAGGTTTTGCTTTGCCATTCTTTTCGGTCTAATAAAAGTAAAATAATATAGTTGGGTCTGAAGGATATAAAATAAATAGATCTTAGTGTTACTTCCATTAAAGGCTTCTGGTGTAGAGGAGTTGGAAATGGACTCGTCGGCCCGAGTTCAATTCTTGGACGAGACTGTTTGCATTTCACATAACACTGATACCCTGGGAAAAGCTATGCATCCAACTACTTTCCCTCCAGTTATGGGTGAATAGTAGGACCGACTGGGTTGTTTAACATTATCTAGGTAACCAATCTTGGAGAAGGAAAACCTGAATTCAAACCTATAAAACTTCGCTTACAAAATTGATCTTGTGTCGCATCCTACTCATGTGGAGGGGTTTGATATATATATATATATATATATATATATATATATATATATATATATTCTAACTGTAAAGCCGACTACATTACCGAACAAGAAAAATCTCCAACCGGAAGTAAACTATTTAGGCCTCCAGTTTTCGACTTTATCTAGCCAATTAATAGGTTCTCTATATAGAAAGACATGGACTAAAGCAAGGCCATAATTTCCGGGTTCCAAGCTTGAATCAAATTCACTGTAGTAACAAATGTATTTTGGAATCGCTTGAAAATTTATTAATTAAACATTTTTTAGATTAGAATAAGACCACAATTTTAGAACACCCGGTGAAGGTTTGGTTTGTTTGTTTTACGGCATAACAAACCTTTTCGGGTCATTTACTACTGAAACAAAGTAGGTACTGGAACTAGTGACGATAAGGGGGAACTCCATACTCTCCAAATCTACATAATTGGAACTTCACAAATAGACCCAGCTTAATGACATACCCAGGACACTAAGACCCCAAACCACCCCTTCTAGTACATATAAGAAATAAATAATTAGTGATTTCCCATAAGGGAAATAGGGTGCGGACAATCATATACAGGCTAAGGATTGGTGTGACCTGCCGCTTGATTGAAGGGGGACCTCTCCAAATGCCCGGTTAGCCTAAATAAGTGTCAAATTTGAGTGTTGCATATCATAGACTGCCCAGCCACCATCCTTAAGTATCAGAGGTCACCACAAATTGCCAACAACTGGCCCCTTTGTGGGGTTTTACGCCTCTACTGAGGTGCAGTCGGTGTATTCTACTGTCCATCAGACAGTGAGAGGTTCAATCCTGGGACATTTTTAAAAACTATATTTGGAGATAAGGCTCAGATTGTTTTGTAGACAGGATATCTCTATCACCTTATCTCAATGTCTTATTGTCCTT
Source organism: Doryteuthis pealeii (assembly GCA_023376005.1). Lineage (NCBI taxonomy): Eukaryota > Metazoa > Mollusca > Cephalopoda > Myopsida > Loliginidae > Doryteuthis > Doryteuthis pealeii. Next base: position 114,313,175 of record CM042143.1, on the reverse strand, counting down.
CCCACTATAAAAAAGGTGTATGTGCCAAGTCTTCACATTGTTTCCAGTGATAAACTCTTTTTTTCTTTGGTATGCGAAGGAGACTATTTCCAATTCTAGTCTATTTTGAAATTATTGCAAAAACAAAAAAGAGCACAGGTTCAAATTCTGTCTTAGATATACGTTGCCCTAAAAAGTGGCTTCTCACGTGGTCATGAACAGGGCCGTGAACCCACATAAAAATATATAACAAGATGAACGTATACATTTGAAGTGATGTATATCCAGAGGTTCTTTCATGATGAACATACAAGGTGTGTCATAAAAGTATCAAGATTAAAGCTGTATTTACCAAGATAGAAATGAACAATGAATGGAACGTTATTTTTTTCGGAATACAAGTTGTCTCAAAAAGTACAAAAAACTTGATACTTTTTGAAACACCTTGTATATGTGGTCATTCTGAAGTTGATATGTATGATAGGTATACATAAATGAAAAGATTTTAAAACATAATTTTAGGTATCCATGAACATCAATGCCAATTTGGTTTACATTTAAAATAGTATTTATAAAAAAAGGTACCCTTTGTTTTGAAACATTTTCATGAATTTGTTTTAATTCTCTATAGAATAAAACATTTTTTCACAATTAGTCCTAAATTACAAAAGAAATATTTTCGAAAAAGCGGTTCTCCCACCACACCCAAGAAAAGCACAAAAACTGATGGTTAGTTCATTATAATTGATCAGAAAACTCCGATTACAATGATAATATGAGTTTATTTGAATAGAATGAAATATGAGGTGAATAGATAGAGATATTTAAAATATCCCATCATAGAGGTAAAAAAAATACCAAGAAAAAGTGGCACAGCCATAAGGAAACTTGGTCGGCAAAGAGTTAACCTTGTTTGTTGCGACCGGTCGAGAAGGAAAAATCTGATTTCAAATTTGTTAAACTCTGATTAAATTTTGACTGTGTTGAATCCTATTCATAGTGGAATGGTTAGGTTAATTAATACACATAAAATGTTAATATGAACGTACAAGGAAAACGATTCCCTAACTATAAAATAGATGTCGTTAAAATCAATCAGTTATTTCCGAATATATATATATATCAGAGATATTCAGATTTAACACATTGCTTACCCCACCCCGCATGACTGTACCAAATTTTCACGGTATTTTTTAATTTTTTTTTTACTTCTATGATGTGATATTTCAAAGTTCACTCTCTATTCACATCAGAAATCATTCTATTAAAAAAGAAGTCCTATTATTATTGTAATCTAAATCCTTCTGTTCGATTATAATGAACTAATATCCAGCGGTTTACGGTAGAATATCCTTGGTTGGAGAACCGCTGTGAGTGGCTTAACGTAGGCAAAGAGGTGACATAAAGAAGGGTTTAGAAAAAGTTCATGAATGTATTATAGATATTATTTTATTTTCATTTCTTTTTTTTTTTCTTTTTTTTTTTTGAGTGAATAAATCTTTTCTTTATTTAAAAAATAAAACCCAAGACTAAACTTATCAATATTAATCCAAGATTAACTTATTAATATTAATCAAAGATGAACACGATAAGAACAGAATGATCAAATTAAACAAAAATAACCTGAAATACCGCATCCTGTTTCCATGGACACCATGCTGGTCGGTGGTGATTCAACGTGCAATATCACCTGCATCTTGTGACGGGCAGTGGGTGCGGGGTTTGGGATGGGATGTGCTGACTGGCACCAACGGATGAGGTATGAGTTTTTGTCATTGTGATGTAATGGCTCCCGGCTCATTAACCCTGAGAAACGAACGGTGTTTGTAGTGACACTCGCTCGGTTCTACAGGGTAAACGCGTCGATTTCCAATGTCAGTAATGATCAGATGATTGGGGGTAGACGTGAATCCTCGAAATACTTACCCCAGAAGATGAGAAGCGATGCAACTGATAAATTATTTTGTGCGTCTACAAAGCAAACAGTCGTTGTCAAAGTAACGGGGTATATTGATCAATAGAAACGAGTACATTGGATAGATAGGACGGATTTATGAGCGCTTGAAAAGAGGGAACATCGGCAGGCAACGAAAGGATGGTACAAGGAATACATTTGCAGGGGTATGTCACGTGGTTGGTATAGTCAGATAATCACATAATCACACATTTTATAACCGTTGCTGACGTCTGTGTTCGAACCGAGCTAAAAGTACTCCATTCCAAAGATGTTGTCCAAGGCAAACCCTTTTTGTCTCTGATTACCTTGTATTGTGGTATCGGCGTATGAGTAACATAGATTGAGTAATCTGATCTGTGCGGTGAAGAGGGGAGCTGACGGTAGGTGTGGCGCTCCATCGCAACAAAATAATCTCCTTAATCTAGCGCTAGAGAAAAGATGATAGACTCTCTCGCTGTCTTGCTGATACCGACAGTAGGCCACTTTGTTAAGTATCTTGCCGCCATCATTGGCCAGTTGTAAAGAACTTAAAGTAAATAAGTAAGTAAGTCCCGAGTTATAGAATCCTTTGGTAAGTGAATAAGTCCTGTGATATAGAATCCTTTGGTACGTGAATAAGTCCGGTGATATAGAATCCTTTGGTAAGTGAATAAGTCCTGTGATATAGAATCCTTTGGTAAGTGAATAAGTCATGTGATATAGAATCCTTTGGTAAGTGAATAAGTCCTGTGATATAGAATCCTTTAGTAAGTGAATAAGTCCTGTGATATAATACTACGTTCCGTCGTCCAAGAAGATCCAAGTAGTAATGCTAGTATGACCAGAAAAGGTCAGTATAAATAATCATATCAGCAGCAGAGCACTGCCAGTGATTGGACAATAAGTTGGTCACATGGTAGTCGGCGAGTCTATAAGTACAAGTGGACATCTGGTACACACCTTATACCGGAAAATTCCATAACTGCATTTAAGTTTGCGCTAATACCCTTGGGAAAGGTATGAATCCTACTCTCCCTCCAGCTATGGATAAATAGTAGGGCAACCAGTCTAGGAGAAGGAAAACTCTGAATTCAAACCTGTTGAACTCCGCTTAAGAAATTGACCTTGTGTCACATCCTGCTCGTGTGGAGGGGTTGGTAAATATATATATATATATATATCGGAAAATTCCAACACACTTCGCCAACATTTTTAAGCTTAAAAAAAATTGAAGTTTTTTTTTTTTAATTCCCTTTTTTAAGAAAAAATGCTTCTAATAGATTTAACAATTTGTCTGTGGGATTTAGAATATGCTACTGTATCCCCGGCCTTCGGGTAAGAGTCCCGACTAGATATGATACTAAACTGTATCTGATGGTGAGTCTCCAGTTCTGGAGATCTGGGGATTGCGGAGTACCCCGTTTTTACCATTACTACTAGTATACTCTAACCCGGGGTATTAGTACCTTATTAGAGACCCATCTAGGCGCCAAATATTTCTTTGTTTAGTCAGTCCGGTGTTTGTTGATTCGAAGACATCACCCCCAAAAACACTGGTGTGATTTTCCCGTTTTCCTTATTTTTGCCTCTTCCTCATTTTTACAAAGGGCCGGTTTAGCTTAGTCGGTAGAGCGTTTGGCTAGGAATCACAAGGTTCTTGGTTCGTTACCGGCCCTCGCCAACTCAACGTATGAGTAGCACATGGATCTGTGCGGCAAATTGAGAAGCTGACGGTAGGAGTGGCGCTCCACCTCAGACGCTAAAATAATCTCCTTGGTCTAGTGAAAAGGGAATGGACTCTCTCGCTGTCTGGCTGATACCGACTTTAGGCTGGCCTGATTATATATATATATATATATATATATATATATATATGGAATATTACTAAATTCAAACAAACGAAAAATCTGGGAAACCCAGCTGGTGTAATGGTTAGAGTCCCCACCTGTCAGCTTGGCAGTCGAGGTTTCGAGTCACACACGGAGCAGTCTCCCATGTCTATAACCTTGCTGATGATACCTAATAGGTTGAAATGTACATACAGGGATTGACATTTCCTCGATTTGTTTAGGCTTGCATTTGAACATATATTCCCGCTTAAATTCATTAATTATTAACTAATTAATTTTCAAAATTAAGTATGACTTCAAGTAAGCACATATCCTCCAAAAATTGTCGGCAAAAAAGGCCATATAAAAAATAAACACATTGTTTGTTTACTTTATATATATATATATATATATATATATATATATATATATATATATATATTATTATTATTATTATTTTTAAGTTGGCAATATAATTTTTGTGCAATAACTCGCTGTCTGGCTGATACCGACTTTAGGCTGCACTGACTAATATATATATACATATATATATAAGGGTCTCTGAATGTGTATGAGAATGAGTTATGTACAAATTTACACCATTCTTTTTTTTTATTAAAGCAACGGTTTCCAACTGTGTATTCACTCTAGATATGGAATACAAGACAGAAAAAAAGATGAACATTTGCACACATCTACCTATATACATTGGCATTTCATTTAATGTTAGCCATGAAGCTCTCATTCGAAGAAAAATAGGAGAAAAAAACTTGAAGTGGAACTTCACCTACCCATCATCTTGTCATCACGCTTGAGTCGACACCAGTAGTTATACTCTCTCCAGCACCATAATCAATATGGAACTGGGTTGTGTCATGATTTTGGTCGAATATTATTTCAGGCATATTACTCATATATTGTGCATCCTTCGTTGGACAATTTGGTACATTAACGAAGCATCAGTGGTCGACTGTACGAGTCTTACCAATGTTAGCTGCCGGAAATATGATGAACACAACATCAGACTGATAAGGAAATTCTTCAGTGCATCAATTGATATCCTTAAAACGATGCATATGTTTCTGTATATGTGAGTGCGTTTGTTTGCCTGTGTGTATTTTTGCCTAATGTTATGTAGATCCTACACACACACAAACATACACACACATATATATATATTTGGAAGCGCGTGGTGTAAGGGTTAAAGTCATGGGAATTGGACTCGTCGCCCTGAGTTCGAATCCTGGACGTGGTAATTACATTTCACTTAGCGCTAATACCCTTAGGAAAGGTATGAATCCTACTCTCTCGCCAGCTATGGATAAATAGTAGGGCAGACTGGGCTCTTTAACTTTTGTTAGGCAATCAGTCTAGGAGAAGGAAAACTCTGAATTCAAACCTGTTGATCTCCGCTTAAGAAATTGACCTTGTGTCACATCCTGCTCGTGGTGAGGGGTTGGTAAATATATATATATATATATATATATATATATATATATATATATATATATATATATATAATAGTATTTGATAATTTGCTTGAAACATTGTTAAGTATATTATTATTTATTTAAGAAGGCAATTACAATGCGTATAAAAATAAAATAATGTCCAGTGTCTAATCAATTCCGAAGAAACTTTATCTTCAGAGACTGTATTTGAAATGGATGCGGTCTTGTGTGTTTTTTTTGTATTTTTTTTGTATTTTTGGACGTTATGAACACGCGTCTCGTGAGTTGTTATAACGCCACACAGAAGAGCGAAAAAACACACAAGACCGCGTTCATTTCAAAAACAGTCTCTGAAGATGAAGTTTCTTTGAAATTGATTAGAAACTGGACATTATTTTATCTTTTTATACGCATTGTAATTGCCTTCTTAATATAAATAAATAAATAAATAAATAATAATAATAATAATAATAATATATATATATATATATATATATATATATATATATAAGGAGAGGTGTCTATTTTGGTATGTACGTGTTGACTTATAACTCGGAAAAGAGACTTCAATGTGCATTAAAATAGTGCATACACTTTAATATCTATATTAAGAAAAATTATAAAAATCAGTTTTTGATTTTTACTGATTAAAGGATATAATTAAATAATTAAGAAGCATCCGATTTCTGGAACTCTTCAAACTTCGTCATGCTTAAGTCAAAACTAGCCTTTAGCAAAATAAATTTGTTTCAAAGCACTTACGAGTTTCGGGATACATTTTTGAAAATGATATTCTTCATAAAAACAAACAAAATCCTAAAATAAACGCATCATAAAATATGCGAATTCTTTTCTTCTTTTATCGTAAAAATTAATTTTCTTGGTTCCTCTCTTTCATGTTTCTCTATTATTCCACGATTGTCTCAAAATCCTTTTAGTTCCATCCTGGACTGGATACTTCTGCTAATATATATATATATATATATATATATATATATATATATATATATATTTGTGTGTGTGTGTGTGTGTGTGAAAGCCTTCAAAACCAACCAACAAACCAATATAAACATAATGCTTCAAGAAAATTACAAAACCCTTATATATATATATATATATATATATATATATATATAATATATTGTGAAAGAACAGTAGTGGTACTATTTAAATCATAGCTGGGAGTGAGGATGTTCATACCTTTCCCAAGCGTATTAGTGAAAATGAGAAAGTAATATTGCGTCTGGAGTTCTAATTTGCTTATTACTATGCCGTAGTCATGCACGTTATCACTAACCAACGGTACCTCCCACAGCGACAATAACAAAAAAAATTGCAAACAAGTCAGGTGATAAAATTATAATGAATGAATTATCCTCTAAATCCTGTATATATTTGAATTATTTACATCTGTGTATGTTTATCATTATATCAAACTATTAGGTTGATTGATTTTAATGGCATTTCAACTCGTCTAGAGTTATGTTATGCTTAGAGGTTAGGAAGTCGCATTTATTGTACGTTGATATTTACATTTCTGAGTTGTTAAGTCTTTTTTTTGTCCACGGAAATATTGCATATAAATCAATTTAAACGGTTCTATTTGACCCATAGATGGGTCTCTAATGGGTACTCATACTCCCGGTTAGAGTATACTAGTAGTAATGGAAAAAAAAACAGGGTACTCCATAATCCCCAGATCTGGAGACTCACCATCAGATCCAGTTTAGTATCATTCCTAGGTGTGGCTCTTACCCCCTGACCGGGGATGCAGTAGCATATTCTAAACCCCACGAATAAATCGTTAAATCTATTAGGGATATTTTTCTCAAAAACAGAATTAAAAAAAATATTTTCAGTATTTCTTAAGTTTAAAAATGATGGCGGAGTGGCCTATTGTCGGTATCAGCCGGAAAGCGAGGCTGCCTATCCCCTTTTCACTAGCACTAGATCAGGGAGCTCACCACTTTACTGCACATATCATATTACCCAATTTGTTTCTACTCACCCGCTGAGTTGACGGGAACCGGTATCGAACCCGGAATCTTGCGATTCATAGACGGGTGCTCTACTGACTGAGCTAAACCGAACCTTTGTATATAAGCAGAGAAACTAAATCAATACAAATGTAAAAAAGAACCCGCGGATAATCGCAACCGAAAAATATATAAAACACAGAAAAACAATGAAAAAAAGAAAGAGTAGAAGTTGATGCAGTATAAGACCAGAGTTTTATAAAAGACCTCTACTTTTATTTTCAATGTTATCTTATTCGAGCAGGACTGACCCCAAGTCTTGAGTTTGTCATCTATGGGTGATAAGATAGTTAGGTGTTAACAGTGACCGGCGCTATCAGACGGTGTGCCCACTGCACAGCGTCGGATAAGAAAACCACCAGTGTGATCTGAGTTACATAGAAGTTAGCAAAAAGTACAGATTATATAAAAAGAAAACTGCACGAATACAAGATCTACATGCCCCGTTATTTTCAGGAGTGAATTATTTAACAACTTGCTAGACTGATTCAAATCTTGTAAATATGGATTGACAAGAAGACAGGTACATTCAGACAGATGTAGATATAAGATTCCACATATAGATATTGTCGATCAAAATATTCGTTCTTTGTCGGTAGGTAGCATTAGGAAGGTTTAGTTTCACTTAAAAGGTTTTGATAGTATTTTGACAGCTGTCAAACCAGTGTCGTTTTTTTAATAATCTGAAAATTTTGTAAATTATAATGTTGAGGGCGGTATAAGAATTATCGAGCTAACACTCGTATCTTATAAACATTAGGTTATCCTAAAAAGAGTAACCTAACACATAATATACGGTTGGGGAAAAGACAAGTCAGTAAATACAATATAAAATTTAATTATACAAAATATAAAGAGGGACATAAGTTCCCGTCCTAAACCACAAAAGAGTCACAACGTGTTCGCGGAACATGAAGAAAGGTTTAAACAACGATGGGATAGAAACCGCTTACTATTTTTCTGGAGGTCTTGGATCAAATAAAGACACCATGTACCTAACACTGCCGAGGATGCGAAAAGATAACATTTTTCGATTCCAACCTCGTTGAGGAAGAATTTACGGTTCACCCTGTCACGTGACCAAAAATGACAAATTGGTGGCCGAGTGCACCGTTACTTGCAACACTCTACTTTGGCCCTTACTTGGGTTAGACAGTTGATCGGAAGCACCCTCTCCGATCAATCGGCTTGTCACGTCAAGCCCTAGAACATATATAATTGTCGCAACCCTATTGCCCTTATGGCAAACCCCAAACACTTTTTATCCTGTATCTGTTAGAAGGCGGTGGTTCAGTGCTTTAGTACCCTAAGGTAATACCTGTTAGTGTCATACCTATGGGTTTAATAGGAAAAATGAGTTTGAAAAATGTTTAAAAAGTTGAATACTCATCAAGTATAAATATAACAAAACGTCTTTTGCATAAAATAACACAACAAGGGTTGATATGCCGTAAAAGTCAACCAATCAATCAACCATTGTTTCCTTTTTCGTCAATTCTGAATCGATAGAGTCTTTGTTTAAGAAAAAAAAAACGAAAAAAAATCAAACGAAAAAGATAAACAAAAAACAAACTAGAAAGAGCAACGATGGAATAAATTTGTATCGAAAGACTCTCCATTTGAGTAAAAACGTGTAATAACACCGTTTTTATAATTCTGGATCGATATACTCTTCAGTTGAAGAAAAACGTGTAATAACACCGTTTTTATAATTCTGGATCGATATACTCTTCAGTTGAAGAAAACGTGTAAAATAATTCTGGATCGATAGACTCTTCAGTTGAAGAAAAACGTGTAATAACACCGTTTTTATAATTCTGGATCGATATACTCTTCAGTTGAAGAAAAAATAAACCGTTTTTATAATTCTGGATCGATATACTCTTCAGTTGAAGAAAAACGTGTAATAACACCGTTTTTATAATTCTGGATCGATATACTCTTCAGTTGAAGAAAACGTGTAATAACACGTTTTTATAATTCTGGATCGATATACTCTTCAGTTGAAGAAAACGTGTAATAACACCGTTTTTATAATTCTGGATCGATATACTCTTCAGTTGAAGAAAAACGTGTAATAACACCGTTTTATAATTCTGGATCGATATACTCTTCAGTTGAAGAAAAACGTGTAATAACACCGTTTTTATAATTCTGGATCGATATACTCTTCAGTTGAAGAAAAACGTGTAATAACACCGTTTTTATAATTCTGGATCGATATACTCTTCAGTTGAAGAAAAACGTGTAATAACACCGTTTTATAATTCTGGATCGATATACTCTTCAGTTGAAGAAAACGTGTAATAACAACGTTTTGTCTGGATCGATAGACTCTTCAGTTGAACAAAACGTGTAATAACAACGGTTTTATAAGTCTGATCGATAGACTCTTCAGTTGAACAAAAACGTGTAATAACAACGGTTTTATAAGTCTGGATCGATAGACTCTTCAGTGAACAAAACGTGTAATAACAACGGTTTTATAAGTCTGATCGATAGACTCTTCAGTTGAACAAAAATCGATAGACTCTTCAGTTGAACAAAAACGTGTAATAACAACGGTTTTATAAGTCTGGATCGATAGACTCTTCAGTTGAACAAAACGTGTAATAACAACGGTTTTATAAGTCTGGATCGATAGACTCTTCAGTTGAACAAAACGTGTAATAACGGTTTTATAAGTCTGGATCGATAGACTCTTCAGTTGAACAAAACGTGTAATAACAACGGTTTTATAAGTCTGGATCGATAGACTCTTCAGTTGAACAAAACGTGTAATAACACCGTTTTTATAATTCTGGATCGATAGACTCTTCAGTTGAACAAAACGTGTAATAACAACGGTTTTATAAGTCTGGATCGATAGACTCTTCAGTTGAACAAAACGTGTAATAACACGGTTTTATAAGTCTGGATCGATAGACTCTTCAGTTGAACGTGTAATAACAACGGTTTTATAAGTCTGGATCGATAGACTCTTCAGTTGAACAAAAACGTGTAATAACGTCTGGATCGATAGACTCTTCAGTTGAACAAAACGTGTAATAACAACGGTTTTATAAGTCTGGATCGATAGACTCTTCAGTTGAACAAAAACGTGTAATAACAACGGTTTTATAAGTCTGGATCGATAGACTCTTCAGTTGAACAAAACGTGTAATAACACCGGTTTTATAAGTCTGGATCAATAGACTCTTCAGTTGAACAAAAACGTGTAATAACACCGGTTTTATAAGTCTGGATCGATAGACTCTTCAGTTGAACAAAACGTGTAATAACAACGGTTTTATAAGTCTGGATCGATAGACTCTTCAGTTGAACAAAACGTGTAATAACACCGGTTTTATAAGTCTGGATCGATAGACTCTTCAGTTGAACAAAAGTGTAATAACAACGGTTTTATAAGTCTGGATCGATAGACTCTTCAGTTGAACAAAAACGTGTAATAACAACGGTTTTATAAGTCTGGATCGATAGACTCTTCAGTTGAACAAAAACGTGTAATAACAACGGTTTTATAAGTCTGGATCGATAGACTCTTCAGTTGAACAAAACGTGTAATAACACCGGTTTTATAAGTCTGGATCGATAGACTCTTCAGTTGAACAAAACGTGTAATAACTGGATCGATAGACTCTCAGTTGAACAAAACGTGTAATAACAACGGTTTTATAAGTCTGGATCGATAGACTCTTCAGTTGAACAAAACGTGTAATAACACGGTTTTATAAGTCTGGATCGATAGACTCTTCAGTTGAACAAAACGTGTAATAACAACGGTTTTATAAGTCTGGATCGATAGACTCTTCAGTTGAACAAAACGTGTAATAACACGGTTTTATAAGTCTGGATCGATAGACTCTTCAGGAACAAACGTGTAATAACACGGTTTATAAGTCTGGATCGATAGACTCTTCAGTGAACAAAACGTGTAATAAAATTCTCTATTTATTTTAGGGGAAAAAACGTGTTATAAAATTGTAGTTTTATAAAGCATCCTTTATTTTTTCTTCTCCAACACATTCTCATTCTTTCCATTTATACTTATTTTCTTCACCCTTCACTAGTTTCCTCATTGTTTATCCTTCCACCTTAGACATATCCCTTGTCTTGTTTTTCCACACAAACCTTCTCTTGTGTTTCCTGTCTCACCTACATTTTCCCTTTCCTATTATTTCCTTCCATTCCTGCAATGTTTTCTTTTTTCTTCTAACTTCTCTTTCAAATTCCTTTCATATTTGATCCCATCCACCTTTGCATATTATAAATCCTTCCCCTAAGCTCCCTTTGCTTCCCCCATCATCTTCACCTACAGCACCCATACGGACATACATTAGGATACCTTTTTTTTTGTCTACAAAAGCAAACCGCTATTTCAACTCTGTCTTTTGCTGGCCTCGTCTACCCATTTCAATAAGACATTCTCCATTGCATTTGGTTTTTATTGTTTGCTTGTTTTTCTTCATTGTGATAGGTTCTTAGTATTCAGCAGTGGTTTTCAAATGACTCTCTTTTCCGGTGGTAAATTGACTTTCAATGTTCGTGTGTTGAATAGTATAAAGATGTTCACAATTCAATGCATTGAATGACACGAAAAGGGATCTTGTATATTTTTTTCTTTAAATGAACGTTGTTCAGACATAGGAGAGACGGTCGACAATAAACGATTCCACAAGTAGAAGTAAGATTTTTCAGTGATGTGAAATCATTCGGTCCAAATGCTGTGAAATAAATAATAGTTCTTTTTCTTACATTTCATTCATTATAACTGTTGTTCCCATTAGCATCTAGCCTAGGTAACACGGCTCAAAATAAGAATAGATAGATAGATAGATAATAAAAATAGACATATCATCATCATTATCATATCGCGCTATTAGCATGGATATCCATGAAAATCTCTCTCTAGCCGTCCCTATCACTTATTGTTCTCGCGAGGTCCTCTACGCAGCATCCAATATCCATACAGAGCAGATCAATATACGTTTTTTCTGGTCGGTCCACACTGGCGTGCTCATGTGTTAGCTTCCACAGGAGGACGTCACTTATGATTTCGTCCTTGCTTCTTCAGCAGTGTCCTGTGTGTCTTGTCCATCTTACCCGGATGGTTTGGGTGATATGGGACAGGTGGCCGTGATAGATAGATAGATAGATAAGAATAAAAATAGATAGATAGATAGATGGCTTCAAATGCATGGTGATTCTAAGCCCTGTCGACAGGGCTTAGAATACTTGTGTCGCCAGCAGAATAGTATAAGACTCCCCGAAAAGGGGGTGTCGTGGGCAGGTCACTAAACTGCATATGATGTTTAAACTACATATCTGGTTATTCAGGAATGTGGAGCCCACTTTCATTGCCATTACTCCAGGTTAACTTTGATAAGAGTGTTATGTATTTACCAACCCCTCATCACGAGCAGGATGTGACACAACGTCACTTATTAAAACATAGTTTAACAGATTGAAATTCCGAGTTTCCTTCTTCTAGACAGGTTACCAAACTAAGGTTAAATAGCCCAATCTGTTCTACTTACCCATAGTTGGAGAGAGAATAGGTGATGTTAACCTTTCTTAAGGTTATTAGCGTCATGTTGAATGTGACCAGCCTCGTCCAGGATTAGAACTCGTGTCGTGGTGTAACATTTCTTACGACAGGAGTGGTAGTGCAGTACCTATTAGGATCCCATCTATGGGTCAAATACACAAATGTGAAAATTATTCGTATTTTATTGAACCATTTACAAAAAAAAATTTAAGAAACAATTTCATAAAAATGCAAATATGAACGCACAACCAACTCTATTTCTTTATCCTCGAGTGGTAGTACCTGTTAGGGTCCCATCGATAGGTTAAATACAAAAATGAGTTAAATGTGTTTAAAAAATGAATACCTACCAAGAAAAAGGTTAACAAAATGTCTTTGGCATAAAGTAACCAATTAGGGTTGATATCACGTAAATCCAACCAACCAACCACCAAACCATTGAATGATTGACATACCATTAAAATCAATGAATCAACCTTTAATAAATGAAGCCTTCTTTTTTTTTTAATCTTAAATTATTTGTACATCTTTGTAGCCTTGAAAACAGTAGTTGTAGACAACCCAATCTGTGGAGATAGCCTTTTGGGAATTTTTTTTTCTGGGTGAAGAACTTAGGCACGTTATCGTGAATTTGGCTCTTAAGCAAAGATAACCGACCTGAACTCTGATGCTGTACATTCAAGTCTCAAAAAATTTATCAACCAAACGTTTATATTTGTCGACTTGTACGGAAGTGGAGACCGAAGAAAATACACATGGTATTCTTTTGTCGAAAACTGTAAAATTTATAAGTGAACTATTAGTATCACATTAAACGAAATCGTTGTCCAGATGACAGTTTACTACATAAAAAGCACCACAAATAACTCGAATAAGTATTGTGAATGAATCAATTTACATCTATATGCCAGCCCTAAGGAAGCGCGTGTTGTAATGTTAAAGTCTTGGAAATGGATCGTCGCTCCGAGTTCAAATCCTGGACGTGGTAATTGCATTTCACTTAGCGCTAATACCCTTGGAAAGGTATGAATTCTACTCTCCCTCCAGCTATAGGTAAATAGTAGGGAAGACTGGGCTCTTTAACCTTGGTTAGGCAACCGGTCTAGAAGGACAACTCTGAATTCAAACCTGTAAACTCCGCTTAAGAAATTGACCTTGTGTCGCATCCTGCATGTGCGGAGGGGTTGGTAAATATATATATATATATATATATATATATGCTAGCCCTATCGGCTGTGGCTTTAGAATACACTGACTACACCTCTACAGAGGAGTAAGAGCCCCCCCCCCAATGGGGCCACCTGCTGGCTGTGGGTTGGTGACCCGTGATGCTTAAGGATGGAATCTTGGTGGATGAGCAGTCCATGATATGTAACACTCCCCTTTGATTCTAACTTAGGCTAGACGAGCTGTCGGAGTCCCCCCCCCGATCAATCAGCTGGTCATGTCAAGCACTAGCACCTATATGATTGCCTCAACCCTATTGTCCTTATGCAACACCCAAACCTTATCCTATGGGAGGGGTTGGTAAATATATATATATATATATATATATATATATATTTACCAACCCCTCCGCACATGCAGGATGCAAACCCAAACCTTATCCTATGGGAGTCAGAAGGCAGTGGCTCGGTGTCTCATTGTCCTGGGTATGACGTTAAACTATCTGGATGGCGAGGTTCAACTTTTAGAGGTCTGGGGAATGTGGATAACCCCGGCATCATTATTGTTCACTGGTCCATTCTGACTCGGAGTGGTAGTACCTGTTAGGGTCCCATGTATGGGTTAGATAGAAAAATGTATTAAATGATTAAAAAAATTAGTATCCATTAAGAATTAATTTATTTCAAAACTTTGTCGGCATTAAATGACCGAGTTCAAATCCTGGACGCATAGCGCTAATACCCTTGGGAAAGGTATGAATCCAACTAATCTCCCTTAAAAGGTTGTATTTTTTATAGGTCCTTATATATTAGGAATCACAAGATTCCTGGCTGGATACCGGACCTCGCCAACTCAACGTATGAGTAGCACAGGGATCTGTGCGGTAAAGTTAGGAGCTGGTGGTATATGTGTAGCTCCACCTCAGACACCAAAACAATCACCTTGGTCTAGCGCTAGTGAAAAGGGGATATGCCCCCTCGCTGTCTGGCTGATACCGACTTAGGCCACCCTGATGAGTTTATTTTACTTTAATGCCAAATCATATCATTTTAATATCAGGTTGCTTATAGTATTTAACGATGATTAAATGGTCACTCATCTAGTATTGAACAGGCTCATCAATGCTTAACTAGCGATAGCCAGTACTTTCAACGTGACTTGACCGTAATCGATTAGGTTAGGTTCCTTTGTTTAATCACATATTAACCTTCGTGGGTTATTTAAAGTCAAGAAAACAATAGCGGTACTATTTAACCCATAGCTGGGGGAGTAAAGAGGTTCTATGGTATTAGTCCGAAAGCAAACATAATTGCACGACTGGAGTTCGAAAACGTTTACTACGATGTATATATTTACCAGAAGAATGTGACACAAGGTCAATTTTTAGGCGGAGTTGAATTCAGAGCTTTCCTTCTCCTAAACTGGCTGTCTGAAAGGTTAAAGAGCCCAGTCAGCCCTGCTATTTACCCATAGCTGGAGGGAGATCAGGTGGATGCCTAAATTTCCCAAGGGCATTAGCGCTATTAGAAATGTAGAAAGCCTCGTCTAGGATTTGAACTCGGGTCGACGAGTCCATTTCCTACGACCTTAGCCATTTCACCACGCGCCTCCAAAAATTTACTACGATGTAACAGTCCAGCAGGTTAACCCCGGATATTCCCTACACCACGTGGTTTACGGTTTCGTCATGCGTAACGTCTGAGAAAAAAAATATTTGCAACCTGTAAGAGCATATGCTCGAGACGAGAGGTCTTCTCAATTTTATTGCTTCAGTCAGATCTTATTGATTTACACAATTTAAGGTTAAACGTCCTCGGAAAATTGATGTATATGGCTGTAAGTAGAAAGAATTTCTTCTTGAGGTTTAGCTATGTCAGAAGTGTTTTTTTTATATGTTTTACCACCGGGTTGCCACGCCATGTTTGAAATTGTTTCAATGGTAGAGAAATATTCCTTAGACACACACACACACACACTCTCTCTCTCTCTCTCTCTCTCTCTCTCTCTCTCTCTCTCTCTCTCTCTCTCTCTTTGTATGCGTCTCTCTATCTCTCGGTCTGTCCCTGTCTGTCTGTGTGTCTCTGTTTCAAATTGCTGTCAATGACAGAGAAATTATTCTTTACCAACACACACTTACACACATTTTATTTCTCTCTCTCTCTCTCTCTCTCTCTCTCTCCCTCTCTCACTCTGTGTGTGTCATCTGTCTCTATCTGTATATCCCTCTCGTTCTGTTTATTTTAATGTATGTCTCTCTTTCTGTCTCTGTCTCTCTATAACCCCCTCTTCATCTACCCTCCTCTCTCTCTACCCCCTCTATCTCTCTCTGTCATCTGTTTCTTTCTTTGTGTCTGTCTATATTTTCTCTTCTCTATCTCGCTGTCTCTTTCTCTGTCTGTCTCTGTATGTGTGTCATCTTTCTATATATATGCCTCTCTCTCGTTCTCTGTTTATTTCAATGTATGTCTCTCTTTCTGTCTCTCTGTCTCTCTCTACCCCCTATATCTCTTTACCCTCTCTTTTCTCTGTCATCTGTTTCTTTCTCTGTGTCTGTCTATATTTTTTCTTTCTCTATCTCACTGTCTCTTTCTCGGTCTGTCTGTCTCTGTATGTGTGTCATCTTTCTATATATATGCCTCTCTCTCGTTCTCTGTTTATTTCAATGTATGTCTCTCTTTCTGTCTCTCTCTACCCCCTATATCTCTTTACCCTCTCTTTTTCTCTGTCATCTGTTTCTTTCTCTGTGTCTGTCTCTATCTTTTTTCTTTCTCTATCTCACTGTCTCTTTCTCGGTCTGTCTGTCTGTCTCTCGTTTTCTTGGACCACCAACATCGGAAACGGATATTTGTGCTCTTCCAGCTGCCACATTGCCAACCGTTCTCCGCCATCCCAAAGAGCTAGTTTCGCACAATCCACAACATCTTTGACACTACATTTAATACCGGAACTTAAAGGGCATTTCGCCATCTTTTCACGAGCTGATTGCACGATTCAGACAGCATTTGGTAGAACCGTATTTTATAGACTTAATGCTAAACAACATCAGTTGTGCTTTTCAGCTTTGATGTTGCGTTGGATGATATAATATGCAAGCAAATAGGAACTCCGAACGATTAGTAAATGATATGTACGAATGAAATAGCCAAGGTGAGATTTCATACACATGTACTGGGTATTATGATAGATGGGAGTAAACCAAAACAGAAGCACTATAATTTTAGTACATCTGCGTTTTTATGGGGTTTATGACGTAATTCATGGTGGCGTAACGGTTATCGTCCAAGGAAATGGACTTGACAAGTTCAACTCATCAACAATGTTTATTTCTGTTTGCCCTTGGGAAAGGCAATAATCCCTATATTTTCTTCTCCGTGAATTTCAGTATCAGCCGTACAGAGAAGAAGTCTATCCCCTTTTCATTAGCGCTAGACCAAGGAGATTATTTTAGCATCTGAGGTGGAGCGCCACTTCTACTATCAACTCCTCACTTTACCACACATATCCATGTACTACTCATACACTGAGTTGGCGAGGAAAATACCTTAATACCGAGAAATTTTGAGGAAATAGTAGGGCTCTTTAGACCCAAACTCTAATCCCGGACTTGAACATTCGTGTTAAAATTTGCGCTAATACTCCTGGGAAATGCATAAATGCATCTATTTCTTACCAAATATATGTAAATAGTAAGACAAACTGGGCACTTTAGTCTCTGAGCAAGAAAATTCTGAATTAAAAAAATGAACCTTTAATTACATCATGCTCTTGGAGGGCTGGATAAATATATATAAATATAAGAATTATATATATATATATATATATATATATATAAGAAATTTGAAAAACGAAGTGTTCCAAAAATAAGATGTATTTGTTTAGCGATATATTTTTTGAAAGACGAGCCGCGATCCACACACGCGAAGATGTTATGACGCGTGACGTAACTCGAAGAAATGCATTCAACATTTTTTCTCAAAAATCAGTCCATTAATACTTTTTCTCGTCTTTTGTTGAATACAAATACATTAACAAACATTTTATAAATATTTTTCTAACTCCTATCATCTACAAAACATCCATCAACTTCTTCACCCCATAATCTATCCTGATGAAGGTTTAAATAAACCGAAACTTTTAAGCGTCGATAAATAAATTCATCTTATTTTTGGAACATTTCGTTTTTCAAATTTCTTAATATTGTCGGATTTATGTCCATATTTACCGCCACCCCCATATATATATATATATATATATATATATATATATATATATATGGTAGAAATGTGAGGAGGTTAATCCGACAGTATGTGGAGAAAAGTAGACAAACACGGGATTTGTGGAAACTTGATGTTTATTGTCGACGGTGCAACGTTTTCGGTCTTATTAGACCATCTTCAGGACTTGAATATAGTTATTACTCCAATGATGGAAATTCTCAAAATGCTGAAAGCGAAGGTCGTCAGTAGGGGGAAGTGTAGTTATGGATTCTTCTTCTCTCTGGAATGGGGAGTGCCGAAATGGTGATGGTGGTACACAGGTGTTAGATTGTGGGAATTTTAGCTAAATATGTGTATGTGTGTGTGTGTCTGTTTAATTGTTTATGTGTGATTGGGAACTGGATTTGTCGTTAAGTTATATATGTGTAGTTGGTATGTTGGTGTGATTTTTTTGATTTATTTATTTATTTTATTTTTTTTATTTATTTATTTTTTTTTTTGTAATTTGTAAGGGTAAGATTTGTTAAAATTGTAAGTGAGCATATGTATAATGTTATATACTATTATTGTTATTATTATTATTATCATATATATTATAATATCATTCATTATTTATGAATATTTAACATTATGTCTATCTGTCTGTCGGTCTATCAAACAATCTATCTATTTAGCTTGAGCGTGTTCATGTCTATCAACCCATCTGTTTTTTTATTTTTATTTTTTTTCAGCATTTTGAGAATTTCCATCATTGGAGTAAGAACTATATTCAAGTCCTGAAGATGGTCTAATAAGAGACCGAAACGTTGCACCGTCGACAATAAACATCAAGTTTCCACAACATCCCGTGTTTGTCTACTTTTCTCCACATATATATATATATATATATATATATATATATATATATATATATATATATTATATATATATATATATATAAGAAAATTTGAAAAAACAAGTGTTCCGAAAATGGGATGAATTTAATTATCGATATTTAAAACATTTCGGTTTCATTGAACCTTCATCAGGATGTAGATACGGAGGGCTCTAAGATAGAAGCCAATAATAATTCCTTTTTTAATGCTGGTATTGTGGTGTGAGTAAAAGTGTATGTGGTCATTTTTACAGGTGGATTTATGGTGGACTTTGAATTCTAATTTGTCTTTATTTTTTACTCATAAAAATAAACGCGTAAACGCGTCGGTGTTTACAGAGCTCAATGTGTGCTCTTATTGTCAGATTCACAGACCAAAATTATATAAGTAAAAAATATAATAGATGATTTAAATTTTTTGCAAATAGGCTATTTCAGGAAGCCTAAACCAAATGTCTGGGCATACTGGACACTTGGTATAAGATTCCTGAAATAGGCTATAACGCTAAAAATATATATCTTCTGTTATTTTTCTTACTTATATATATATATATATATATATATATATATATATATATATGTGTGTGTGTGTGTGTGATGTGTGTGTGTGTGTGTGTATGTGTGTGTATGTGAATGAGAAGGCCTTAAATACTATGGGTATCGTGATTGTGGACCATTTCCACTCGTGGGTATCTGGGGCCCACCGAGCTTCTTCAGACCACGTTTTTATTTTATTAAGACTGGCAAATGGCCAAATTCAGTTTACATTTATATATCCCGACGTGGAGAAATGTATAAATGTAAACTGAATTTGGCCATTTGCCAGTCTTAATAAAATAAAAACGTGGTCTGAAGAAGCTCGGTGGGCCCCAGATACGAACGAACGGAAATGGTCCATAATCACGATAGCCATGGTATTTTAGGCCTTTTCATTCACAAATAAATTTGCTCTGTTTATAAAAATTAAACATTGAACTCCCATACGGAACCTGAACTCTACAACAAACCACTAGTAGAGAATAGGACCAGCCTAGAATCACCTTGTACCAAGAAACTTGATATCCCAACATTATATATATATATATATATATATATATATATTGGTGTGTGGATGTCTTCGTAAGCATTTCCACATGTTCTCTGATTTTCTTTGCCTTGTATTACAAATTCTGAATACACACTGAGTGTCAAATTTTATCTTTTGAGAGTAGTTTGATAACATAACAATGTATATGTCGTTTTCAGTAGATATGAGCCAAAGTATTTTTGTCTAATAATGGATATTGTAGAATAGCACTCAGTGTGGATCTAACTCACTACAGGGTAATGCCCAATAAGACTAACTTACTAAATATTTCATTATATCCAGGATCTCCGGGGAACTGACTGGTAGCTTGAAGGCTTCGGAATCTAAGAAGGAAAAAGGATTCGTTAGTGTGTACTGATAAAATTTTACATGACCCTTGAATTAATATATAAAAGAAAAATAAATTTCCATTTTCGTGTGGACTTTTAGAGATCTGTCCTTAGTATACCTTCCTTTATTTATTCATTCATTTGAAATGCCTTTCTTTCATATCCCTTCGTCTAAGCATTCCTTGTACACACACACACACACATATATATATATATATATATATATATATATATATATATATATATATTGTGTCAGCGTATGTGCCAGTAACAGAAGCAAAGAAGAGAAAAATACAAAAACAACAAAGAAACTAATGGTAGGTCATGAGTGTATGATTTAATTCTAGTGCGCATGCGTCCTGCCATCTTTTCTTTCCCTGTGGGTCTTCCATTCTTGATCATCTACCATTCAATTTTTCCCGCCAAGAATTCATGGCGCTACGACTTGAAGTCGGACGGGAGAAATTCTGTCCAGAGCCATCACCCTAACGGGGCATTTAGTGCAGTATGTGCCACGTGATCGCATAAATTTCGACTGTATCCCTTTTATTTACATATGAGCACTTTTCCCTTCTCAGCGGGAACGGTATGTTGAAACATTGACAGACGTTTCCAAATTTCCTTGGCTTTATTTTATGGTTTTATTCCATTATATCTTTATTTTGTGTCTTTGTTTCGGTGCTAGAACCTGCCTATTTTAACAGTTCTTTTTTTTTTTTGGGGGGGGGGCTTCTTTTTTTTTTTTACTGAAGGAAAGTCCTGATTTTTCACGAACTCTTTAAGTACCGCAAGCGAGCAGGACAACGTTTAACTCAAGGGGTGCGACTAAGTTTACCATTCACGAATCCCACGCTACCTCAAATACAAACAATCTCAGTAGTGCAGCAGTAAAACGCGTTATTCATTATAACTATCAGAATCCATTTAAATGTTCACAAAATCCTTAGTAAATATCTGGTTGGTTGGTTGGTTGGTTGGTTGGAATTGAGAAATATAGAAATATAAGCACAGACATTAACACATAAGATTAAATAAGATTGTTGGATGTTTGTTTATTTTAGAAGCATTGTTGAATAAAGTATATATTATTATTTATATTTTTGCTTAAAGGCAATTACAATGCATATATCTCATAAAATTCGATAATTATAGAAGATAATAATGACAAGTGAAAGTCGGTAAAGAATCATTCTGTGTATAGAACATCTTACAGACTGTTTCAACTTTATTAAGTCTCATCTTAATAACACTTAAAACATTTCAACCCTTGTTGGGTTATTTCATGCCGAAGACGTTTTGCTTTATTCATTCTTGATGGGTATTCAGATTTTTACAACTCATTTTTATATATTTAACGCATAGGTAGCATGCTAATAAGTACTAGTACTCCGGATCAAAGTGGACCTGGGAGTAATGGCTATAGAGGGGTACTCCACACTCCCAATAGCTGGAACTTAAACATTAGATTCAGTTTAAGGTTATACATAGGACACGTACGAGTAAATATCCACAACGTTTTTTTTTTCGAATGAAATAAAAGAACATTCTACAGCATATAAAGTTTTTAGTTTTAAAATGGAGCTCATATATATTTGACCACGATCCTCTGCACAACATCCAGTATCCACACAGAGGTGATCAACTTGTTTTTGCTAGTCGGTCTACACTAGTATGTCTATCTGTAAGTGCCAACAGGAAAATGTCCCTTTTAAGTTCGTCCTTACTTCAACGCCAAATACCTATGTGTTCGCCAGGTTACGCCATGATAAATAAGTCTTTCTCATCCGGTCGTGCTGACAGCACATACCCAAAACTCTCTCACTAATCGTCCCTATCAGTCATAACTCCTGGGGGGTCTTCCGCACGGTATCCGGAATCGTCAGAGAGATGGTTGATGAAGGCTTTTGCTGGTGTGTCTATCTGTAAATGTCTGCAAGAACAGGACACTTATGAGTTCATCCTTACTTCTTCACTAGTGCCTAGCATGTCATGATCATCTTGCTTTGGTGGTTTGTGTGATAGGAGGCAAGTGGCAGTACAGTTGCTGTTTTGTGGGGTACTGCTTTCAAGATTGTCATCAGGACAACACTCAGTATCATTATGTAGTTCCCATCTAGTCTTTTTCTCTAAGCATTTCGTTAGAGTATAAGGGATAAAAGACCAGATACGTATCCTACCTAGTGATTGACTAATTAATTGATTGATTTTAATGGCATGTTAACCCGTCTAGTGTTATTTCATGTCTACAGCAGGTTAATCTCGCTGGCTGTAGATAACTAGGTGAACTAGAACCTTATTGCCTTATCACTACTCGGAATAGGAAACAATGCTGACAAATTCTCTACCTGAATAGATAAGTTATATAACAAATATATAAGCTATATAAGGAATTTTATAGTGTAACTTATTTAAGGATCATACCCATAAATATATCTCACAGAAATATAATTATATATATATATATATATATATATATATATATATATATATATATATAAGTAACACAAAACACAGACAAACGTGTGTAAGAGATAAATTTCACTAAGCATTAAGCTTAGCATCACTAGTCGTTTGATGATGCTGAGCTTATTGCTTAACGAAATATATCAAAATATATCTCCTTCATATGTTTGTATGAGTTTTGTTCTTGTGTTCCCCATATCTCTACCACATTATGTCGGATTAACCCCAACCCTTCTTTCCTATATATATATATATATATATATATATATATATATATATATAATATTAGAGAGAGAGAGAGAGAGAGAGAGTTGGATGATATCAAGTGTTTTTATAGGATTCAACCAAAATTGAGAACCCAAACGTACATATAAAATTTGCGTATAATTTTTACGTATACAGAGTATTATAAATAAATGAATAAATGAATAAGGTATCCACTTATTTATATATATATATATATATATATTATATATATATATATATATCAACCAAAGAGAGAGAGAGGGAGAGAGAGAAAGGGATAGAGAGAGAGTCAGAGTGACTGAGTGAAAGAGACTAGAAAACCAGTGAAAGATAGATAAGGAAAAGCTACCGATAGATATGTTTAGCCTGAACTGTTTAGATAGACGTAGAGATTTCCATATCTTATCTCCTTCAACATTCATTATCTTACACTATTTTTACTGTTTTTCAAATACAATTAGGAAAATTAATAATAATGATGACGATGATAAAATAAACAAAGGGAAGTGAACGCCGATCTCCGTAAGCAGCCGACAATATTTTGATTAGGGAAGCCATCCATTTGTACCCGTTCTGCAGACCAGATAAATAACCATGATGGGGACAACCATTTTCCCCAAGGTCTAGGGAACCAGACCATGGGGGAGGGTGAAATGACTCTCCGGCTATTAGGGACATTTTCTCCTTTTAGATTTATGAGCATTGTGGGAAAACGTTTGCCCTTGACAGGAAAAGAATTAAAAACGCTTTGCAAAATTCGTTTATTAAAATGGCAGCTTTTTTTGTGAGTGTCTCTCCTCATATTAATATTTTTTCATCTGTGCGTGTGTGTAAATCCTGTGTCTGTGTGCATGACTACATTTCCGAAGAGTAAATCTGAATTATGCAATATATATATAAGGGAGATTTTTATAATTTGCTTGAAGCATTGTGTATATATTGGTTTGGAGGTTGATTTAGAAGGCTATCATAATGCAGGTGTAACGAAAAAAAATAATACGGTAACAATGGTTTTGTCTGTTACGGTAATACTACGGTAACAATGGTGTTAAAATACAGGTTAACACACAACACCATTGTTACCGTATTATTATCATTTTTCTTTACATCTGCATTGTGACAGCCTTCTAAATCAACCTCCTAACTAATATATATATATATATATTTAGTAAATGAAGAAAAACTCTAAACTTGCTTCATTACAATAATTTATTTCAACCGTATTAATACGGCATCTTCAGGTAATCACAAGAACATGACTCTTGTGATTACCTGAAGATGCCGTATTAAAACGGTTGAAATAAATTATTGTAATGAAGCAAGTTTAGAGTTTTTCTTCATTTACTAAATATCTTGCTCTGTCCTTTTACTCACTGGTATTAGGCACATTGAGCTCTCCTTATGGTCTACCTGCATCAGCTTGGTTAAGCCACACATGGAAAGACCCTAACTATGGAAAAAAAACTATATATATATATGTGTGTGTGTGTGTGTGTGTGTGTGATTAATATCGAAGGAATTCGGTATTTGAATAAATTCTTATGTCAAAGAACATGGGAGTTCAATGTATATATAAAGATATATATATATTCATATATACATACAAAAATAAATGAAAAACTTTACAAAGCATAAAGGTGAAATAAATTTATAAGTTGATAACCTGTTTTTCATAGATATGTATCTATTATTATACTAAAGCTGAGCAAACCAATGTTTGTCTCCTAAAGGCTTTTTTTTCCTATTCAGTTTAATGACACAAAATTCATATAAAAATATTCCTTACTTCTAATAAGTTATATTTGAAAAAAAAAATTAATTGGTTCTAGTTAGTCGTAATTTGCAATTAACTCAAAAACTGATCCGTCTCTTACTTCACATTCGGCCTGTGACATTCCCCTCTCTATAAGTTAGTTTTTCTGTGAATGTAAAGAGAATAACTTAGAGAGTTTGAATATATTTGTATGTTAAGTTTAACAAGCAGCAAGACCGTAGCTTAAACTCGCTTTTCCCTAATCCCAATTATATACCCAGAGCTCAATGGGTGACCCAATTTGTAACGTTTTGTCTAGTATATATATATATATATATATATATATAACAAAATAGTGTTGGCAAATAGAATATTTTTAAATTTTATGTTTACATACCGTAATATATATCAATATATATTCTACGGTATGTAAACATAAAATTTAAAAAATATTCAGGGGATGGTTTTATGATAGTTGAATTATTTGCCAACACTAAAGTTTCGGGTTTTGTTTTTCTACATTTTAAACCATCATCAGGACATTGTCAATATGTGATGTGATCTTTTCTTCATTGTATTAAATGTTGATATGGAAAGAAAAATTAATATCTTAGCATTCTATTGACGTTAATAGCGTTCTATTTGTAACAATGTGATGTAATTCGTAGTTGAAATTATACTAAAAGCGTAACATTTTTTAAGAAAATTAAAAATAGAATAAAAAACATTGTATTTATATATTTTATTTGTATGTTTAAAATGTTGATCACGACATTACTCGCACTTTACTTTTTATTTCTGCATTGTTCGAAACTGAAACGTTTAATTTTAACAAATAATTCCACTATTATAAAAATGGAAAATTGACTTTATTTATTGATTGACCCGCGTATCTTGTAAACCTCTAAGAATACTTATATATATATACATATATATTAAAACTTATTTCGTAAAGTGCGTGAGCAATTTGAGGAGTTATAAATGGCACCAGTATTAGTGTATCAGCACAGGTAAAATACGGAATTTCAAATTCAGATTTAAAATTACCGAAAACCCAAAAAATTAAGCATTTTTAGCAACTATCAGATAAATTAATTAACAGAATTTAATCTGGTATAGATTGTTTAAATCGATGTAAGAAGATAAAATAAACAGACCACTAAAGTGTCATAAAAAGAAAGAAAGAAACAAATAATAAGAATAATACTGTAAACCATATACTCTGCGAATGTAGCAAACTAGCACAACGAGAATACAAAACTAGATACGACTGGGTTGGAAGGTTATCCACTGGGAATTATGTAAAAAATTAAATTTTGACCATACAACAAAATGGTATATGCATAAACCAGAATCTGTTCTTGAGAACGAAACGCATAAATTCTCTGGGACTTTGAAATAAAAACGGATCACCTTATCCCAGCAAGAAGACCAGACCTAGTGTTGACAAACAAAAAAGAAAGAACTGTCAACTGGTGGATTTTGCAGTGCCAGCAGATCACAGGGGAAGCTAAAGGAAAATGAAAAAATGGACAAATATCTGGACCTTGCCAGAGAACTGAAAAAGTTATGAACATGTGATATACCAATTGTGTTGGTGCACTTGGAACAGTCCCAAAAGGATTAGAAAAGGTTTGGAAAGTTTGGATATCAAAGGAAGGATTGAAACCATTCAGAACACTGCACTGCTGCAATCTGCCAGAATACTCAGAAGAGTCCTAGAGACCTGAGGAGACTTGCTGTTACTCAGACTCCAGTGAAATACCATCAGCTAACATTGGTGTGAAAACTCAAAAGGAGTGAGTAATAATAATAATAATCCCAGCAAGGAGAGCAGACCTAGTGTTGATTTACAAAAAAGAAAGAACTTGTCGACTGGTGGATTTTGTTGTTCCAGCAGACCACAGGGTGAAGATGAAGGAAAAAGATGAACAAAAACCTGGACCATGCCAGAAAACTGAAAAAAGCTATGGAAAATGGTCCCAAAAAGCTTGGAAAAAGGACTGGAGAATCTGGAAATCAAAGGAAGAATTGAGACATATATGATAGAAAGGTTGGTTGTGTGTCATAATGTCAAATCATATAGATTCTAAGGCTTGACATGACCAGCCGATTAATCGGAGGTGGTCTCTTCGACCGCCCGTCTATCCTAAGTAAGGGACAAAGTGGAATCCACCTTAATCTCACGGTTGGCTACCCACGACCAACAGGTGGCCCCAATGGAGGATTTGACCTATTTGTAGAGGTACAGTCGGTGTATTCTTTTACCTCAGCCGATAGGGCGGTAGCAAAGTTTTAAACTCTGAAATATAATTGCGTTCAGGTAGCGCTGTTGACACGAAAGAATGACATGACTAAGTTTTAGGCGGAGTCCAGAAAAGTTCACCAGGTGACACATGTCAAATACTAAGTGCAGTTTTTACATGACTCAGCTGAGATTGATTGGTAGAGTGTATCATAAGTTTATCTGGATAGGTGTAACCTTCGATCCGTGAAGATGTTGAAGGCAAGTAGAATAATCCTAGTGCGTTCGATTTATGCTGATCGCATTAACTTGTGTGTTTTCTTCTAGACTAGTGTTTCTAAACCATAGGTTTCCGCAACAGGTCACTATGGGTTCTGTGAAAAACAGTAATAAACAAACTAATGCATTAAACATACAAGGTGTATAAAAAAAACCATCTAGACTTTTTGTCGTTTTTGACACCTTGTATTCCGAAAAAAAATAACGTTCCATTCATTTTTTTTAATACAAGGTGTGTAAAAAAAGTACCAAGTTTAAAGCTGTATTTACCAAGATAAAAATGAAGAATACAAGGTGTGTCAGAAATTACAAACATTTTGATACTTTTTTTTATACAACTTGTATATATTTTACCCATAGATAGGACCCCGGCAGGTAATGGCACTGTGGTTTAGACTGGGCCTAAGGGTAGTGACAATGAAGTAATACCACACATTACAAGTAAGCAAAAATAGCTAATTATAAAAATATTATGAAATAATATATTTAAGATTATAATAGGGAATGTATTTAGCAATGTGTATATGGTACAATCGCCATTGTTGGTTAGTAGACAGGACCTGTATGTGGTGGTTTTGTTCATCATAGAATAACTCAATTCTTCTTTTTTGTATTACCTATAAATTCCTTGCCCTGTTCGTGGGACAGAAGACCTATGCAGAGGGATAAGACCTTTCATTGGCGCTGCCTGTTGGCCGTAGATGACAATCCCTGATGCTTAAGACGGAATCATGTTAGCTGAACATTCCATAACATTCATCGCTCCATTTTGGCCCTTACTCAGGCTAGACATGTGATCGGAAATATATCCTTCGATCAATCGGCTGGTCACGTCAAACCCCAACACCTATATGATTTACCCAATCCTATTACGGGTTGGGAAAATCATATAAGTGATGGTGCATGGCACTAAGAGCGCTCGCGTTGCAAAAGGTCACTATGGTTTCCGCGAGAAAAGATAAACCATGAACTAAATTTAAGCATCAATAGTATTTCACACATAGATAGGAACTCAACAAATAGTGTCACTGTGGGTTAGAGTTGGACTGGGGGTAATGGCAATGAAGGAATATCGCACACTACAGGCAAGCAATGCTGATGGTAACCCCAAGATAGTGGAAAATCGTAAATACGTTTTAAGTTAATGTTGAAGAAATGTTTTTAGCCGAAAGTCTTATCCTGTAAAATAGATAACTAGATAGATATTTATATACTGTAAGACAGATATGATTCCCCAAATTCCAACCGCCCTTCTCATCACGGTAAGTCGTTATAAACGTAGTAGTGTCAGACCTATGACATCAGGAGCTTAAGTTCCCGGTTGAGCAACCCAAGGCGAACAGGTCTAACACCCTGTGGTATTAGGACCACAACCTGGCCAAAGGAGCTCTGGTGAAAATTCCAAGAGGCGTCTGCAGCGGAAACCCGTGGTTAGTTTGGCTCCTCGTATCATTGAGTCTGCTGGATAATCTGTGGGGAACAGTTGTGTACATCCTATTCCCATGATACTCCATCTTTGACTTTCTATTGGGTTAATCAGGGAATTCAATGGGTCAAGTCAGCTTTATAATTAATTTCGATTATTCAAAAGTATAGCTAGAAAACATCGTACAAAAACGTAATAGCAAATCACGTAAAAATTAGACACATAGCCTAGTTGATAAAGGAGTTAGTTTAAGACAGTTCTAAGTGACAGTTATCTCTAGACTGCAGGTTCAATCCTGGTCAGGGGCAGCAGTACATAGAATAATAATTAACACAACTTAACACCTGTATCCCAGCTATGGTTAGCGGAATGAGAACAGGATACCCCCGTGGATTGAATAAAGGGTTAGGTTCAAAGTTCCGTGATGGCTCCCGATTACGACAAGAAGGCTCCCGAGTCCGAAAAGGTTCCCGAGTCCGACAAGAAATGCCTGAAGAAGGTCGGAGGGTACATCGGCCGAAACGTTGTACAGATAACAATGTGGATGAGGACAATAGTCCGAATAATACAAATAATACTAATTATCAAGTCTCATCTAAAAAATTCAGAGAGAAGTCAGCTTTATAATTAATTTAAAGTATATTTTCTAGCTATAAAACTTATTATCGTACAAAAACGTAATAGCAAAAATCACGTAAAAATAGCTGTAAACAAATGCAGTAATTAACAATTGGGAATCCCAAATTTTAGGAGTTTATATTTGGACTCGAGCCGTATTTTTTAATTTGCTCTCATAGTCGGTCTGATTCCAAAATTGTATATGCTGGGATATGGCCTCTAGGAGTAAAATTTTAAAAATCTTAAAACTAACATTCTCATTTACTATTAGAGATATGTTACAAATTACTGATATCGAGCACTCTTTATTTATAGATATAACAGACAATGTGTGGATGTGTGGGTGTAATATTCAAAATATATGTATATAAATATAAATATATACATTTTGATAATAAGTATATATACAATATACATCATATGTATAACTTCAATTAAAATATATTCGAATAAATAAATTTAAACATATTTTAACAAAAACAAAATCCATTCACTATGCATTGCCCTTTAATTTTATTTTTAATCTATTTTAAGCCTCGATTATAATAACAGAATTACCGTGAGCACAATGCGTAACAACGCCCACTCCAAAACAAAACATTATAAATAAACTTTTTTTTTCTTAATGAAACCGCTTTTTAAAAATTATAACTCATACAGTTTTTAGACAACCGCATCCTAGTAAAAAGTCAGCGTTCTTTCATAACGAACACTTTAATGCAATGAACACACACGTGAGATCGATGATATTAATCGGTGCTCGGTTAATTCAGTGGATTTAACCCGGAAGATCCTTATGGTGAAACTCGAGTAGGTTATCTCTTGTACCCATTTCATGTATACATATGATTGTGACGATACGTATATTTTCATAATATATATATAACAATGCACGAAATGCAATCATTTGAAAAATGCTTTAAGTTCTTGAATGCCTTTGAGTCAACCAGTCTAAAAACTAATGTATTTTTCGTCAAATCCTTTCGAGAAAAGCGTAAATGCAATGCTCCTATACAAGGATGGAACACTCTATGACGACCTTTACCTACAAAGCGACGATGTGTATTAAAACAGTTCAAATCCCCCTTCGCATTCTGTAGGTGATGACAGCCTGATGGTTAAGGTTAAGGACTGACGCTGAACCGATCAGATTTCAATCCCGGTTGTAGGTAGCTTACAAATGCCTAGCCACACTGAAGAGACTTGATAAGTCGAAACACGTGTCTGTGGATGACTATATATATATATATATATATATATATATATAGTGTGTGGATTGTCACTGTTTCAGCTTTTACTGGAACGGTGTGTCAAATACAGTATTATTGGAAGAGTGCTCAATATAAAATATAGAGCTGTTATATAATATAATATAATATAATAAATATATAAAGGTATTACATATTATTATTTTTGTAATTTTCGATTTTCCTTGCATTTGAAACAGCGTCACCTGAAGATTGTTTGCATTTACGCATGCATGAAACCGAGCGGTTGTGACTGTTCCTCTAATATATATTTATTTTATTATAAGGGAAGTTAAATATAGGAAATGTAACAGAGAATTAATGTAAATATAAACGGATCAAAAGACAGATCGATCGATATAAACATATTTTATGACAAAGAAATAAATAAGAATAAATTAATATGTTTAAATAACATGTTTCACCCTTATGTAAGAATATACTAAAAAATCACACATGAGAACAGACTGTATAAGATTGATATATTAATAGATACACAGATTACAACAGGTGCTTTGATAGATCAATTTTTATTTGAAATGATATACAGAAGTTATTGACATTCAGTAAGATAAGCTGCAATTTTCCCACTAAAAAGTAACTTGATCTCTTTATTAATGTTGTTTATTCAGTAAACAAGTCATATCGTTAAATCTTAAGAAACAAAATATCTCTACAATACACAAAGTTATTTCCATTGAAATTCTAAATATTGTAGCCTATTAACTAAGCCTAGCGAAACAAACATTTTTATTATTTTTATTATTATATTTATCATTTTTTATTATTTCTATTTTTATTATATTTTCATAATTTTTTTTTCATTGATATTACTTTTTATTCTTTATTTAATTATTATTATCATCAAGTTTTTCACACCTGCCGTAGCAGGTGGTTCACTGGAAGCTGAGTAACAGCAAGTCTCTACAGGTATCCCGGACTCTTCTGAGTATTCTAGCCGATTCCAACTGTGCTGATGTTTAGATAGTTTCGATTCCTCCTCTAATTTCAAATTCACCCAAATTCTTTTCCAGATCTTTGGGAACCGTTTCAATGGTATCTATTACAATTATTACTATTAGTATTACGAGTACAACATTTTTAAAAAACACCATCTGGGCGATGTAAAAATAGATTTTGGAACATATTGCCTGAGGTGGGAGTAAAAAAGTCAATGTCAGCGAGTTTGTACCCTAAGTAAGTAAAATCATCAAATTCATTAAAGGATTAAAAAATAAAACAATTTGAAATGTAAACTTTAAATATGTATTAAAATAAAACAAACTATATATAGATATATAATACCAGTCATGTGTTTATTAAAACTTGTTTAAAAAAACAATGAGGACTGTCTAATGTTGCATGTTCAAATTTTGGGTGTATTTATTCTATGTTATGACGATTTTGGGTAATGTGACGTAAGCAGTAACGTAATTTTTGTTACAGACAAAAACCGGAAGTGAATCTCCATTATTATTATTATTATTATTATTATTATTATTCCACTCCTTGTAAGTTTTTCACACCAGCGGTAGATTATGGTCTTTCATTGTAGTCTGTGTGACAAGAAGTCTCCTTGGGTCTCCAGGACTTTTCTAAGTATTCTAGCCGATCTCAACAATGCTGTTGTCTGAAAGGTCTCATTTTTCCTCTGATTTCCAGTTCCCCTATTATTATTATTATTATTACTATTATTATTATTAATATCATTATTGTTATTCTTGGTTAGTCATTGAAAAGAAAACGTCAATATTGAAATTACTCTTGAAATGCACTATATAATATATATATATATATATATATATATATATATATATATATATAGTCAATGTTTCTTTTCAAATTTTTACGTTCAGTGCTTTCGGAATATAAAAAAATAACCTATTTATGAAATGTGGTAAAGATCAAATATATTTCCCGCTTAAGCTGAATGTCAAAAAATCACAGATATGCTTGAATCTCCAAGAGATTTTCTTTAATAATGGCCGAATATAACATTTTACATTTCTATACATTTTGCCTCTTGTTACCATAACAACGGGTTTTCTCATAACTCTAGTCATCCCTCTCTTTGTTATGAAATATTCTATTGATGCAGACATGTGTTGCATAATAAAAACGCATGCATATGTACATACCCACGTATACACAGGTATACATATATAGATATACACACATACAAACGCATATACATACACATTAACACATACATATAAATACATTCACACACACATATAAAGTATAGAGATATATGCACACACATGAAATCGCTTATACATACACATTATTACATACATATGCATACACAAACATACATATATAAATAAATATATACACACATTAAAAACACATTTAAAACAAGAGCATCCGACTTCCGCTTTAGAAAATTTTATCTGTCAGTGTGGCTTCATAGCTCGCAATAAATCTGGGCTGCTATCACACTCGAGAAAACACAAAATGTCTTATTGATAGCATGCACAACATGGAAGGGGAGAAATCACTCACTGCTGATCCTCATATATCATTCACGATAGGAGTGTCCACCACATATACGCAAACCCAGATACATATATTTACATAAAAACCCATATACATACACATTCACACACAAACCCAGATACATACATACACATTCACGCACACACACAAGCCCAGATACATACATACATACATATTCACACACACACACAGCCCAGATACATACATACATACATATTCACACACACACACAGCCAGCCCAGATACATACATACATACATATTCACACACACACACACACAAGCCAGATACATACATACATACATATTCACACACACACACACACACAAGCCCATATACTTACATACATATTCACACACACACACAAGCCCATATACATACATACATATTCACACACACACACACAGCCCATACATACATACATATTCACACACACACACACGCCAGATACATACATACATACATATTCACACACAAGCCCAGATACATACATACATACATACATACATATTCACACACAGACACACACAAACCCAGATACATACATATTCACATAGGTATGTCACAAAAGTATCGAGATTTTTTGTACTTTTTGACACACCTTGTATTCTGAAAAAAAAATAACGTTCCATTCATTCTTCATTTCTATCTCGATAAATACAGCTTTAAACTTGGTACTTTTTTGACACGCCTTGTATCTCAAAAAATATTAATGACTGGAACTTTCTCTTTTTTTCAGAATACAAGGTGTGCCAAAATGTTTTTAAAAAATCTCGATACTTTTTTTGACAAACCTTGTATATTCAGTTACAACATAATAGATTATTGTTTCCATTGTTATATTATCCCTACAAAAGATTAACATTATTAAAATGCACATATATATGTAGACACATTTATATACACAAATCCACACATAAACATATATAAATGTGTGTGTATATGTATTTGTGACGGAGAAGGAAAAAAGGGCAAGACTTTGTCTTGCCTGCTGGGATCGAACCCGCGTCCTCCCGCATGCAAAAACAAATGTGATTTAGGCACTGGATGGACGCGAGGTGCAATTCAGGTGACCGGATGTTGGCGCCTACACGCGTCCATCCGAATGCATGTGAATTGTGTGTTGCACGGACGCGAGGTTCGAGTGATGTGCCCGGATGTTTGAGTAATATGCCGATAAATAACCAAAGCGAGCAGGGTGACAAGCAGAGAAGCTTTCGGCTTACGTGGGACGGCAATCAGAAAATATTATTTTGACGACGGCGACGGATTTTCAGCTGCTGGTCGAAGATTGTGTTGACCAGAAGAAAGTTCGGCCTGCGAGAAGACAGTGAACTCGCTTCTTTTTGCCCCCCCCCCCCTCAGCAGGAACTTGTTGAAACAAATATCTATTTTACCCCTTCTATAGTATTTATAAACGATTTGTAATTTTTGAAAATGTTATAGTCACTGAAAGTTTAAATTTAGAAATTTAAATGATGACGTGTGCGCAGCTGCATAACTTTCAAATAACAACTTGATGACTTCTCAAGGTCTAGATTGCTCTGTAAAAGAAGAGAAAGATTTGAGACCACCCAGACTACTGCATTGCTGCAATCGGCTAGAATAATCAGAAAAAGTCCTGGACACCGAAGGAGACTTGTCACTCAAAATCCATTGAAATACCATCAGCTAACGCTGGTGTGAAAAAATCACAAGGAGTGAAATAATAATAATGAGATACAAACGGACCACCAAATACCAACCAGAAGATCAGACCTTTGAATGGTCCCTAAAGGCATAGAAAAAAAGACTGGGGAAACTGAAGATCAGAAAATAACTACCCAGACTAGAACAATATTAAAATCAGCTAGAATATTTAGAAGTGTCCTGTAAACCTGAGCAGATTCACATTTCCGGGCAAAACCACCAGATAGATCTGGTATGAGAAACTCACGAGGAGTAAAATAATAAAAAGTGGGACAATATATTTATGATATCTAACAAAACAGCAGAGTGGTCTATTGACGGTATCAGCCGGACAGCAAGGGAGTCTATCCATTTTTTGCCAGCATTAGACTATGGAGATTGCGTTTTGTTTTTCATACAAACCCTCTAACATTGAATCTTTAACCCCCTCACAGACAATATCTTTCAAAAATTAAGAGCGTTTGTTTTTTTGATAGTACATAAAAATATATGTATATATACGCATACATATATGTCCATGGTCTGAATATTGCATAGGTGAGCAACTGAGATTTACTAAGTGCTGTTGATTATATGTCTATAATATCCTAACTTTTATATGTATATAATATTATCGAACCTGGAACCTGGACTGAGCTAAATGCATTATTAAACTAATTAAATCAAAACAAATTAAATTTCACCTCTTTCTTGAGAAAGTGAGACTCCAAATTCTTTAACACTGTAAATGCATCAACATCGCCCAAATATTTATGAAAATATTCACCCTAGAATAGAGACTGTAATTCAATAGGAACTGCGTAAACGATTTTGATTACATATTGCAGATCAGCGCCCCACCTCGAAATGTATGCTGAAACACTGACATACAGGAAGACCACCTCATCACAGCAAAGAGAATGGACCTATTGTTTGAAGTCATAAAAGCGATTCTGCAAAACTGTAATAGATGACTATACTCATATAACACAAGTTGAAATCAAAGAAGAGAAAGAAAAACAAAATAGGAAATGCCAATACTTTCCACGGAAATTATTGAAGCTGTGAACTATTTCAATGTGGGTGATCCTCATAATATTACTGGTAATACTGGCAACTGTTCCAAATGTACTAGAGGTAAACTGAAGAATGCAAGAATAAAGGTGTCACCTTTAATCGGAATTGCGCAAATGGCAAAGGAGATTCTGGAGACATGACATTGATATCTTATTTAGTTTATATAATAGGTGCGTGTTGGTTTGGTTGGTTGGGTTCTACGGCATGTCAACCCCTTGGGTTATTTTATGCCAAATACTTCTATTGGTAATTTGGTATTCAAAAATGTTTAATGCCGATAAA
This sequence comes from Doryteuthis pealeii, assembly GCA_023376005.1. Taxonomy (NCBI): domain Eukaryota; kingdom Metazoa; phylum Mollusca; class Cephalopoda; order Myopsida; family Loliginidae; genus Doryteuthis; species Doryteuthis pealeii. The sequence continues at coordinate 114,276,919 of CM042143.1, read as the reverse complement.
GTTTTGAAATAATTTAATTTTTAATGGATAATGCAATTTTGTTTATAAACTCATGTTTTCTATTTAACCCATAGATGGGACCTTAACAAGTACTACCACTCTGGGTCAGAGTGGACCAGGGAGCAATGGTGATGAAGGGGTGCCAACATTCCCCAAACCTCCAAAAACTGGAACCTCACCATCAGATAGAGTTTAACGTCATTCCCAGGACATGTAGACCCTCAATCACCGCCTTCAAGCACCCATATGATAAAAAGGGTTGGGGCTTGCCATAAGTGCAATAGGGTTGGGAGATGCGTGTTGAAATAGCTATTGTCGTCGGAAATGGATGCGACATGAGGAGTTCAAATCCTGGATATGCGTTTTGATTAAAAAGAAGAAGAGAACTTCTCATAACGTGGATTTTGTTGTCCCGGTGGATCACCGAGTGAAAGTGAAAGAAAGAGAAAAGATAGTCAAATACTTGGACCTTGCCAGAGAACTGAAATTACTTTGGAGTATGAAAGTAAAGATCGTACCAATTGTAATTGGTGCCCTTAGAACGTTTCCAAAATGTTTGGAAAGGAGTCTGGGGGAACTGGAAATCAGAGGAAAAGGGGAGCCTATTTAAACTACAGCTTTGTTAAGACCGGCTAGAATACTCAGAAGAGTCCTGGATACCCGCGGAGACTTGCTGTCACTCAGCATCCAGTGAACCACCGACTAAGGTGGGTGTGAAAATTCCCATGAAAAACAATAGGAAGGGAAACATTCTCTCTCCTCTCTCTATATATATATATGGTATTTGTGGAGAAATTGACTTACCGTTGAAAATGGTCACAGTTATTAGTTGATTCAAGTTTCACAATGATAAGGCAGCGATATAACAAATATAAGGTGCTCATACGTTAGTAGAGCAAATTTTATTAACATAAAGGTACACGGTATTAACCTACTCGAGTTTCACCAGGGTTAAATCTATTGGATTAATCAAGATATTGATTAATGGCAGTCGATTACACGTGTGTGCTTTTTTGCGATAAACGGTTGATTATCAACCGTTTATCGCAAAAAGACACACACTCAGGTAGGTTAATACCGTGTACCTTTATGTTAATATATATATATATATATATATAATCCAAAAGCCGAGAGAAGAAATCTTCCTTACGACACAAGAGTTTTATTTTTAAAAAACCTGATCGCTAAATAATTGAAAAAAACTTTCCACAATCCAATTGAATTTCGGTACAAAAATCCCAACGTGTAGTTTTGTACCTCGTCGTTTACAATTTTTGCAATGATTGCATTTTCCAAGGAATTATTTTCAAACACCTCTGTAAGATTTTTCAAATAGCCTACAGGTAAATTTATGACTCCTAACTTTCATTCTGTGTTGATTTATGTTGACAGCGTAAATAACTAGCACGAACACGCTCCATTTTCTTTTATTTCCGGGTACAGATGGTCTTCACTGACATTTACGTTTACACAACCATTCTATTGTTTTCTCATAACACTCATAGGTAAAATTGGGTGGACGGCGATGGTTTTGGCCAAATGGTGTAAAATGGTGTCGTACAGGAGTAGCAGAATTAATTTACGTTAATTCAAGAAAAGAAAGACACTTTTGAAAGATTTCTGGATTTTTACATCCTGGCTGGCATTGAAAAATCCTGGTGCTACCAAGTCTTAGTTATAGACCTCTTAATAGTCTTAGTGAAAGTGCTTCCCTACGAAATATTGCATCGTGATTATGACGTATTTTTAAGTATCTAAAATAACATTTCTAGACACTGTATGGATATAGATTAGAATTCTTATTCGCTCTCACTGCATCTCTCTCTCTCTCTCACACACACACACATTATATATATATATATATATATATATATATATATATATAATGTTGAACTGTGCAGCCATTTTCTGTCTGCAAACCATCCAGGTCCTTTCAAGTTGTCGGATTAATGGGTTTATATCTGGCGAAAATTGGCTGATGTATCTGCCATAACCTATTTCCAGAGTACTTTCCGCCATATCCTGGGCCATCTTCAGGGTTAGTACATACACACACATATATATATATATATATGTACAAGGTATATAAAAACGTATCGATATTTTTGTACTATTTGACACACCTTGTATTCTGAAAAAATTAACGTCCCTTTCATTGTTCATTTCTAGCTTGGTAAATACAGCTTCAATCGCGATAATTTTAGGACCCACCTGATATATATAAGCTAGGAGAGCATGGATACTGACTGATTGTCGTCTCTGGGGTTTTCAAACAAAAGCCACCTAATCTGAGAAGGGCATAGGCAAAAAAAATCGTCGTAACCCAGGACCGTTGATTTCATATGTAATTAAAAGTCGTCGGGGCGGCCTAAAGTCGGTATCAGCTAGTCAGCGAGGGAGTCTATCCACTTTTCAATAGCGCTAGACTAATGAAATTGTTTTGGCGTCTGATGTGGAGCACCACACCTACAATCAGCTCCTTACTTTACCGCACAGATCCCTGTGCTACTCATACGTTGCGTTGGCGAGAACCGGTATCGAACTAGGAACCTTGTGGTTTCTAACCACTGAGCTAAACCGGCCCATTATGCTACCCTAACTTTGATATACACGCAGTATATGACATAAAGCAGTATTTACATATAACTATATCTATACATATAACTATATCTCAATATTATATATATAGAGAGAGCGTTCGGCTAGAAACCACAAGGTTCCTAGTTCGATACCGGTCCCCGCCAACTCAGCGTATGAGTAGCACAGGGATCTGTGCGGTAAAGTAAGGAGCTGATGGTAGGTGTGGCGCTCCACCTCAGATGCTAAAACAATCTCCTTGGTCTAGCGCTATTGAAAAGGGGATAGACTCCCTCGCTGACTGGCTGATACCGACTTTAGGCCGCCCCGTCGACTTTACTTACTTTACTATATATATATATATATATATATATATATATATATATATATATGTTGAAAAAATGAATAAAGAAAAGAAAGTATAGAATGGATAATATAGGATATTTTTATCAATTTTACTTACACGTGTTTCGGTCAGGAGTTTATCCATGTGTACATTATTCAAACTATTATTATTTTTAAATAACCAAATGAAATAATAGAAAAAAATGTAGAAATGTTCCGCACATAAAGGAAATTCGACCTTCATGTGTGCGAAAAATTTCTACATTTTTTCTAATATTATTATTTCATTCCATTTGGTCATTTAAAAATGATAATAGTTTGAATAATGTACACATGGATAAACTCCTGACCGAAACACGTGTAAGTAAAATTGATTAAAATATCCTATATTATCCATTCTATACTTTCTTTCCTTTATTCATTTTTTCAACATACCGTCGGATTCACTTCCAGTTTCATTATATATACATATATATATATATATATATATATATATATATATATATATACATATGTGTGTGTGTGTGTGTGTAGTGATTCCCTTATATTCACTATACTAGTCAATAGACGCAAACGTGCAACTTACATTGGGATTAGAAATTGTGGTGCAGACACGTACTTCCACAAATAAGCATTTCAGTAATAAAACAGGAAAATATTTTTAGTCTACAACATATCTTATTTAGATAAATATTTCTTCATCTCTTCAGGTTTGAATTCAGGTAAAAAGCATTTCAAAGGCGGTTTTAGTAACGTCACTACTTGCTATCTCTGTAAAATGCATGCATATATATATAAATATATATGTATATTATACATATATTAAATGAATCGTCAGCTATATATCATATATATATATATTATATATTCCCAGAATCCATCGTATACATAAAAAAGCATACGTGAACTCCCTTACTACACACACACACACATATATATATATATATATATATATATATATATATATATATATATGTTATAAATATCATTATATATAACTGATATACATAATTTATATTATTATTACAATAAAGGTCTGCAAATAAGAAAGGGGTTTCTATTTAAATATTATTAAATAGTATTATAGCGCAGGTATCAAAACTGAAATTTAAAAAATTGTAGATATCACATTCATTCACATTTACTTATATTTTATATGTTTTTTTCACAATCTTCAGATGGGATTAACAGTAATCTAGTATATATATATATATATATATATATATATGTATATATGTGTGTGTGTGTGTTTGTGTTTGTATATATATATATATATATATATATATATATATATAGCATTTATATATAGCATTTATATATAGATTACATATGTATAAGCATATTATATATATCTACGTGTATACATATATATATATATATTATTGACTCTCCCGTCGATTTTCGACGCATGAGGGTTCATACACACAATGAACACCCACACAGTGATTTGTTTATAGTGGTGAAGGCTTGTGTTGGACCATCCACACTTTTTGGCACAGTCGATAGGAAAGAATTGGTGCATCAAGGGTTGCCACAAACCCAATCAACGACCAACCTCAGGAAATTGAGTTATCCCTCTCCTAAACTGGTTACCTACCCGAAGCTGAAGGGCCCAGTCTGCCCTACTATTTAATTCATAGCTGGAGGGAGAATATATGGATTCATACCTTTCCCAAGGGTATTAGCGCTATGTGAAATGCCAACAGCTTCGTCTAGTAATTGAACTCGAATTGACGAGTCCATTTTCCACGATTAACCACTAGCCCACGTGCCTCCACACACACACACACACATATATATATATATATATATATATATATATATAGCATTTATATATAGATTACATATGTATAAGTATATATATATATATATATATATATATATATATATATATAAATTCCTATAGATCCACATATGGGAACATTTGCACAAAGCAATGTACATTTTTCATCACAAATACACATGTACACAAATGCATGCATATTATATATATTAAAATTAATACCAATTAAGTATCTAGTTAGACTCATTATATACTCATAAAATTAGGCTGAAATATCATAGTTATTTAATTGAACACTCACACGCACATATGTGTGCCTTGCAAGGGCTGAAATATTTTTTTTTATTAAATCAGTTTGATAGATCATTCAAAAGAAATACAATCAATAATCAATTTAAATATAACGTACATATAAGTATAAATACTCATGAATATGATTATATATATATATATATATATATATATATACATACACGACACACAATTTAATAAGCATGCATACGTACATAAGCATCGATTCCAAACTTTGTTATTTTTTCAATCGAATGAGTTCATATATATATATATATATATATTTGTATATATTTGATATATATTTTTGTATGTGTATCCGTTGTTGGAAATACATATACCAGGTTTGGGCATAGGTGTGAAGCATTATATTATGCTAATGTTGTTACCATAATATGTTAGTCAATATGACTAACATATTATGGTAACAACATTAGCATAATATAGTACGTTAATGCTTCACACCTATGCCCAAACCTGGTATATGTATTTCCAACAACGTATACATATATCTCAAATATATATACGCACTAGAAGCATACGGAGATGAAAAATCTGCAAAATTATATATATATATATATATATATATATATATATATATATATTCTTCAAATACCAATATACTTACCTGATTTGCAGTAACTTTGCGTATTTAAACATATATTTTATGTGTTAATGTGTGTGGTCTAATGCAAGAAATAAATGATTTCTGGATTAATATATAAAAATACCTGAATATCTCATCCGATATACTGAACTTAATATTAAATTAAATAACTTTTAATTGAATGAGAAGAAGACAATCTTCCATTATTCCACGTTCGATGCTCTATATAATAATAATAATAATAATAATAATAATAATAATAATAATGAGAAGACTTGTTGTCACTTAGATTCAAGTGAAAGACCATTAGCTTATATTGGTGTTTAAAATTCTCAAGGAGTAAAATAATAATGATCAGATTTTATTAATATTGATTGGATTTTTCGGAGTATTGTCCTCATCTTTATTTCTTTTTATATATACAACGTTTATAATATACAAAATCTGTCCTAAACGTATCGAGATTGCAGCTGTATTTACCAAGATGGAAATGAACAATGAATGAAACGTTATCTTTTTTTTTCAGAATACAAGGTGTGTCATAAAAGGACCGAGTTTGAAGCTGTATTTACCAAGAGAAAAATGAACAATGAATGGAACATTATTTTTTAGAATACAAGGTGTGTAAAAAAAGTACAATATAATCTCGATATTTTTTGACACACCTTGTATATTAATATATAAAAAATTCATAGAAATAGTTTTTATTAAATTTCTATGTATTCTATATATAAATTCATAAAAGTTATATGAAAAAATCCGCGTACAATTTTTCTCAATGAGCTTTACGTAAATATAAAGAATTAGCAAATAAATTTCCAATTTCATAAGAAAATCATATATTCATTTGTGTCACACACAATATAGCTAATTATCTCTCTATATATCTATTTTTCTATTCAAAAAAGGAATTTTTCCTCGGATAATTTTTATAATTACATTATTTCCGCATCGGATTAGTTAAAAGTTTTAGGGAATATTTAATTTTCTTTTTATAATCTCTCAGTAAAGAACAATAAATTTGGATATTTCTCTCTCTCTCTCTCCCTATATATATATATATATATATACACACACACACACATATATATATACACACCCACACACACCCACACATATATATATACACACACCCACATCCACATAGACACACACATACACACCCATATATATATAGACACCCACATATATATACACACACACACACATATATCAGCCACAATATATATATATACACACACAACATATATACAGCCACATATACACACACACATACACCCACACATATATACACCCAATATATATACAACCCACATATATACACACACACATATACACACCCACATATATATATACACCCACATATATACACACACACATATACACACCCACATACATATATATACACATATACACACCCACACACATATATATACACACCCACACACATATATATACACACCCACACACATATATATATATATATATATATATATACACACACACATATACACACCCACATATAATATATACACACATATACACACCCACATATATATATATATATACACACATATACACACATAATATATATATATATACACACATATACACACCCATATATATATTATATATACACACCCATATACACACCCATATAAATATATACACACCATATATATACACACACACATATATACACACCCACACACATATATATGTATGTATGTATGTAAATGCATCGCATTGAATATATTCCCAAACACATACACACACTCATATACATATATGCATCGCATTTAATATAGTCATACGTACATACACATGTATATATACATATGCATAGATTTCATTATATATATATATATATATATATATATTATATATATATATATATATACGTGTGTGTGTGTGTGTGTGTTCAACAACGAATTCGGAAGTCAATTGCACTTTCATAATCTCAATAAAACATCTCTTACCTTATAAACCTTACTCCCCTTCCTTCCGTTTCTTTTCTTCTTCTTCTTCTTCTTTCTTCTTCTTGCCGATTTACAGCTGAACATCACGTCACCCCAACATCTNCTACCAATAAAATCATTAATAAGTCATTTAAACAAAATATTACAATCCATATTTCTACAAACTTCCTCTAACAACTAAAAAAAGCGCGTGTGTGTCTAATTCTCCTTTTGCTGAATTGACCGGAATTCTGATGGTGGTCGCTTTTTTTCTACTTCTCTTCGTCTCTTCTCCCTGTTAATATAAAACTTTTATTTATTTTATGATCAACTGATGGTCAGAAGCTTATGCCTCCCTCCGCTCTGTTCTTTTACTATAGTTGCTTATGTTTTGGTTTGTTTGTTTTTTTCATGCTGATAAGAACGTGTCATAGATTGTGTTTAAGAAAATCTTAATTTTATCTACTTATTATCTATTTGCTGTTGTCGTTAGTTTGGTTCAATAGAAACAAATGTATTTTTCTAAATAGACACTGAAGTTTCATACATACATTGAAAGGTCTTTTTTATATATCTATTTCATTTTTATATTGATTATGAGTTGATTTCTACCACTAACTATTAAATATTAAATTTTTATTTTCATTAGGTACCACCAAAATAGGTCACGTGATCAGTTTAGGCCATACTAAAGGAAGAAACGTAAATAATTTTTTAAATCTCGCAAAAAATAAATCTGCGCAACAAATAAATAACGACATAAAGAGTTCTTACAAAAAATAACAGTTAATCCAAAGATCAAATCATCCGATTGGGTAAAATTACTCAAAAAAATTACTTGAAAAATAAGTAAACAGTCCGTTTCTTACAAGAGGGTCAGTTTCTTTATTGATATTTTTTAGCAGAATCTCTTAATAATAGTTCTTTTACTAAAAATCTTTCGCATATAAGCTTATAAATATATCTTCGGATATAATTATTCAGATGCTTTTCTTTATATAAAAAAAAGTAAAACCTGTTTTTTGTCGTTTCATTTTTTCATATTTTATTTAAAAATTGCGGTGGTAGATCTCGTAAAAATATTTCCCCAAATATATTTTAGGAAAACTATTTCAGTATTATCCATTCAAAGGGCTAATAATTCTGGAAACTTTTGTAAAAATCGGACCATTAATTGATTTTCATAGAATTTTTAAAAAGGCCGGTAGTCATAGCTTGTTTTTGGTCTACGTTAAATTTCAATTGATTTAACGGTGCAAAATGTAAACATTGTTTTTCGTTCATAATTTTCATTATATTCGTAAACCTGCTAATTTTTTTTTTTTAAATCAAAAAGTTTTTAAGTTCGACGTTTTTATAATCTCTAGCAATGAATAAAAATGTCTGTGTGTCAATTTTCAACTTTGCTTCCAGAGGCTATAGTTCAACATATCATACCATGTTTAAATGACTCCCTTGAATAAAATTGAAAAAAAAAACATCGGGTGGAAGCCCGAACCCGCAAGTCCCAAGTTTTAATTATTAAACACACACATATATATAATATATTTTTACATATGGAAATCTCTCTCTCTCTCTCTCTCTCTCTCTCTCATATATTACTTATATATATTTATTATATATATATATTATATATTATATATCTAGCACCGAAACAAATTTTTATAACTTGTAAATAAATTTGTGAATAAATAGTGTAATTGCCAACCGAGGACTTTCAACTACTTATACAAATAAGTAATCGGTTAGAAGCAAATATACATGGTGTGTCATAAAATATTTGAGATGAAGCTGTTATTATCTCTCCTCTTTTCTTTTTGTTCATACACGCTCAGATGCGTACACAGGGGTTATCTTTCTGTCTTTCAATTTCAATTGAACAAGAAAACGCGTCTAGGTACTCGGGTTAGCTCAGTCGGTAGAGCGTTCGACTAGAAAGCAACAAGGTTCCTAGCCGATACCGGTCCGTCGCTAACTCAGCGTTATGAGTAGCACAGGGATCTGGTGGGGTAAAGTAAGGAGCTGTGTAGGTTGCTCTCCACTCAGATGCAAAAACCAATCTCCTTGGTCTAGCGCTTATAAAAGGGATAGGCTCCTCGCTATTGCTGATACCGACATTAGCCGCCCCGACGACTTTACTTTATGTTTCAAAGAATATCAAATAACTGTCAGTAACGACCGAACCGACTAAGTGTCTTGGTATGACATTATACTGCATCTATGAAAGTTTCCAATTCTGAGCTCTGGGAGTGTGGAGTACCCCTTCTTTGCTATGTACTTCTCCTGTTCACTCTGACCCAGAGTGTTGAGTACTTGTTAGGGCCTCTTTAGAATCCTTATTGTCATTGTAGGGATTCTGATTTGCAAAGACAGAAATCTTACTGGGGTAATCCGTAATCAGTAGTGAGTTGGTAAGTGTGTAGTTAGCCTCGTAATATGAATGAGTCAAGTCTGTATATTTCCTCTGGTGTTAATCCTCATCCGTTATGGATCGTTGTAATACGTATAATCCAAAGATATGTCTTGCATGCAGAAACTTCAACCAGCAATTGATTTGAGGACAGTTGCATATGATCCTAAATGTCTGTTGTCTTCGTCTTCATTGGCCAATTTTACCGGAAGTGCTCTGATTGGTAAAGTTCTAATAGAAATGACGATTGCGTATATCTTATAGCCCATATATTCTCCAAACTGTCCCATCTATGGATTAAATAGATATGAATCACACAGCACAAAAACACCGTACCTAAAAAAATTGAATAAAACAAAAACGCCTTTAGCATATATAATTCAAACGTTGACATACCATAAAATTACCGCATGTCAACCCGTCTAGGATTATTTTCATATTCTAGAGGTTAGGAGTCACGTTTATTTTTAGCGCATTTCTATATAATTTGTTTTTATAGGGATCCTAACCACTCCGTATAGAATATTATATCACATATCATATTATCGGATATAATATATCGGATCACACACAAATATTAATATATATATTGGATCACACAAAAGCGGTCTTCTGTCTATAGCTCTGCTGGTGGAGGCCTAATTAGGCCGAAATGTACTACAAAGATGATTTTCTCGATTTGTTTAGCCTTACATTTGAATCGGTATGCCCACCTAATTCATTAATTATTACTTAATTTGATTTTCAAAATTAGTACGACTTCAATTAAGCACATATTCTCCAAAATTGTCGGCTAAAAAAAGCTATATCAAAACACATTGATTTGTTTACTTCTCATATATATATTATATAGTCCGGTTTCAACGTATCATGTCTCTTTGAGCGGCTATACTTAATAAGCTGCTTTTTCACACAACACACAACACACACACACAACAACATATATATGGCGGGAATTCCCACATCTGGAAAAATAATGTAACAACTTCGTTCTCGTCTTTTTTTGCAAAATCAAGGTTTTGTTGTTTTTTGAACTCATTTGACTTTTATCTCCGATCACAAAACACAAACGGAGTAAACGGGCTCTGAAGAAGATTTTGTAAAATCAAATATGATCAATATCAAGCTATGATTATGTTATAAATTCGGTTTCTCTTTAACAGCATTTGTGGTGAGTGTTTTCATTGCAACCTTTTCATACGCATACTTGTCGGATTCATTTCCTTTCTTTTAACATATATTATATATATATATATAAAGATAATCTAATGAGTCAGACGAATCACTACTATTAGTTTCCATAAAGCTCTCAGTGCTAAAAATCTGAGTCAGATTTTAGCCATGAAAGCTTTATGCGAAACTAATAGTAGTTCGTTGACTCGATTGATTATCTTTATTACTTGGCTCACTTAGGTACGACACTTTTACATATTAGCTTCTCCTACGTTATAGAATATATATATATTCTATATACATAGGGTCATCACAGACACGTGTTTCACTTATCAAGTCGTCCTCAGTGTGGCTAGACATTTGTAGGTTACCTACAGCCTGAATTGAAATCCGATCGGTTTGGTGCCAGTGCGGGCACCGTAAACCATTAGCTGTCTTCACTTACAGAATGGGAAGGGGATTTTAACTGTTTAATACACACATCGCTTTGCGTGTAAGGCCGTCACAAAGTGCTCCATGTCTTAGAAGAGCGTTGCGTTACGCTTGAGTTGGCGGCCGTCAGCAAGATCCCCCCCCAGAGTTGCTCAACCCCTAGGGGATGGAGCATATATTAGGGTCATCTTATATACATATATATATATATACAATAAAATTGTTTTTTCTTTTGGCCAAAATACTGTACCAAAGATTTATTTTTGTTGGTACGAATATTCTTGTCCTTTCTTTTTTTCAAAAATTTTTTCTCCTTGTGATGGATTTGGTAGTATATTTTTACAATCAAACTCTCTGCTGGGTTTTCTCTCCGCAAGGATCTACCAACACGCTTGGTATATTATATATTATATATATATATATATTAATATATATACGTACATATATGTGTAAAATGTTATGTATAGTCAAGTTTGTTTCGTATCATCATACAGCCAGGCAATATCTAGAAAAGTTGACTGATAGCGTCATGTTTGTTCATCGTTGCCGATCTAAGCTCAGCCAGCGGTTTCCATCAAATATACGATGTCCGAATTGAGATCTGCGCCACAATTAAGCGCTGTGTACGATTTCAAACTCCTCTATTCTCAAATGGTTTTGCAGCTTCTCAGGTTGACTTTTATGGCGCATTTCAATTAACCAATCCTCGGCCGATAATGCCAATGCAGTTTTCATGCCTCCTTCATAGCCCGACTTCCTGGCAATGTGTATTGCGCTTTTAATTCGCTTAATTGATAAGGTGTATGGCTTTTGGTTTAGCGGGCAACGCTTGCGGTGAAAACACGCGTGTAATCACACACCTACCTAAAGAAATGTCTTGCGGGGAGTGCACTTGCGTGTGCATATGTGTAGTTATTGGTGTGTGTGTGTGTGTATGCGTGTGTGTAGCACAAGTTATCTATTGATGTTATAAACACGCTTGTTCTGTTGCCGCAACATCGAGTGTTCTGCAAATTGGCTTGTCATTAAGTTCAAAATCCTCTGATATAGAAACCTTTGAATATATAATATAGATATATATATATATATATATATATATATTTATATATGTCTTTTGTTGTGTATGTGGTTGTGGTGATGTGTAACTATATATATATATATATAATATATATATATTTATTATACTAAAGCTGAGCGAATCGTCTTTTATCTCCTAAAGGCTTTTTTTACTGTTGAGTTTAATTACACGAAATTATACTAAAAGTATTCCTTAGTTTTAGGATTGAATTATGTTTGAAAAGAAATTCATTTTATTGTGTTTTAATTAATTCGTAATTTGCAATTAAGTACCTGTCTTAAAATACTGCCAATCATTCTCCCCTTTTGATACCTCTCGTTAAATGTGTTAGTTTATATATGCGAGTAAAAAGAGAGATGGGAGAGAGATTCACACCAGAGCGAAGAGTCCGCGGAAATAAAAGACCTTGATACATTTAATATAAATTAGGTCAACCGTTTCGTTCTTTAGAAATTTTACAAAATGATGTTAAGGTTTATTTTGTTTGTTTGTTTTGTGTTGTTTTTTTGTTTTTAACTCATCGGCCATATGATTTGATTTTTAACTCTCCCGGCCGTTATAATTTTTTATTTTAAATCCCTGGCCTATGTTGTTTTTTATTTATTTAAAAAAAAATTCTCCGGACGTATGTTTTTTTCTTAACTCACGGGGTATAATTTTTAAACTCTCCGGCTGCATGCTTTTTTATTTTTAACTCACCGGCCGTATGTTGTTTATTTTTTAAATGTTTTTTAAATTTTTTATTTCTCCGGATGTAGTTTTTTTTGTTAACTCTCCAGCTGTATGTTTTTTTATTTTTTTATTTTTTTAATTAATTTTGATTCACTTTGCAAACTCTCTTTTCTAGCACTGCCAATGTTACCGAAAACTCCGTGTTTACAAAACAAATTTACCCACCCCGTGAAAAAAATTATCAAAAAATCAGGGAATTATCCGATTTTAATGAAATTTTCAGTGTGATTTATCAATAAATGAGTTTATAATGAGCTCAGTTATTTTATTTCAAATCTCTGATATTTATCTGGTCACTTAACTTCAACCCCTCCTTATTTTGGGCGCGCAACATATCGGTGGATTATATCTTTCGAAAATAATTACAGTATAAATAAAAAGACCAAAAAATCGAAGGTGTGAATAGAGAAAAAAAATTAAGGAAATATCCTGGTAGAAAATAAGTACTGAAAATCGGAAAATAAATTTAAAATAAAAACTAAAATGACAATTTTTGGAGATTTTTTTTTTTTCTCTTCGATAATTATAATTGACTATAATCTTACAAAAGAAGAAATTTATAAATCGATATTCATTCTGTTTAAAAATGTGGGGGCTAAATTTTCAGTAGAGTTTTTCTATAAACATTATTAGATAACGATAATAAACTAAAGTAGTTATTATATAAATATGTTTTTTTAGAATCTAAAAATATGAAATTTTGAAACTTAAAATTAGGCGTTTCATATTTTAAATGATTATTTATATTAATTTACCATAGCAGAAATACTTAATTAAATCAGAAAGTTTGAAATAAAATCACTGATGCATTATAAAATTCCCCCAATTCCATTGATAAATCAACACTAAAAAATTTCATTAAAATTGGATAGTTCCTTGATTTGGGGTAATTTATTTTTCAATCGGAGGTAGGTTGAATTTATTTTATAAAATCGGATTTTACGCATCTTTGGCGGTGCACGTTTAAGATATATTATTGAGCAAAAATTGACTGAAAAAAAAGTTTGTAATTTATTAAAAATAAATGACATGTATAATATTAATACGGCTTTTTTTTTTACTGATGTTTATTATGTTACTACATTTCGACTTGGACAAAAAGATAATCGATTTAATTACTTTAATTCGTTTTTAACATGAAAAGCAGACGACATTTTGCAGACCCTACTCTTTCCCTAATCTCATTTATCTAGTGAGAGTTTAAGTGGTGAACCAACGGGTCACGTTTTATGTATTATATGTGTATGTACGTACGTTTGTGTGTGTATGCATATCTGTGTGTGTTTGGTGTGGTGTATATATGTGTGTATATGGCATATGTGTTTGTATATATGTGTGAAAAGCGTGTCGGCCACAAACAAATTATCAGTAATATGGAAATCCGGTCTCACTGACAGGCTAAAAGCGACAATTCTTCCAGGCGTGGTTGTATCAGGTTGCTGTACGGATGCAACCACATGGACCCTAACAGGCCCTTGAGAATAAGCGGATGGGAGCTGCACAAGAATGCTGCGTGCATACTGAACAAACTCGTGAAGCAGCACCCCACGACGAAACAGCTATATGGTCACTTGCCCCCATCTCCACAAACCATTCGAGTGAGACGGACAAGACATGCCGGGCACTGCTGGAGAGCAAGGATGAGCTCATAAGTGACGTTCTCCTGTGGAAGCCAAAACACAACGACATGCTAGTGTGGGCCGCCCAGCAAGACCTACATTGACCAACTAAAGCAAAAGACGCAGGTTGCTGCACAGAGGACCTCCCTGGGAAAAATGAATGATAGGAAAGGTTGGGCGAGAGATTGTCATGGTATCGCGTGCTAATAGCGCGACATGATGATGATGATGATGATGATAATAATATATATATATTTATGTGTGTGTTTATGTATAATGTGTGTATATAGGTGTATCCATTTGTGTACACACATTATTATTATGTGTGTGTCTGTGTATATATACATTTATGATACGTTATGTATGTGTGGCCAGTCTATACATATGCGTATAGTAAGCGTGTATATAATTATATATATATATATATCTATACCTATATATTAATAATATCTAATCGATGAAAAGTGCCAATGATTCAAAATGAGAAGATACTTATTGCATAGAAAGGTGCTCAATGCTAATAAAGCAGAGCAGATTAAACAAGCCACAGTTTTAAAAAAACAATTTTTAGCTTTACATTTCCATCGCGTGAAAAACGCTGCAATATAAACGCTCCAACATTTGATTTTACCATTTCACGACTGCGTTTTTGACATCTCAACCACTTCTCATCTGATGATTGGACTACCAAAAACTTTAAGTTATGAGTGTGAAATCATAATATCACCATTAATTATATATATATATATATATATGTATTAATAATATATATATATATTATAATTTACCAGCCCGTCCACATGGCAGGTGCGACAAAATGTCAATTTCTTAAGCGGAGATTTAAGAGGTTTTGAATTTAGAGTTTTCCTTCTCTTAATCTGGTTACCCTACTATGGTTAGAGCCCAGTCTGCCCTGCTATTTTACCCATAGCTGGGGGGAGAATTTGATTCATACCTTTCTCAAGGGTATTAGCGTTATGTGAAATGCAATAGCTCGTCCAGGAATTGAACTTGGGTCGACAAGTCCATTTCCTATGAGTCTAACCATTAGACCACGCGCCTGTGTGTATATATATGTGTGTGCGTAAATTGTATATAGTGTGTGTATATAAATTGTATATAAATGCACACCACACACACAACACACACACACACACACATATACTAACTTATATATAATATATTATTATATATACTATATATATATATATACTATAGTATATACTATAATATATAAGTGTGTAATAAATTAAATAAAATCCGAAAAATGTGGTTGAGAGTAGAGAAAATGTGTATATAACAACACAAACGACAATGTTCAATTGATATTTCGCCTCGTTATTGTTGAGGCTTCCTGAATATGTTTATTGATCTAAGTGCTTGTACATTCTGTTTTTATAGTGAAAAGGCAAATCGGGGGGGGAGGAAGTCTTCAACCAATAATTGATGCGAATATCAAGTGAAACATATCGTTTGTGTTATTATATCCACAGTTTCCTCTACTTTCTAACTAAAAACACACACACACACAACACACCACACATATTAGTTATTATCTGTGTTATTCGACAAAGACTGTTACAGTTTTCTCATTATTCTATGCTATTTTTTTACTCTTTCCCTATATCAACAAATGCCCTGAAGAAGATCTACTAACAGATCGAAACACTGCAGCGTGCGCGCTAATAAACTTACCACACCATTTTATTTAAACCTGTGTTTTTTCAAATTTCTCACTATACTACATACCGCCGGATCACTTCCATTTCTCTTCCACACACACACACATATATAATATATATATATATATATAGTGTGGTGTGGATGTCAACTTGTTTCAGCTTTTGCTGGAATGGGTATCAAAGGCAGTATTATGGTAGAGTGCTCAATATAAAATAGAGCTGTTATATACATAATAAAATAAATATTTAAAGGTTTTACATATCTATTTATTAGGTAACAAAGGAACATTCACGACCTATTGTTTCATGCGATGCAATCATCAGGTAAAAGATGTTTCAAAATGCAAGGAAAATCGAAAATAATTTTGCATTTGAAACATCTTTCACCTGGTGATTGCATCGCATGAACCAATAATGGTCGTGAAGTGTTCCTTTGTCACCTAATAAAATAGATAATGTAAAACCTATTATATATTTATGCTTAGTTATTATTATATATATGGAGTAAATTTGTTGGCAAAATAACCTAAACTTCTATATATGATCAATTCTTCAAAAAAATGATTTATATAAAGCACTGTATAGGGCAATCACCATTATGTCCATTGCCCCATGGGGAAAATTTTGGGAAAAATAAACAAAAAAAACAAATTTTTTTTTTTTTTTTTCTATAGCACCCCATGATGTTGACGATAAGAAATATTACAATAATGTTGAAAATATCCAAGCTTAAAAAAAACTTAAGCACCCCCGCCACAAAAATAAAACAACAAAAAACAGCAAAGAGAAATAAAGAACCTCCTAAATATCTGACGTGATTTTGCTGAATAGAAATTGGTTTCCGACATTTTGATGGAGTGGGAAAATAGACAAATTGAGAGAAGAATGAATGATAAATGGAGCGCTGACAAAATTCCAGCGGCCATGAAAGGTTCTTAAACGTATCAAAATTCAAACCTCTAAACAACGGCCAATCTGTTAGCCACAATCACATATAGGTAAGTAAGACAAATATGCAAAAAACATTGACCCTTTATATATCGACACTCATGGTGGCAAGATATATATATATGTTTAAATTTATTTCTATTGTGATACCTTGACTTACGATTTAATTCATTTCGCTCTATCTTTAAATCAATTTCTCTGATTAAAATAAACCTTAAATCCATTTATTCCGTTCAACCCTTACCAAGGTAAAGTAAGCAGTTTTCTTTTAAATCCTATTTTTCCCTTTTTTCCCCACCTGATGTATACAAGTATATATAATTATTGTCTTGTTTTTGTCATTGTGTAATGGCATAGGATAACCCCTGTGGGTTATTTAAATGGCCAAATCATTGTTTAGTTCGTTATTTTTGTAAGTAAATAAGTGAAATATTTTTTGATTGGTTTGCAACTTCAGAAACACTGACGCTTTGATATATCGAACACTCATGGGTAGCAAGATATATATATATAAATTTATTTCTATTGTGATTGCCTTTGACTACGAGGTTTAATTCCATTTCGCTCGTATTTTAAATCACGAACTTTCCCAATTGAAATTAACTTAAATGCCATTAATCCGTTTATCCCCACTTAGTCATAACACTTTTTTCTTTAGTACTATCTGCGCTATTCGAACTATTGTCCTCATCTCATTGTTATCTGTACAGACGTTTCGGTCATGTGTACTCTCCGGCCGTTCTTCAGGTATTCCTTGCTCGGGGCTCAGGAACCTTAATACTAATCATCAAGCCTCATCTCAAACATTCATATAAATACCTTTTTCTTTTTAAATCGATTTTAGGATCATACAGCAAAATATATCATTTTTGTTTGGTTTTGGTGATTGTGTAAGTGGCATAACAAACACTTGTGGTTATTTTAATGCCAAATGTTGTGTTTGTTGTTATAATAATTTGCTAAGCAAATAGATTGTTATAAAATATCTCTCATTGGTTTGGTTTATGAAATCTCAACTACGAGTTTTCTTATGTATATCGAACACCCATAGTGATCTACGGAATATATTTAAAAATCTATTTTTAGAGTGATAATCCTTGATTACGTGTTTAGTTCTTTCCACTTTGTTAATTCCTCGTATATTCAACCAGTTATTCCCAGTGAATAAGACTGAATCAATTAATTCGTTCACCCGAAGGTAATAGCACTTTTTTCTTTTAAATCTATTTCGGAGCCTTACAAGCAAGTTAATATCACTTTTGGTTTGTGTTGGTTATTGACGTAATGGCCTCATAGCAACCTTTGTGGTTTATTTAATGGCCTGCAAATCTTGTTTTTATTTTCTTTTATATAATTTTAAGCAAATATTTGTAGGGAATATTTTAGATAACTTTGCGTTTGCAACTCTCCAACAAATAGTGACCCTTTTATATATCGAATACTTATGTTGAGAAGAAAGATAGTTTAAAAATTTCTTTTTACACTGTATACCTTAACTACGAGTTTAATTAGTTCAGCTTGTAAGACCCAATTTCCTCGTATATCAAATCACCTTTCCCCACTGAAATAAACTGAAATGCCCTTAATCCGTTCACCCCCCACCAAGGTAAAGCAGTTTCTCTTTTTAAATCTATCTGCTCATACGCAATATATCATTATTGTGTGGTTTTTCATTGTGTACATGGCATAGACACTCTTGTGGGTTATTAATCAACTTTTTTGTTTTTGTGTTTGTTTTTTATTATGCAAATAGTTTGTAGTGAAATATATTGATTGTTTTGCAAATCTTAACAAACATTTGACCCTATGATATATCCGAATACGTCGGGGAAGCACCAGGGTATATTTTTAAAAAATTTATTTTTTAAGTTGGTATCTTGACATACGAGTTTAATCTTCGATCGTATATATAAATCTTCCTCTTATATCAAAGCCAATTTTTCCCATTGAAAAATAAACTGAAATGCCATTAATTCCGTTTCATCCCCACCAAAGTATTAGCACTTTAGTCTTTTAAATCTATTTCTTGGCTCAGAAGCCAGCAAGTAAGGGTAAGGTCGGCGGAGCGGCCTAATGTCCGGTATTCAGCCAGACCCCCCACGTTTTTAATTGGGGGAGGTCTACCCATTTTTCTCTAGCGTTAGACTAAGAGATATTTTAGCATCTGGGATGGAGTGCAACTCCTATCATCCAGCTCTTCACTTCACCACACAGATCTCTGTGCTACTATACGCTTGGTAAGTCGTATATCGAACCCGGGAAATCGTGCAGATCGTTGGCGATGCTCTACCGAATAGCTAATCGGCTTCCTTTTTTAATTTGATTTGGCTATTGTTTAATGACAGAGCAACACTTGTGGGTTTATTTAATTGCCACATATTGTTTTTTGTTCGTATATATTAATCTGTTACAAATAGTTTGGCAGGTAAAACTATCTTTAGATGGTTGATTTGAAACTCTCAACAAATATTGATTCCATAAAAAATAAACATTCAAACACTATTACTGCACATAATTCATTACATTCTCTTTTATTATTGTTTTACAATACAGTGCTTTTTTCTCATTAAAAGAAATTAATACCACTAAATTGGGTGTTTTTTGCTGGGGAGGAGGTTCTGAATGGATTATTGACAATTTAGTTTATTTCAATCGGGAAATTGATTTGATATGACGAAGAAATGAGTTACACGCGGAACGAATTAAACTTGTAAGTCCAAGTACTACTGTAAAAATTAAACTTTTGAATATATTCCTTAACACCAGAAGTGTTCTATATATCATAAGAATAATATTTGTTGAGAGTTTCAAATCAAACCAATTAAAGATATTTACCTGCAAACTATTTGCTAACAGATTATATAACGAAACAAAAAACAATATGTGGCATTAAATAACCCACAGTGGTGCTATGTCATTAAACAATAGCCAAATCAAATAAAAAGGAAGCCGGATTAGCTCATTCGGTAGAGCATCCGCCAACGTATCTCACGATTCGGGTTCGATACCGACCTTCACCAAGCGTATGAGTAGCACAGAGATCTGTGTAGGTGAAGTGAAAGCTGATGATAGGAGTTGCACTCCATCCAGATGCTAAAATAATCTCCTTAGTCTAACGCTAGAGAAAAATGGGTAGACTCCCATACTGTCTGGCTGATACCGACATTAGGCCGCTCCGCCGACCTTACCTTACTTGCTGGCTTCTGAGCCCAAGAATAGATTTAAAAAGATAAAGTGCTAATACTTTGGTGGGGATGAACGGATTAATGGCATTTCAGTTTATTTCAATGGGAAAAATTGCTTTGATATAAGAGGAAATTTATATACGAATCGAACGAATTAAACTCGTATGTCAAGATACCACTTCAAAAATAAATTTTTAAAATACCCCTTGCTCCCCGAGTGTTCGATATATCATAGGGTCAATGTTTGTTAAGATTTGCAAAACAATCAAATATATTTCACTACAAACTATTTGCTAATAAAAAACAAACAAAAAACAAAAGTTGGCATTAAATAACCCACAAGAGTGTCTATGCCATTACACAATGACAAAACCAAACAATAATGATATACTTGCGTATGAGCCCAAGAATAGATTTAAAAAGAGAAACTGCTATTACCTTGGTGGGGGTGAACGGATTAAGGGCATTTCAGTTTATTTCAGTGGGGAAAGGTGATTTGATATACGAGGAAATTGTCTTACAAGCTGAACTAATTAAACTCGTAAGTTAAGGTATCAGTGTAAAAAGAAATTTTAAAAATATCTCTTCTCACACATAAGTATTCGATATATCAAAAGGGTCAATATTTGTTGAGAGTTGCAAACCAAAGTTATCTAAAATATTCACCTACAAACTATTTGCTTAAAAATTATATAAAAAGAAAATAAAAACAAGATTTGACATTAAATAACCCACAAAGGTTGCTATGCCATTACGCAATAACCAACACAAACAAAAATGATATTATACTTGCTTGTGAGCCCGAAAATAGATTTAAAAAGAAAAAAGTGCTATTACCTTCGGGGTGAACGGATTAATTGCATTTCAGTTTATTTCACTGGGAATAACTGAGTTGATATACGAGGAAATTACAAGTGGAAAGAACTAAACACGTAAGTCAAGGTATCACTCTAAAAATAGATTTTAAATATATTCCTAGTCACTATGGGTGTTCGATATATCATAAGAATACTCGTAGTTGAAATTTTCTAACCAAACCAATGAAAGATATTTATATACAATCTATTTGCTTACAAATTATATAACAAAACAAACACAACATTTGGCATTAAATAACCCACAAGTGTTGTTATGCCATTACACAATAACCAAACCCAACAAAAATGATATATTTGCTTATGATCCTAAA
>CM042143.1:114242410-114249910 GCA_023376005.1 Doryteuthis pealeii | reverse complement strand
TGAGTTAAAAATAAAAAGCATGCAGCCGGAGAGTTTAAAAAATTATACGGCCGGTGAGTTAAGAAAAAAACATACGTCCGGAGAATTTTTTTTTAAAATAAATAAAAAAAACAACATAAGGCCAGGGATTTAAAATAAAAATTATACGGCCGGAGAGTTAAAAATCAAAATCATATGGCCGATGAGTTAAAAAAACAAAAAAAAACAACAAAAAACAAACAAAACAAAAAAACCTTAAAATCATTTTGTAAAATTTCTAAGAACGAAACGGTTGACCTAATTTATATTTAAATGTATCAAGGTCTTTTATTTCACGCGGACTCTTCGCTGCTGGTGTGAATCTTCTCTCCCATCTCTCTTTTACTCGCATATATAAACTAACACATTTAACGAGAGGTAATCAAAAGGGGGAGAATGATTGGCAGTATTTTAAGACAGGTACTTAATTGCAAATTACGATTAATTAAAACCAAATAAAATGGAATTTCTTTTCAAACATAATTCAATCCTAAAACTAAGGAATACTTTAGTATAACTTTCGTGTAATTAAACTCAACAGTAAAAAAAAGCCTTTAGGAGATAAAAGACGATTCGCTCAGCTTTAGTATATATATATAATATATATATATATATATATATATACACACACACACACACACATACACAAACACAAAGACATATATATATATATATATATATATATATATATATATATATAATATATATTCAAAGGTTTCTATATCAGAGATTTTGAACTTAATGACAAGCCAATTTGCAAGAACACTCGATGTTGCGGCAACAGAACAAGCGTGTTTATAACATCAATAGATAACTTTGCTACACACACGCATACACACACACACACACAATAACTACACATATGCACACGCAAGTGCACTCCCCCGCAAGACATTTCTTTAGGTAGGTGTGTGATTACACGCGTGTTTTCACCGGCAAGCCGTTGCCCCGCTAAACCCAAAAGCCATACACCTTATCAATTAAGCGAATTAAAAGCGCATACACATTGCCAGGAAGTCGGGCCTATGAAGGAGGCATGAAAACTGCATTGGCATTATCGGCCGAGGATTGGTTAATTGAAATGCGCCATAAAAGTCAACCTGAGAAGCTGCAAAACCATTTGAGAATAGAGGACGTTTGAAATCGTACACAGCGCTTAATTGTTGCGCAAGATCTCAATTCGGACATCGTATATTTGATGGAAACGCTGGCTGAGCTTAGATCGGCAACGATGAACAAACATGACGCTATCAGTCAACTTTTCTAGATATTGCCTGGCTGTATGATGATACGAAAACAACTTGACTATACATAACATTTTACACATATATGTACGTATATATATATATATATATATATATATATATATATAATATACCAAGCGTGTTGGTAGATCCTTGCGGAGAGAAAAAACCCAGCAGAGAGTTTGATTGTAAAAATATACTACCAAACATCAACCAGGAAGAAAAAAATTTTTGAAAAAAAGAAAGGACCAAGATATTCGTACCAACAAAAAATAATCTATTGGTACAGTATTTGGCCAAAAGAAAAAACAATTTATATGTATATATATATATATGTATATAAGATGACCCTATATATGCTCCCCATCCCCTAGGGTTGAGCACTCTGGGGGGGGGATCTTGCTGACGGCCGCCAACTCAAGCGTAAACGCAACGCTCTTCTAAGGAATGGAGCACTTTGTGACGGCCTTTACACGCAAAGCGATGTGTGTATTAAAACAGTTAAAATCCCCTTCCCATTCTGTAAGTGAAGACAGCCTAATGGTTACGGTGCCGCACTGGCACCCAACCGATCGGATTTCAATTCCGGCTGTAGGTAGCTTACAAAATGTCTAGCCACACTGAGGAGACTTGATAAGTCGAAACACGTGTCTGTGGATGACCCTATGTATATAAGATATATATATATTCATATAACCGCTAGGAGAAGCTAATATGTAAAAAGTGCTCGATACCTAAGTAGAGCCAAGTAATAAAGATAATCTAATGAGTCAGACGAACCTACTATTAGTTTCGCATAAAGCTCTTCATGGCTAAAATCTGACTCAGATTTTAGCACTGAAGAGCTTTATGCGAAACTAATAGTAGGTTCGTCTGACTCATTAGATTATCTTTATATATATATATATATATATATGTTAAAAGAAAGGAAATGAATCCGACAGTATGCGTATGAAAAGGTGGAATGAAAACATCACACAATGCTGTTAAAGAGAAAACAATTTATAACATAATCATAGCTGATATTGATCAATATTTCGATTTTACAAAAATCTTCTTCAGAGCCCGTTTACTCCGTGGTGTTTGTGATCGGAGATAAAAGTCAAATGAGTTCAAAAAACAAAAAAACCTTGATTTTGCAAAAAAGAGAGAACGAAAGTTGTTACATTATTTTCCAATGTGGGAATTCCCGCCATATATATGTGTGTGTGTGTGTGTGTGTGTGTGTGTGTGAAAAAGCCGCTTATAAAGTATAGCCGCTCAAAAGAGACATGATACGTTGAAACAGGACTATATATATATATATGAGAAGTAAACAAACAATGTGTTTTGATATGGCTTTTTTTTAGCCGACAATTTTTGGGAGAATATGTGCTTAATTGAAGTCGTACCTAATTTTGAAAATCAATTAAGTAATAATTAATGAATTAGGTGGGCATACCTATTCAAATGTAAGGCTAAACAAATCGAGAAAAATCAATCTTTGTATGTACATTTCGGCCTATTAGGCCTCACCAGCAGAGCTATAGACAAGAAGACCGCTTTGTGTGTGATCCAATATATATATATATATTGTGTGTGATCCGATATATATATATCCGATAATATATATGTGATATATATTCTATACGGAGTGGTTAGGATCCCTATAAAACAAATATATATAGAATGCGCTAAAAATAAACGTGACTCCCTAACCTCTAGATATGAAAATAATCCTAGACGGGTTGACATGCCGGTAAATTTTATGGTATGTCAACGTTTGGATTAATATATGCTAAAGGCGTTTTTGTTTTATTCATTTTTTTAGTACGGTCGTTATTTGTGCTGGTGCATTCATATCTATTTAATCCATAGATGGGACAGTTGGAGAATATATGGGTATAAGATATACGCAAAATCGTCATTTCTATTTATGAACTTTACCAACATCAGCAAGCACTTCCGGTAAAAAAATTGGCCAATGAAAGACGAAGACAACAGACATTTAGGATCATATGCAACTGTCCTCAAATCAATTGCTGGTTGAAGTTTCTGCATGCAAGACATATCCTTTGGATTTATACGTATTACAACGATCATAACGGATGAGGATTAACACCAGAGGAATATTACAGACTTGGACTCATTCATATTACGAGGCTAACTACAAACTTACCAACTCACTACTGATTAGGATTACCAAGTAGATTCTGTTGCAAACAGAATCCCTACAATGACAATAAGGATTCTAACAGAGGCCCTAACAAGTACTAACACTCTGGGTCAGAGTGAACAGGAGAGTAATAGCAAAGAAGGGGTACTCCACACTCCCCAGAGCTCCAGAATTGGAACCTTATCACTAGATGCAGTATAATGTCATACCCAAGACACTAGTCGGTTCGGTCGTTACTGACAGTTATTTGATGATTCTTTGAAATAAAGTAAAGTCGTCGGGGCGGCCTAATGTCGGTATCAGCCAATCAGCGAGGGAGCCTATCCCCTTTTTATTAGCGCTAGACCAAGGAGATTGTTTTTGCATCTGAGGTGGAGAGCCACACCTACCATCAGCTCCTTACTTTACCCCACAGATCCCTGTGCTACTCATAACGCTGAGTTAGCGAGGACCGGTATCGAGCTAGGAACCTTGTGCTTTCTAGTCGAACGCTCTACCGACTGAGCTAACCCGAGTACCTAGACGCGATTTCTTGTTCAATTGAAATTGAAAGACAGAAAGAATAACCCTGTGTACGCATCTGAGCGTGTATGAAAAGAAATAAAGAGAAGAGGGAAAAAAAAGGAAGAAAAGAAAGAAGAAACTGCATAAAACATATAAAACTGTGTGGTGCCTGATTTTGATGTATATACATACATACATATTAAGTACGGGGAGGGGGTGAATTTATAGATTATGTCACAGTTAACGCTAAATTGATATATGAATAAAATAACGAAGAGGTTCAAAGGGAAAATTAATATGGAGTCGACTCGCACGCAAAAGACAGTCTTACTTTAGCTACTAATATGTTTAAGAAGGATTGGATTTCAGAGGCGATCCTTCAGTTTATTGTCAATCCACTTTATAAGCAAACATGGAGGAAGAGTTTAGACAAAAAAATGGCGATACGGATTATTTCTTATCAAAATTACTTGTTTTTTTTGTTTTTGGATTTTCCCTGTTTAAGGCGTATTAAGTTTTCTTCAAGATGTCTCTGTTGTTCTTTATATGCTCTGTTCATTTCTTTAAGAAAATATCGGAAATTATTCACCAAAGAAGGAAAAAAATGATCTATACATTTAAGACAACAGCCAGTAGGATTAAAATTGAATCGAAGTCAACTGCAACGGAAGATCAAATTCGCGGAATCTACAAAATTCACTCTTACACTCATATTACACGGTTATAACACTGGTATTCGCAATGTTTACGGTAGGTACTTCAACACGAGCTCAGATATATTTACGGATACTAAACTTCTACTAGCAGGACCTGTGGATATACCAAAGTATGATAATTTAATTATTACAATATTTGATATGTTTAATTAAGAGCCATTGCTAAATAGTTCAATAAGTAAAAATATAATAACCTTGATTTAACTCCCTCACTCTTTTTTTGTTTCTTTACTTTTCATGTTTCCATTATGTTCGATTGAAACAGATTAGCATAATTGCTTGTACGCGCTTAGCCTATCTCTCTTTCTTTCTTATTATATTTTTTCAATGTAGCAAATCCTTTCTCTTCCCTTTCTTTTTTTATAATAAAAACGGAATGGTTCATTATTTAACCGAGGGGATGACACTCATAAGAAACAAAAAAAAAATGACATTTTTTGCATTTCATCTTGGACGATTTGGACGGTCTTATTTTTAACCAGAGGGTATTGCAAGATGATAACGGTCGTACTTGTATGGAACACGAGTCTTTATATATAGATGATATTATACTTCTTACTTTCATTTTACTATTATTACAACTTGTTATTGTTATGAATTATGATTTTTCAAATTATTCTATCGATATATTCATTATCTAAACTAGCAAATATATGCACCCTCCGGGTGCAAGTATTTAAGTTTTAATATAATAAAATATCATGTTAAATTAGAAAGGCTAATGAAACTGAATAAGAATGCAGATAAAAAGATTTAGAACTGAGGGGGTATGATTGAAAAATAGAACAACTTTGAAACTAACTCTTCCATCATTTTCCATTACTCCCCTCTTTCATTGGTAAATTTTCCTAATTTAACTATTAAGTTAAAATAGGAAGTAAAGAATAAAATGACAGTTATCTTTTCTTGTTAATGGATTTCTTTTAAGATTTATCTCCGAGATTTTTGCTCATATTCATTAATAAAAAATCAAACAATTAGAAATCAATAATACTAACCACATATTTATTAAAATCAAATTTTTAATATCAATATGCAAATTAATTTTCCCATTCACACTACAAACCGCTATTTTGTTGTATATATAAATACAATTGCATATTGTTAGTATGTAGATATGGTCAACAGTATTAATAATCTAAAAACAATTTTATTAATAATTGAGGTTTAAATGAAAATAAAATCATGGAGAATGTGACGTAACTAATAAAGGGAATTGTTACTTGAGTAGTAATATAGTTTTGGTTACAGACAGAAAAACACACAATCTCCATTATAATAAGATAATGGCCTATAATATAATCTTCTGATTTTGAATGTTTGTTACTGTAACAGAAAAATGGAAAAATCTAGGGAGAAAATGCTTAGAGAATAAAACTATTTCTAATTAAATTTTCATATTAACGAATATAGGGATTGTTTTCGTTCAAACTTATTGTTATCAATAATGAATTTCAATGGAATTATATATTAAATGCTAATGATGCAATACTTCCTCTTATTTGTGCATTTGTTTAGGAATAATTATAACATGAATACTGTAAGTATGGCGTGACTTGGAATCAAAATTAGCGGCTACCATATGCGTCTATTTGCTAATAATAATAATAATAATGGTCCCAAAAAGATTGGGACAAATAATTCGCAATAATATTAATAGTCTGCGAAAGTAGCAAGTTATAACACCACTTCGTTGAATCCCCTATGTAACTATTATTATTATTATTATTATTATTAGTAGTAGTAGTAGTAGTAGTAGTAGTTGTTGTAGTAGTAGTGTTTCCTTCTACATTTCACGATCGTTACAAAGCAACCAAATCTTAACAATTGACCCATGTAAAGTGTTACATTACATAAGGAATGTCCCCATGAGCAGTTCCCAGGAGCATTATATTTTTCAGTTCTCGCGTATACGTTTTATTTTATATATGTTCTAATAATAATAATAATAATAATAATAATAATAATAAAGATAATAATAATCGAATTCAGCAAACGAGCTCAAAGAGGGTACTAGACTAGCCACGACTCATTGGGAAAGGTAATCCACTGGGAATTGTGCAAGAAATTCAATTTTCATCATACAACTAAATGGTATATAAACCTGTCCTGGAGAATAAGATGCATAACATTTTCTGGGACTTAGAGGTATATACGGATCACCTAATCCCGGCCAGGAGACCAGACTTAATATTGATTGACTAGAAGAGAACCTGTCATCTTGTGGATTTTGCCACTCCGGTCGACCACCGAGTGAAAACGAAAGAAAGCGAAAAAAAATACAAATACTTGGACCTTTCCATAGAACTGAGGACAACTGTGAAACATGAAGATGAACATCGTACCAATTGTAATTGGCGCCCTTAGAACGGTCCTCAAATATCTAGAAAAGAATTTGGGTGAATTGGAAATCAGAGGAAGAATCGAGACCATCCAAACTACAGTATTGTTAAGATCGGCTAGAATACTCAGAAGAGACATGGAGACCCGAGGAGACTTGCTGTCACTCAGCTCTCCAGGGAACCACCGGCTACGACAGGTGTGAAAACATAATCTATTAATAATGGAGATTCGCTTCAGGTTTTTGTCTGTAACAAAAATTACGTCACTGCTTACGTCACATTACCCAAAATCGTCATAACATAGAATAAATACACTCAAAATTTGAACATGCAACATTAGACAGTCCTCAATGGTTTTTAAAACAAGTTTTAATAAATACATAACTAGTATTATATATCTATATATAGTTTGTCTTATTTTTAATACATATTTAAAGTTTACATTTCAAATTGTTTTATTTTTTAATCCTTTAATAAATTTGATGATTTTACTTACTTAGGGTACAAACTCGCTGACATTG
>CM042143.1:114167410-114232410 GCA_023376005.1 Doryteuthis pealeii | reverse complement strand
CACTTAACTTTGACCCTCCTTATAATTGGGACGCAAAATATCGACTGGGTTGCATAGGATTGATACTTTTTTTCTGAATAAATCAAAATACAAAAGATCGAAGGTGTAAATAGAGGAAAGAAATATCAATGAACCTGCTCTCGTAGTAAATAAGTACCGAAAATCGGAAAATAAAATAAAAAATAATTTCTGGAGATTTTTTTTACTCATTTCAATAATTATTTAATTGGGCTATTATCTTATAAAGGAAAACCATATAAATCAATATTTGTTCAATTTAAAGAGGGTGTGCAAAATTTCCAAGACAATTTTCGATACTAAAGTAAAGTAGTTATTAAAAGAACGGTTTTAGAATCTAATAATATGACATTTTAAACTTAACTTCATGCTGCTGATATTTTAAATGAATTTTATATATTAATTTATTATAGAAAAAATACCAAATTAAATCAGAAAGTTTTGAAATATAACTGATGCATTATAAAATTTATTCATTGGTAAATCAATACTGAGAATTTCATTAAAAGGGTTTTAAATTTGTTTTGTAAAAACACGGATTCTTCGACGGATTGGGTATACCTTTATATATATATATATATATATATATATATATATAGACAAACATCTGAGTAGGATTTAATTTACACTAGACAATTAATTAGACACCAAAATATATATTTTATTTCTTAGAACATTCTTTTTAGAAACATAGAATCTAATTTATGAACAATAAAAACAAATATTTTCGTGATTATTTTTTTTTTATTACATTCACTATTGCTTACATTAAAGTACAAATACTGTCCAATATTTACAGTGAATATACATTAAGTTTACAAATATTTTATCATCTTTTTCTGTCTAATAGTTTGATAGGAAATAAAGTTGTCAGAAAAAAGTGGCAATGCCATTCATATTTTCTCGTTTTTTCTCGTTTTGTGCTAAAGAAACGACACTTGTTAATGCGCTTTGTTAATTAGCAAATCAATTGTATGTCTAATTTCTTTGGCAATCATTTTTTAAAAAATTTTTTCTCATTTCAAGATGGCATATGTTGTGGAAGTTATTGAAAAATGTATCTTAAAATAGCAGTCCATAAGCGAAGGGGTTGAGTGAAATATTGATAAATACATGGACAAATTTGTAAATGCATACATAAATGCACCAACGAACGTATAAGAATGAATATATATATATATATATATATATATATATATATATATATATACACATGTGTGTGTGTGTGTGTGTGTGTGTGTGTGTACAGGGTACCTATAAAGTTCTGCAACAGATTTAAAGTTTAACAACAAAGATGATATCATTATCAAATTCAATAATCAAAACGTACAGACAAAATAGAATTGAACACTCAAACGCTTTTTACTAAATGATTAACTAATTTGCGCTATGTGAGTTAAGTTATATAAATATATATATATATATATATATATATATAAACAGACACATACACACACACATATATAATATATATAAATACATGTATATATATATATACATGTATTTACATATATATATATATGCATATATACACATGTATATGTAAATATATAAAGACGTATATAAAAAATAGGTATGTATAAACACATGTTATCTCTCTTCNTAAACTACCTACTCAATTATACTATATATATATATACATTTACCCTTAAATATATATTATATTATATATTATTACTATATATATCTACATTTGTATATATCTATATATTAATATAATATAGTTACTGATTAATATTATTATACGTACATTATCATATTCATTATATTATAGTATATATAAATATCCTATATCTACATTTATATATATATTAATTATATTATATATATATACTATATCTACATGTAATACTATATATATATATTATATACTATAATATATATATATATTATCTACTATCTATATAATATTATATTATATCAACATTTATATTATATTAAATATACTTATATCCATATCATCATCTACAATTTTACTAATATATATTATATATCTCATAATACTATCATACATTTATATATATTATATATTATATATCTACATTTATATATATATATATATATAGTATTATATCTACATATTATATATACTATATATAACTATAATATATCACAGTAACATTACTTATATATATACTAATATATTTCAATGAGTATTACTTTCCTACATTTATAAAATATATATCGTTATATATATATTATATATACTACATTTCAATATAATATATATTATACATATATATATCATACGTCTACATTTATATACCCTATATCATATAGCGTAATTATTATTAATATATATAATATATTCTACATTTAATATCAGTATATATAATATATATCTACCATTATACTATAATACTATTACATATATATATATATCTACATTTTATAATAATAATAATATAAATATATAATATATTAATCTACATTTTATATATATAATATATATATTATAATAATATATCTACATTATATAAATATAATATATATAATACTACCATTATATATATATATATATTTATATATATATATATAATATCTACATTCTATATTATTATTAATAATATTATAATTATATAGAATTCTAGCATTTATATATTATATATATATAAATATTTATATATAATCATAATATAATAAATAAATAAAAATATATTATAAATAATATATATATAATTATACTACATTTATTATATATATATATATAATAATATAATATTACTATCTACAATTTAATATTATATATATAATTATATTAACTAAAAATAATTATCACATAATAAAATAATATATATAATATATAAATATATATCTATATATCTACATTTATATATATATATATATATAATATATATATCTAACAATATATTAATATATAATTATTTAATATATTACTTATATAAATAATAGCTATATATATTTATTAATAAATAAATTTTCCTACATTACTATATATATATATATATTATATCTACATTAATATATATATATATTATTATAATCTACAATTTATATATAAATTATAATAATAATATATATATACATTTTATATATATATAATATATTACTACATAATATAATATATCTACATTATATATATATATAATATAATTATATCTACATTTATATATATAATAAATATATATATATATAATTATATCTACAATTTATAATATAATAATATATATTATATCTAACATTTATATATATATATTATATAATTATATATCATATATATCTACATTTTATATAACTACACTAAGCATTAATAAAATATCCATATCTTACCATGTATTATATATATATTATATAATATATAATAATCATACAATTTATCAATAATATATATTTAATATAAATATTATAAATATCTACATTTATATAATATATTATATATATAATATATATATCTAATTTTATATATATCTATTATAATATATAATATATATCTACATTATATTATTATATATAAATATATATATATATTCTACATTTATATATATATATATATATATATATATATCTACATTTTATATATAAATATATATAATATATATATATTCTACATTTATATATAATATAATTATATATATATATATATCTACATTTATATATATATATATATATATATATATATATCTACATTTATATTTATATATTATAATATATATAATCTAACAGATTTATATAATATATACTATATTTATTACTATATATATATATCTACATATATATCTAACATTAGTATATAATAATATTAATCTAACAAATATAATAAATCATATATTAAATATATATATATTATATATCTACATTAATATATATATATTTATATACTAATATACTATATATATATATATTCTACATTATATTTATATAATATATATATATATAATATATATATTCTAACATTATATTTATATGATATATATAATATAGTATATATATATATATATTATATATATCTACTTTATATATATATATTAAATATATATATATTATATTAATATCTACATTTATATATATATTATATCAATAATATATATCATAATATATAAAATATAATTATTTATGATATAACTAATATATATAACTACATTAAAATATATATATATATATATTATATTATAATATAATAGATATAATTATATATCTAATTATTATAATAACTATTATTAATATGTTATATTATATGTATATATTATATACTCATTTAATAATATATTAATATATATATTATGTATAATATATAATCTAACAAATTATATAATATTATATATATATATATATGTATATTATATATATCTACATTTATAGTAATATATAATATATATTACTATATATATATATAATAAATATAATATATACTCAAACATTTATATTAAATAAATAATATATATATAAATGTAATAATAAATAATAATAAATAAATACAAATAAACAAATAATAATAAAAAAAAAAATTAAATATAAGAAAATATAAGAAAATATATAATAAAAATAATACATACAATTATAATATATATATATATATATATTATTTATATTTTGTAATTATAATAAAAATCTACAATTATAAAATATATATAAAAAATAACATATATATAATATATATGAAATTATACTATTAATAATCATTACAATTATACTCAACATACATAAATATAATAAATAATAATTACTATATTGTATATCTATAATATATCTACATTATAATATATATATATATATATGTATGATTATATAATATTATTCTACAGTTTATAATGTTATATATATAATATATATGTATATTACATATATATATCTTATCATTTAATATATAATATATATTCTATATATGTATATATTACTATATCTACATTTATATATATATTAACTATATATTAATATTGTCATATATTACTATATCTACATTATATATTATATATAATAATGATATATATAATATATCTACACTCTTATATATATATATATAATATATGTATATTAATATATATCTACATTTATATATATAATTAGAATATATATATGCTTATATAGTATCTACATTTCTATATATATACTATATATTATATATCTACTATATACTCTATATCTACATTTATATCTATATATATCTACATTTAATACTATATATTATATATACTATATATTACCACTCATCTACATTATATATATATATATATATTATATATATATCTACAATTATTATATATATATAATATAGTATATATTGTACATTTATATATAATATATTATATATATATCTATATTTATATATTATAATACTATAATATATACTATATAATATCTTACATTTAATAACTATACTATATATATTATATACTACATTTATATAGTATATATATATATATATATAATATATTATATATCATTGTAATATATATATAATATATATATATAAATCTACATTTATATATATATATATTATATAATATATATATCTAATTTATATATATATATATATATATATATATATATAACTACATTTATATATATATATATTATATATAATATATACATATTTATATATATATATATCAATATATATATATATCTACACTTATAATAATATATATAATATATTATATATAACTACATTTATATATGATATATTATTAAATATAAATATAATATCTACATTTATATATTATATATATATATCTATGTATATCTACCATTTATATAAATATATAAATATATCTATGTTAATATACTACATTTAATATATATATATATATATTATCTATGTATATCTACATTTATATATATATATATATCTTATATATATCTGTATATCTAACATTTTATATACATTATATATATATTATACTTCTATGGTATATTACGTATATCTAACATTTTATATACATATATATCTTATATCTATACATATTCTATACATATCTATACATATCTATATCTATATATTATTCTCTATACATATCTATAACATATATATAATATATAATATATATAATATATATTATATAGATATATATATATGTAATAAATCTATATCTATGTATATCTATCATCTATATGCATTCTGATATCTATGTATTATCTATATCTATGCATATTCTTACATGTATATTGTATATATATGATCTAATAATCTATGTATATCTAATCATGTAAATTTTATTCTTATATCTTATGTATATTCTAACATGTATATATATTTATATTATAATAATATAGCTACTGGTATATACTACATTGTATATATATTATATATAATATATTACCTAATGTATATCTACATTGTATATATTATATATAATATCAATATACCTATGTATATCTACCATGTATATCATATTATATCTATGCTTATATCTACATTGGTAATATATATATATTATTCTAATGCTATTATTCTACATGTACTATATTTATATATCATATAGTTCTATGTATAATTTTCTACATGTATTATATATATAAATCTATGTATATCTACATGCGTATTATATATATATAGTTACTATTATATTATATATCATACTATGTACTATCTACATGGTTTCATATACTACAAATATATTATATATTAAATACTTATATATATAGTATGCTATATCTACATGTATATATTATAAATATATATATATTATATATATATGTAATACTACATGATATATATATAAATAATATAATATATATATTATGTAGTATATCTAACAATGATTATAATATATGTATATATATGTTAGTATTATATTCTACATGAATATATATATATGTATATATATATCATATATAAATATGTACGTAATATCTACCATGAATAATATGTATGATATATAATATATATAAAATATGTACTAATATCTACATTGAATATATGTATATAATATATTATAATAATTATGTACGTATATCTACATGAATATTATTTGATTATACCTATTATAATATATATAATATATGTTACGATATATCTACTCTAATGATATATATGCATATTATATAATATTATATATAGTTATATAATAATATATAATATATAGTACGTATATCTACATGTAATTATTAAGTTATATATATATAAATATGTACGTATCATCTAACATTGGAATATATGTATTAATATATATAATAATATTACGCTAATCTACATTGAATATATGTATATATATATATAATATTATATTATTAGTACCATATATACTATATATTATATATTATATATAATATATTTAAATAAATTATTACGTATAATCTACATTGATATATATATGTATATTATATATATAATATATGTATATATTATATATATATATATATAACTATCAATTATGTACGTATATTCTACATGGTAATATATATACATAATGTATATATACCTATATTTACTATATATATATATATAATATATTGTATTTGATAGATAATATTATACTTACTATATAAATATGTACTGATTATCTACAGTATATTATTATATATATATATTATATACTATATATATATTCTACGTATTATCTACATGCAATATATATGTATATATATTATAATTATATACTTGATATATATATACGCTTATACTTTCTACAGTGATATATATTTATATGTATATATATTTATATATATATATATATATATATATAACGTATATCTAATGTATATATATTTATGTATATATATTATATATATATATATTATATATAATCGTTTATCTTACATGATATATATATATTGTATAATATATATTATACTACGTATATTACTACATGATATATATATAATGCTATTATTATCATATATAGTATACGGTATATCTTACATGTATATATAAATCGTATTATAATATAATTACGTATATTACATGATAATATATGTACATATATACGTATAATCTTACATGTATATTATTATGTATAATATATATATAATATACTATACTTATATATATATATACGTATATCTATAATATATTAAATGTAATCATATGTAATATAAGTATATGTACGTATTATCTACCATGGATATATATATATGTATTCATATACATATTATAATATATGAATATATATATACTGTATTATCTACTATATCTTATATATATGGTTATATATATATATAGTTACGTATAATCTACACTGATTATATTATACTATATGCGTGATATATACATAATATAAAATATGTATACGGTATATTTCTCATGTATTATATATAGTTTATATTATATTATATATATATATATATATAAATTATGTACGTATATTCTACATGTATATATATGTGTATATATATATATAAAATATGTTACGCTATAATCTACATGTAATTATATTATTGTATATTATACTATATAATAATTATGTTACGTAATCTACCATGTATAGTTTATATGTATATAATATATTATATAAATATGTACTATATCTACTATGTGATTATATTACTATGTTATAACTATATATAGTAAATATGTAATCGCGTATTATCTATCATGAATATATATATGTATAATATATATAATTATGCTACGTATTATCTACATGATATAATATTATTGTATAATAATATTATAATATAATAAATATAGTACGTATATCTTACTGTATATATATAATATAGTATACTATTAATAAAATATGTACGATATATCTACATGTATATATATTGTATTATATATATATACAAAATTATATACGATATATCTAACATTAATATTTATATGTATATTTATATATAAATATTTTGTACGTATATGCTACATGTATATATATATGTATTATATGATAATAAAATGTAACGTATAATCTACTATGTTATATATATAGTTATTATATATATTAAATATGCTACGTTATATACTAACTGTATATATATAATGTATTATATATATATAAGTATGTACGCCATTAGTACATGTTATATATATATGTTATATATATATATAAATATGTACGTATATCACGTATTATATATGCGTACACATTTATATATATATATATATATACACATGTAAGCATATAGTACTCATTTATATATACATATAATATGCACACATGTAGCATTAATGTACACATTTATAATAATTTATTTATATTATATATATAAAATATTATAATATAAATACACACACATGTAGATATACGCGTAAACATTTATATATATATATATATAATATATATATATATCACATGATAAGATATACTACACTTATATATTATATATATATTATATATATATACACATGTAAGATATACGTACCCATTTATATATATATATATTATATATATATAATTACACATCAGATATACGCGACACATTATCACAATATATATAATATAGTATATAAATATATATATATATATATATATTACACACTGTAGATTACGTAACATCATTTATATATATTATAATTAGTATATATACACATGGCTAGATACACGGTACACATTTATAATATATATATACACACATATAGATAATACGTACTATTTATCTACATGCTATATATATAATGTGTACGTATTATTCTAACATGTTATATTTT
The DNA here is from genome assembly GCA_023376005.1 of Doryteuthis pealeii. NCBI lineage: Eukaryota > Metazoa > Mollusca > Cephalopoda > Myopsida > Loliginidae > Doryteuthis > Doryteuthis pealeii. Next base: position 114,222,848 of record CM042143.1, on the reverse strand, counting down.
TTATATATATATATATTATATAATATAATAATATATATAAAAATGGATGTACGTATTATTCTACATGTTTTATATTTTAATATGAATATAGTATATATATAATATATTATATATATAATATAAATTCGCTGTAACCGTTATTCTAACATGTTTATATATATTCAATATATATTATATATATATGTGTGTGTACGTATATCTACATGTTTATATATTTATAAATATATTATATAGTATATAATATATATATATATATGTGGTACGTATATCTAACATGTTTCTATACTATATTATATATATATACTTATATATATATAATAATAATATGTGAGTACGTATATCTACGTGTTATATTATATATATACTATATATATATATTATATATATATATAAATATTATATGTGGCTGTACGTATATATCTACCATGTTTATATATAATATATTATATATAATATACAATAATCACATTTGTATATATTATATATACTATAAAATATGTTACAGTATTATCTACAGTGTATATATATATATAATATATATATATATATATATATATATATAATATCTATATATATAAATGAATGTACGTTATACTCTACATGTTTAATATATATATTATATATTATATTAATATATATATAAAAAATTAGTGTACGTATATCTTACATGTCTTAATTATTAATACTATATATATATAATATATATAATAAAATGTGCTAACGTATATACTACATGTCTATTATATAATATATATATTATATATATAATATATATAAGTAATATATATATATATATATTAAAAAATGTGTACGTAATATCTACATGTTTATAATATATATAATATATATATATATATATAATATAAAAATGTTGTACGTATATCTACATGTCATATTATATATATATATTATATAATATATATATATAATTAAAAAAAATGTGTACGTATATCTACATGTTATATATATAATATATTATAATATAATATAAATGTGTACGGTATAATCGTACTATTGTATATATATATATAAATGTGTCGTATATCTATTATGTTTATATTATATATATATATATATATAAATATATATTATATATAATATAATAATTAATAAATGTAGTACGATCATATCTACATGATCCATATATTATATAATATTATATATATTAATAAATAGTGTACGTATATCTACATGTAATTATAATAGAATGTGTACGTAATATCTACATGTTTATATATTTATATATATATATTATTATAAATGGACGTATTATATTATATTTATATATATATTTATATATATATATAATTATATATATATATATATATAATATTAAATCTGTAAACGGTCGTATATGTATACATGTATATATTATATAATAATATATATATATATATATATAAATGTGTACGTAATATCTACATGTTTATATAATAGTATATATATATATATATTATAATACTATATATATATATAAAAAATGTGTACGTATATCTACATGGTATATTATTATATTATATTATATATATAAATAATATAGTGTACGTATAATCTTTACATGTTTATATATTATATATATTATATATGATATATAATTATAAATGTTGTACGTATATAACATGTAATATATTTTTAATATATATTTATATATATATATATAATATATAATATATAAATGTGTACGTATTCATCTACATGTTTATATATTTATAATATATATATTATATATTATATATATGTGGTACGTTATATCTACATGTTTATATATATTACTATTATTATATAATATATATATATATAACATGTGTACCGTATTATCTACATGTTATTATAAATATATATTATATATATAAAAATGTGTTACGTATATCTACAGCTATATATATAATAATAATATAATCATAAAAATGTGTAACGTATATCTACATGATATATATATATTATATATATATGATTATAATAAAAATTCTACTGTACGTATATATACTACTTGTATTTTATATATATATACTATATGTAGATATATATATAAAATCTGTTGTACGTATTATTATACATGTATATATATATTACTATAATTATATTAATTAAATATAATGTGTACGTATTATATATTATATAATATATAATACACTTGTTGTACGTTATATTATATATCATATATATATACTATATATTATATATCATATATAATATATATAATATGCTGTACGCTAATATACATGTGTATATATTATTTATGATATATATATATTATATATATATATAAATGGTACTGTAGTATATATAATATATATTATATGTATTTAAATATTGTACGATATATAATTAATATTATATATATTATATATATATAATGTTTGTTACGGTATATATAATTTATTATATATTATATAAAAATGTGTACGTATAATATATATTATATATATATATACTATATATATTAAATTGTGTACGTTATATATATATATATTATAATAAAAGTTACGTATATAATTATATAATAATATATAATAAATGTGTACCGTATATATATATTATATTTATATAAGATTGTGTACGTATACTATATATTCTATTATATATATATAATATATATATTAAAATGTGTACGTATTATAAATTATTATATTTATATATATATATTATAAATGTTGTACGTATATATATATATATAATATATACTAGATATATATTATATATATATATATAAATGATTGTACCGTATATATATATATAATCGATATTATATAATAATATAATTATATAAAAATGTGTACCTATATATATATATATATATATTATAATATATATATAAATGATCGTACGATATATATTAATATATATAATATATATATTATATAAATTGGCGTATATACGTATATATATATAATTACTATATATATTATATATTATTATAATGTGTACATATTATATATATAAATTGAGTATATATATATATATAATATATATATATATAAATGGTGTACGATATTAATATATATATATATATATATATATAAAATTGTACGTATATATAGTACTATATATATTATGATAATATATACATAATATATATATAATATAAATGTGTACTGTATATATATATATTATATAATATTATACGATATATATATAAAATGTTGTATAACGTATATATATAATATATAATATATTATTATTATAGTTAAATTAAATGCTGATATGTATATAGTTCATAATATATATAGTATATGGTATATTATAATATATATCATATATATATAAATTGTTATACTTAAACAAGTACGTATTATAAATTTAAATAATTTGTACGTATATTATTATATATATTATATATAAATGTGTACCGTAATATTATACTATATATATATATATATGTTATATCGTTATATATTATTATATATATAATAAATGACGTTATATACATATATTATATATAAATGTTGTACGCGTAATATATATATATATAATATTAGCTATTAATATATATATACAATATGTTATTATATATATATATATATATATATATATTATATATATAATATATGACCTATATATTTATATATATATTATATTATAATTCATAGTAATAAATGTATTTAATTACTGTACGTATATAATATATATATATAATTATATATAATGTACTATATCTAATTCTATATATATAAGTCGTTTATCTACAGTAGTTATTATATGTACGTTTACAGCTAATAAATATATGTATATTTAAATTATATGTATATATTCATATAATATGATATATAATAATGGGTCGTATACAGGTTATGAAAAGTTGATAATAAATGGCTATATCTCTATTATTAAAATATAATATTATTATATAAGAATAATTCTAGGTTTAATGTACAAAATTGTCGTATATACCGATATATTTAAAATATTTATATATATAAATGTACGTTATTAAGTAAGTACTACTTATATATGTATACTATATATAATAAATTTACTATTAATCGGTACGTATATGTAAATAAAAATATATATATATATATAAATGTGTACGATATTATAAAGGTATATTTAAATATATATATATATAATATATATATGACTAATGTGTAACGTTATATACATATATATAATACTATATGTATCATATATAATAATATATTAATTGTGTACGTATATCATACAGTATATGATAAATATAGTACGGTAATAATATATATATAAATTGACGTATTACGGGTATATTTATAAAGTATATATATATAAATATAGTATATAATAAATGTGTACGTATATCTCGTATATGTTTATCTATATATATATATATATATAAATAGGTAATGTTACTAATCTACAGTATATAAATATATGATATATAATATATAGATATATATAATATATATTACAGGTAGTAAAATATATGATAATATATATATATATATATATATATAAATGTGTACGGTAATCTTAAGGTATAAGTAATATATTAATGTGTAGATTTTATATAATATATATTATATATATATATATATATAAAGTGTGTACATACTATATTATGATTAAGTTATAATTGTAACGTATATATATATATTATATATATATAATGATATACTAACTACAAGTGTTACGTAATATATGTAATATATATTATAATATATGTGCTCGTATATCTACAGGTATATTAACATAAGTATATATATAAATATATTAAATGTGTACGTATCCAGTATATGTAATATTAAATTATATATATATATATATATATAAATGTGTACGTTATACAGGTATATAATATAATATATATATAATAATAATATGGATGTGCTACGTATATATATATAATATATGTATCAGTATATATATATATATAAAGGTGTACGTATATACAGTTAGTAATTATATGTAATATAATATATAATAATAAATGTGTACGCACTAGTATATTAAAGTTATATATATATAATAAATGTGTACGATACTACAGGTATATAATATATGTCTATAATATATATAAATGTATATATTACAGAAATGATATAATATAGTTGTACGTTATCTAAGTATAGAATATATTAATATATATATATATAAATGTGTACGATTCATATATTATATATATATATATACTAATATGGTGTAATCTTAAGTAATATATACAATCATAGTTATTAATAATTTGTCATCGTATAATATATTATATATAATGTACTATATTCATATAATGTAAAATGTTATAGTATATATATAATATATATATATATAAATAATGTGTACGGTATATTCAGTATAGTACATATATTATATAATAATACTATAAATGTATATAGTCAGGTATATTAAATTATATATATATAATTGTACTATATTCAGTATATAAATATATATAATATAGTTATTAATGTGTTACGTATAATACATGGGTGTAGTTATATTAAATATATGATTAGATATATATAATAAATGTGTAGCGTATATATACATATATGTATAATATGTTAATATATATATAAATGATACAATGATTACGTGATATATGTTCTAATAAGTAATATATCCAGTAATGTAAATAGTTTAATTGTAGTATTTCTACGGATGAATTATGTATATATATATAAATGTTGTACCGTAATCACATGGTATATGAAATATATGTATATATATATATAAATTGTACGTAATATCTACAGGTATATGTAAATATATATGTTATTATATAAATGGGTATCGTATATCTACAGTCATATGCTAAATTATTGTATATGATATATAAATGTGGTTCGTTATATCTACAGGTATATGTAACATATATGATAATATATATATAAATGTGTACTGTATATTCTACGGTAACTGTAGATAAGTATATGTTATATACATATATAAATCGTGTACGATTATCTACAGGTATTATGTAAAAAATATGTAATATTAAATGTGTACGTATATCTATACAGGGTTATATGTAAACTAATTAGTGTATATGAATATTAGTAAAATGTACCGTATATCACAGCGTAATATGTAAAAATGTATATGTATATAATATATAAATGTGTACGTATAGCTACTAAGGTATATGTAAATTATATGGTATATATATTATATATATTAAATGGTGGTACGGATATTACAGGTATATGTAAATATAGTATGTAGTATATATATATATATAAATGTGTACGTTATAATCTTACAGGATATGTAAATATAGATATGTATATATAATATATATATAAATGTGTAATACGTTATATGTACAGAAGTAATATATGTATTAATAATTATAGTTGCTTATAGTTCAGTAATGTTATAGGTATAGCATAATATCATAAATGTGCGTGTAGTATATGTACAGGTATATTGTTAAATATATGAGTATATATTATATATTATATATTATATTATATAATTATGGTACGTATATCTACAGTATAGTAAATATATATATGTATATATATATATAATATATTAATATACAATATTACGTATAATCACAGGTAGTATGTAAATTATATGATATATTAATTCTATATTACATTTAGTCATATATTATATGTATATATATAAATGTGCTACTGCTATATCTACACGGCGTATATGTAAATATATGTATATGTAATTTATATATATTATATAAAATTGTACGTATATCTACAGCGTATATGTAAATATAGTGTATATGTATATATATATAAATTGTGTACGTATATTCTACAGGTATATGTAAATATATGGATATATATATATATATAAATGTGTTACGTATAATACTACAGGTTATATGGTTAAATATATGTATATATTATATATATCATATAAATGTGTACGTATATCTACATGGGTTATTAATATATGTATTTATATGTATATACTATATATATATATATATAAATGTGTACAGTATATCTATCATGGGTATATGTAAATATATGTAATTATATATATATATTATATATATTAAATGTGCTACCGTATATCTACAGCGTCTATGTAAAAATATTGTATACTATATATATATATATAAAATCTGTACGTATATCTACAGCAAGTTATGTAAGATATATGATATTATATATAATATTATTATAAATGTGTACTCATATCTACGAGGTATTATGTTAAATATAATGTATATATCATATATAATATATATAAGTTGTATCGTATATCTACAGGTAATGTAAATATATGTATATATATATAGTATATATAATATGTGTACGTTATATCTACAGGTATATGTAATATATGTATATATATATATATATATATATTAATATATATATATAATGTGTACGTATATCTACAGGTTAATATGTAAATATATGTATATAAATATATATAATATAAATGTGTACGTATATCTACAGGTATATGTAAATATATGTATATTAATATATATATATGTATAGTATATATATTAAATATATATATTATATATATTGTGTACGTATATCTACAGTATATGTAAATATATGTATATATATTATATATAAATGTGTACGTATATCTACAGGTATTATGTAAATATATGTATATATATATATATAAATGTGTACGTATATCTACAGGTATATGTAAATATATGTATATATATATATAATATATATAAGGTATATTATGTATATATATATATATATATATAAATGTGTACGTATATACACAGTATATGTAAATATATGTATATATATATAAATGTGTACGTATATCTATATATGTAAATATATGTATATATATATAAAATGTGTACGTATATCTACAGGTATATGAAATATATGTATATGTATATAAATGTGTTACGTATATCTACAGGTATATGTAAAATATATGTATATGTATATAAATGTGTACGTATATCTACAGGTATATGTAAATATATGTATATATATATATAAATATATATAATGTGTACGTATATGTACAGTATATGTAAATATATGTATATGTAATTATATATATAAATGTGTACGTATATCTACAGGTATATGTAAATATATGTATATGTATATATATAAATGTGTACGTATATCTAAGGTATATGTAAATATATGTATATGTATATTATATAAATGTACGTATATCTACAGGTATATGTAAATATATGTATATATATATATATATATAAATGTGTACGTATATCTACAGGTATATGTAAATATATGTATATATATATATATAATATTAAATGTGTACGTATATGTACAGGTATATGTAAATATATGTATATGTATATATATATATAAATGTGTACGTATATCTACAGGTATATGTAAATATATGTATATGTATATATATATATATATATAAATGTGTACGTATATGTACAGGTATATGTAAATATATGTATATGTATATGTTTACGTATATACAGTATATGTACGTATATGTACAGGTATATGTAAATATATGTATATATATTATATAGTATATCTACAGGTATATGTAAATATATGTATATATATATATATATATATATATATAATATATTAAATATTTACGTATATCTACAGGTATATGTAAAATATGTATATGTATATATATATATATTTACATATATCTACAGGTATATGTAAATATATGTATATGTATATATATAAATGTGTACGTATATCTACAGGTATATGTAAATATATGTATATGTATAATATATATAAAAATTACGTATATCTACAGGTATATGTAAATATATGTATATGTATATATATAAATGTGTACGTATATCTACAGGTATATGTAAATATATGTATATATATATAAAAATGTGTACGTATATCTACAGGTATATGTAAATATATGTATATATATATAAAAATGTGTACGTATATCTACAGGTATATGTAAATATATGTATATGTATATATACATAAACGTACATATACGCGCATAACTATATGCATCATAACAATATGCATCTAACTTACCAACACATATACCTATGAATTTACCTGTATATTTGTATGTATGTGTGAGTGGCTTATTTTATAAGTATTAATCAATTGTTTATCCAACTAAGGTATAGGGAAAACCCGTTTTAGATCGATCTCAATTAAAGTAATAATATTTTTTTCAAACTTTCTACCCATTAAACCCAGAAACGTTACTAACACACACACAGACAATACATATAATATATATATATATATATATATTATATATAATATATATATATATATACTAGCAAGAATATGCACCCACGGGCGCAAGTATTTATGTTTTACTGTAATGAAATATAGTAAATTAGAAAGACTAATGAAACTAAAATAAGAATGAAGATAAAATTTGAAACAGTGGGGGGGGGGTATAATCGAAAAATAGCACAACTTTGAAACTAACTCTTCCATCATTTTTCATCACTCCTGTCTTTCATTGCTAAAATTTTCCTAATTTAACTATTTAGTTAATTTAGAAACTAAAGAATAAAATCAAAGTTATTCTTTCTTATTAACTGATTTCTTTTAAGATTTATTGAAGAAATTTTTGGCCATATTCATTAAGATAAAACAAGATAATTAGAAATCACTAATACTAAGTCCATGTTTATTAAAATCAAACTTTTAATATCAATATGCAAATTAGTCTTCCTGTTCACACTGTAAACCGCTATTTTGTTGTATATATAAATACAATTGCATGTTATTAGTATGTAGATATGGTCAACAGTATTAATAATGTAAAACAATTTTATTAATAATTGAGGTTTAAGTAAAAATAAAATAAAATCATGGAGAATGTGACATAAATACCTAATTGAATATTGACTTGAGTAGTAATATAGTTTCGGTTACAGACACAATAACACACTATCTCCATTATAATAAGATATATATATATATATATATATATATATATATATATATGTATGTGTGTGTGTGTGTGTGTGTGTGTGTGTGTGTGTACTGATATGGCTTGATCTATGAAGGTGTATGCTTCTGTGTTTGAAGTATTTTATAATTTGAAAGATAAGAGCTGACGTATCTTCTGTGACTTTAATTTCTCATTATAAATAACAGAATTATCTCCCTTTATTTTTGGACGCATTTTTCAAATTCAAATATCATGACGAAATCGAATCATCTCAGCTATGAATTGATTGTTATTGGCTTTTTAATGTTTTTTATCGCACCTAAAAATGTCAAAATATAGTGCGGATTTGGCTTAATGGTTATCGGCACGGACTACAGACACGGCAAATCGAGATGAATTCAAATGTCTGAATTTTGAAGTTATATACGTTGTTGTTTCTTGTGATTCTTGTTGACGTCTCACTCTGCTCATGGAAGAATCTCTAGTGCTGGTACCGTGTATACTGATACTATCTGTCTTATTAAGTGCGTATAAATAACGTAAGTCTAGTAAATATAGGTATGTATATTTTGACAGCATTCTTTCATTTACACATATACAATTTTTGGGAGAATATGTGCTTAATTGAAGTCAAACCTAATTTGAAAATTAATTAGTTGATAATTAATGAATTAGGCGAATATATCTGTTCAAATGTGAGACAAAAACAAATCGAGAAAAAGTCGATCTCTGTATGTACATTTCAGCAGATAGAATTATAAAAAACAGTTGTCTCCAGTTTAACAAGTTTATTTTCGATTTTTTCAAGATTTCTGGCTAACTTTTTTTAATATTTGCCTGGAATCCATGGATTAGTCCACCAAAACTTTTGTTCCAAGTACCGGATTTGACGTCATATAAGACGCACCCCCATTTCAGCTGGTTAGATTCAGGAAAAAATGTTTTTTGTGTATTTAAGCATAATACAGTCTAGCTGTGCATTACACAAACAGGAACACTGCTATATAAAAGCAATTTGGCAGTACAGGTATACACAAGACATCTCAATAGCAGAAAATAATAATAATAATAATAATAATATAATAATAATAATAATAATAAATTTTTATATAATTTGTTGAAATTCAAAATCTGTTTCTTGTTTTTCTTCACCACCATACGCTCCTGTTAACCTTGATTATAACAATACCAGCAATAAAATAAGGATGCATGGAGTTTAGGTAAATGTACTGAGCGTAAGCTGGGTTAGTGAGCATCATAGAGAAGATCAGCCTAGACCTACGGGGGGTCTCAAATTCCACCTACGAGGTATAAGACGCAGGGCAATTTTTTGAGACATAATTTTAGAAAAAAGTGCGTACTATATGCTGTCAAATACGGTATTTTCGGCACTTTGAAGTGCCATCTTCAGGGGTGATGTATTTTTGTTCTAGTTTCTCAGGTTAGCTTGAAAAGATCGATAATAAATTTGTTCAACATGAAACATATGTTTTGTTTAATTCTCTATGTATAAAATAAAGGTAGTACAGACTGAATAGTTGTCTATTTTCGATATCAGCCAAACAGCGAGGGGTTCTATTCCCTTTTCACTTGCACTAGACCAGGGAGATTGTTTTGCTGAGGTGGAGTGCAACTCCTACTGTTAGCTCTCATACGCCTTAACGCGCATACCCGATTATATAAGCTGAGCTCAGCCCTGTCGGTCGGGGCTTTAGGACGCAAACTGAACCCCAGCAGAGGGGTAAAACTCCACCAATGCGGCCACCTGTTGGACGTTGGTGGTGACATGTGATGCTTAAGGATGGATCCTGGTTGAGCAGTCCATGATATGCATCACAGCACTTAGGCCCTTATTTAGGCTAGACGGGTGGACGGAGAGCACTCCTCCGACCAGTCCGCTGGTTATGTCAAGCTCTAGCACCTATTTGGTTCTTTTAACCCTACTGCACTTATGGCAAACCCCAACCCATTTTATCATATACGTGTGAGAAGGTGGTGGCTGGGGGTCTTCATGTCCTGTGTATGACGTTAAACTATATCTGATGGTGAAGTTTCAATTTTGGAGCTCCGGGGAATGAGTAGTACCACTTCATCACCATTACTCCCAGATCCACTCTGACCCGGAGTGGTAGTACTTGTTATGGCCCGCTATGGATTAGACGGAGGAATATGTCTAAAATAATGTGTTTAAAAATGAGAGTTCCCTAACGAATTCGGTATAAAATAACCCAACAACAAATGTTGACATAAAGTAAAAAAATGAAGTAAATTCATTCAACCAACCAACCAACCTGAGCTACTCATACGCTGAGTACTGGTATCGAACCTGGCATCTTGCAATTCAAAGGCGGGTGCTGTCTACTGAGCTAAGCCGGCCGCGAGTATTACTGTTTTGAGAATCATCATGTCACCTCGAGATATTTTTTTTTAAAATTCTTCAAGTAGTTTAGTTATTTAAATGATTTATTTTCTTGACTAGTACAAAATAAAAAAACACCCTCCGGGCGATGTAAAAATAGATTTTTGAAACATATTGCCTGAGGGGTGGGAGTAAAAAATTCAATGTCAGCGAGTTTCTACCCTAACTAAGTAAAATCATTAAATTCATTAAAGGATTAAAAATAAAACAATTTGAAATGTAAACTTTAAATATGTATTAAAATAAAACAAACTATATATAGATATATAATACCAGTCATGTATTTATTAAAACTTGTTTAAAAAAAAACAATGAGGACTGTCTAATGTTGCATGTTCAAATTTTGAGTGTATTTATTCTATGTTATGACGATTTTGGGTAATGTGACGTAAGCAGTGACGTAATTTTTGTTACAGACAAAAACCAGAAGCGAATCTTCATTATTAATATAGATAGATATGCAAGGTAAGCACATCAGATCCATTACTACTGAATAGCACTTTTGATTGTCGTTAAATGCCCCATACTAATGACCTTGTGTCACATCCCACCCATGATTAACTGGTTCGGTAAATACCTCAGGGTGAGCATAAGAAAAACTGCATAAGGATCAACGTCATCTTGTATATCTCTACCCTCTAGGGGTGCTGGAGGCGCACAGGTATTTTTCTGGTGAGAAAATGAATATTTTGACCCAGTGTATGCGATATAACCATATCTATAAACATTGGTATTTTCCGGGCTGTTGTCCTCATCTGTATTGTTATATACACTATTTTTCGGTTGGTGTGCTCTCTGGAACTTTCTTGAACTCGGGAATCTTCTATTCAAATGCGGGAACATTCTTGATGTCGTAATCGGGAGCCTTTACGGAACTTCGAACCGAACCCTTTATTCAATCCACCGGGGTAGACTGTTCTCATTCCAATAACCATGATCGGGTATAAGTGTTATGTTAAGTATTTTAAGTTATTATCACCCTTGGCCAAGATTGAACCTGCAACCTATTGATGATTGTCGCTTAGAACCGTATTAACTCAAGCCAATATCCGTTAAGCCAACTGGATACATTGGTTCGACTAAAACGCTGGGCATATAACAATAAAGATGAGGATAAAACTGAAAAAAATTCCAATGATACTAATTATCAAGCCTCATTACAAAAATTCAGACAAATATGTAAAAGTATTATCTGCGTTATTCGGACTATTGTCCTCATCTTTATTGTTATTTGTACAACGTTTCGGCCGATATACCCTCTGGCCTTCTTCAGGTATTGGACACATGGCCTAGTGGATAAGGTAGTTAGGTTAAGACAGTTCTAAGTGACAGTTATTTCTGGATTCCAGGTTCAATCCTGAGTAGCGGCAGTAACATAGAAAAATAATTAACACAACTCCTACACCAGCTATGATTAGCGGAATTAGAACAGGATACCCCCGTGGACTAAATGAAGGGTTAAGTTCAAAGTTCCGTGATGGCTCCCGATTACGACAAGAAAGTTCCCGAGTTCGAAAAGAAGGTTCCCGAGTCCGACAAGAAGGTTCCCGAGTCCGACAAGAATACCTGAAGAAGGCCGGGGGGTATACCAGCCGAAACGTTGTACAAATAACAATAAAGATGGGGACAATAGTCCGAATAACGCAGATAATACTAATCATCAAGCCTCATCTCAAACATTCAGAGTAAAAATATGTAAAAACAGACGAATAAAATGCGTGGTGATGGGAAGGAAATAATTAAAAAAAGGTGATTGATTGATTGATTTTAACAGTAGTCAAATCGATATGAGATGAGTGTCTCAAAATCCTGGCCGTTAGTCTGACAAACTTAAGCTCAGGAAATATCATATAAACTGCCGTGTCAAAGTGTCGACTTACCTAATTTTCCTTAGTCTTTAACATCTCAGTCTTTGTGTCGTATGTTCTAGAGCTTAGTAATTACTGGGTGTCTCCATGTGGTGTAATGGTTAACAATTAGATCTTCAATTGGTACTCCAAAACCATTGAATTTGTGTCAGACTAAACTAAGCCTTGTACATTTCAGAAGAAGCATTGTTGAGAAGAAAGGTTAAAATCTCAGAAATTAATTCGTATTCCCCTCTGTCCGATGTTTTTTTTTTTCATTCTTTCTGATTAAAATTTATATTCTTTCTTTAACTTTTAAATTCTTTCTTTTTCTTAATTGATTCTTATTCTTCTAACAGCTGAGATTTTTTTTTTTTCATCATCTTATTCGTTTTTTTTTCTTCTTCACTGTCTTATTCGTTTTTTTCTTCTTCACCGTCTTATTCGTTTTTTTCTTCTTCTTCATCGTCGTCTTATTCGTTTTTTTTTCTTCTTCTTCATCTTCATCATCGTCTTATTCGTTTTTTTCTTCTTCATCGTCTTCTTCGTTTTTTCTTCTTCTTCATCGTCTTATTCGTTTTTTTCTTTTTCTTCATCTTATTTCGTTTTTTTTTCTTCTTCTTCATCGTCTTATTTTTTTTTTCTTCTTCTTCATCGTCTTATTCGTTTTTCTTCTTCTTCTTCATCGTCTTATTTGTTTTTTCTTCTTCTTCTTCATCGTCTTATCGTCTTATTTGTTTTTCTTCTTCTTCTTCATCGTCTTATTTGTTTTCTTCTTCTTCTTCTTCATCGTCTTATTTGTTTTTCTTCTTCTTCTTCTTCATCGTCTTATTTGTTTTTCTTCTTCTTATCGTCTTATTTGTTTTTCTTCTTCTTCTTCTTCATCGTCTTATTTGTTTTTCTTCTTCTTCTTCTTCATCGTCTTATTTGTTTTTCTTCTTCTTCTTCTTCATCGTCTTATTTGTTTTTTCTTCTTCTTCTTCTTCATCGTCTTATTTGTTTTTCTCTTCTTCTTCTTCATCGTCTTATTTGTTTTTCTTCTTCTTCTTCTTCATCGTCTTATTTGTTTTTTTCTTCTTCTTCATCGTCTTATTTGTTTTCTTCTTCTTCTTCTTCATCGTCTTATTTGTTTTTCTTCTTCTTCATCGTCTTATTTGTTTTCTTCTTCTTCTTATATTATTCTTATTTGTTTTTCTTCTTCTTCTTCATCGTCTTATTTGTTTTTCTTCTTCTTCTTCATCGTCTTATTTGTTTTTTTTTCTTCTTCTTCATCGTCTTATATGTTTTTTCCTTCTTCTTCGTCGTCTTATATGTTTTTTCTTCTTCTTCATCCTCTGGTTCGTTTTTTCTTCTTCTTCATCGTCTGATTCGTTTTTTCTTCTTCTTGTTCTTCATCGTCTCATTCGTTTTTTCGTCTTTTTTCTTATTATTCGTTTCTTCTTCTTCTTTTTTCTTATTATTCATTTCTTCTTCTTCTTTTTTCGTATTATTCATCACTTCTTTTTTTTATTATTCATTACTTCTTTTTTCTTATTATTCATTACTTCTTCTTTCTTATTCGTTTCTTCTTCTTCTTAGTCTTCGTTTTTCATCTAATTCGTTTTTTCTTCTTCATCATTTTATTCATTTTTTTTTTCTTTACTTTCTTAACTTTTTTCTTCTTTTTAATGTTTTTTTCTTAATTTTTGTTTTTTCCTTCTTTTAAATTTTTTTTATTTTTTGTTTTTTTCGATTCTTCTTCTTTCGTTTGACACCGTTTCCGCCATTCTCCCCTCCTCTCATTCATTATGCATTATCCAGTTTCCACGATGATCTTTTTTAGTTTTTTCTCTTTCATTTCATTTCTTTCTTCATTTCCTTCTCTTTATTTATTTCTTTATTCTTTCATGAGGACGAACAGCTTCTTTTGCTTTGTTACACGACACGAGATTTACGAGCTCTTCCTCTTTTGACAAACTATTTACACATGACGCAGAAAGAGCGCATGACCTTACACGCACACACCACATAGTGTGCCCTCATGCACCACCACCCCAAAAAACACACACACACATGCATCCAAAGAGAATACTGTAGAATGCATAGAAAAAATCCACACACTAAAAGAGAAAACACAAGGACAAACACACGGATGCATGTTTGCGCAAACGCATATACACACAGGCGAGGACACAGACACAGGCAAAAAAATAAAAAAAATAAAAAAAGAACTCCCAACATAAACACACGAGATGATAGTCAAATTTCGGAGAAACTCGTCATATGTTAGTTGGTTGGATTTTACAGCATGTCAACCTTCCTCGGGTTATTTTATGCTGACGATGTTTTGCTTCATTTATTCCGGGTATTCTAATTCTTTTTCAAACTCAATTTTTTAAAACACATTTTTAAACTCGTTTTTTTCTTCTTCTATTTAAGCCATGTATGGGACCCTGAGGGCCAGTTTAGCTCAGTCTGTAGAGAGTGTAGTGGAGAGTTGATGGGAGTTGTAGCGCTCCACCTCTGATGTAAATACAATCTCTCTACTCTAGCGCTAGGGCAAAGGGTATAGATTCCCTCGTTGACTGGCTGATACCGACAATAGGCCACTCCGTCGACTTTTTTACTTACTTTTTTATTCTCAGCTTTTGTGTGTGTTTATGATTGTTATACCGGCCGTTCCTACAGTGGAGAATATACACCGGTTCTCACTATAAATAGTGAGACACCGAATGAAAAGGTTGTACTGTTACCGTACTGTTACTGTTTAGCGGCAAGCTAGCCGTTCTTGTACCTTATTGTAAATACACTTGTCTCTTTTTACCCTAACTCGACTTGACTTCTTTTTTCACTGTTGAACTAACATCACAACAATGATTAAATAAAGGATTAAAATAAATGCATTGAAATCGATTTATTATGAAAAAAAATTGAATTTTCATATGAGCTGCGCAGATTTGGCCACAATAAAACGAATGAGAGTGCCAGGCACTTAAAAATATTTCAAACATCGCCTTACTCTAGGACAGATCTTTTTTTTTTAATGACTAATCAACTCGTCTTCTTGAAAGTCTCCAAGTAATTTTGCCCTAAAGATTAAAGCAGTAAAATGTAAAGAAGAACAGATAAAACATATTTGTGCTCCGAGCGTTTTTGTCTGTTTTCAGGGTTCGAGAAAAATCTGACATTTCGTGTTCACGTGAGCGGATTTGATTCTACACTAAAGGACTATCATCATCGTATCGTACTGACAGTATACGTTTATAAAACTCTCGCTCGCCACTCGCCCCTATCGTTCATCATGGCAGGTATTTCGCACGCCATCCAGAATTCTCAGAGCTGATTGATTTTTATTTATCTATTTATTTATTTATTTTTTGGCTGATCAACTTACACTTGTGTTTCCATATGTAAGCGTCCATAGGAGAACGTCATTTACTAGTTCGTCCTTACTTATACAGCAGTGTTAGACATGCTGAATAAATGAATGTACTAAACAAAAAATAGGCATTAAATTCTAATACAATAAAACCCTGTTATATACAAATGTAAGTAAAGTAAGGATAGTCGATAGGGCGGCCCAATGTCGGTATCAGACAATCAACGAGGGAGTCTATCCCCTTTTCAATAGCACTAGACCAAGGAGATTATTTTAGCGTAGGAGGTGGAGCGCCACAGATCCCTGTGCTACTCATATGCTGAGTTGGTGAGGGCCAGTATCGAACCAGGAACGTTGGGATTCCTAGCCGAACGCTCTACCGACTGAGCTAAACCGGTCCATGAATGGACTCGTCGACCCGAGTTCAAATCCTGAACGAATTTGTTTGCATTTCACATAGTATTTCTTGTTTTCTATTAAAGCAACAACCTGCTGTTAATGTCCAATTCAAACATTTGAGCCGCGGAGATTTAATTTCATTTTCAGCGCCATTTCATTGTACACAACGCAACATATCCTGGTATTCTCTTATGTATGTTGCCAATAAAAAGAAATACAGTAATTTGAGAAAATGATCACGTAAAGAAATAATTAAATAAAAGAAAAAATAGACAGATAGATAGAAAGATGGGTCAAGTTCCATGACCGCTTGTTTTTGAATCGTCTGAGAAACTTATCCGGATAATGTGGTCAGTGATAAATACAGAATGATCTGAAACAAAATGATTGACCCGACTTGGTGAGGACTCTTTTCTTTTCTCTTTATGACAATGACTAATCAAAAAGACCAATAAATCAAGTCTGAGTTGACTAGGGTTAAGGGAAGATCACATAATATTCGGGTTCATGTATCAGTACGCACTCAAAAGTAACACCACCAGTGACAACCTGAAATTGAACTCGTTTCTCTCTTCTCTGTAATTGATTATAGTGTTATATATATATATATATATATATATATATATATATATATATATATATATATATATATATATATATGTGTGTGTGTGTGTGTGTGTGTATGGGTTACTAGGTAAGTTAGTACTAGGATGATACTAAGTTGGACATTTCTTCCAACAGAAGAATGTTAGAGTTGTTCAGGTCAAAGTTGAATGCTCGATGTTAAATATCGTTGAACAGAGCAATATAATGGTAAAGAAAAAGGCTTAAGAATCGGCAATATAAACGAAAAATGACCTATTTTTAAGCCTTTACTTCATCAATTATATATACTAGCATATATATGCACCCTCCGGGTGCAAGTATTTAAGTTTTAATGTAATAAAATATCATATTAAATTAGAAAGACTAACAAAATAAGAATGAAAAAAAAAAGATTTGAAACAGAGGGGGCTATAATCGAAAAATAGAACAACTGAAACTTACTCTTTCATCACTAAATTTTTCTAATTTAACTATTTAGTTAAAATAGGAAGTAAAGGATAATATTACAGTTATTTCTTCTTGTAAATAAATTTCTTTTAAGATTTATCCACGAGATTTTTGTTTATATTTCTTAAGATAAAACCAAACAATTAGAAATCAATAATACCAAGCACATATTTATTAAAATAAAATTTTAAATATCAATATGCAAATTAGCCTTCTCGTTCAAACTGTAAACCGCTATTTTGTTGTATATATAAATACAATTGCATGTTATTAGTACATAGATATGGTCAACAGTATTAATAATGTAAAACAATTTTTATTAATAACTGAAGGTTTAAAGAATGAAATCATGGAGAATTTAACGTAAATAATTAAGAGAATTGTGACTTGAGTAGGAATATAGTTTCGGTTACAGACAGAAAAACACACAATCTCCATTATAATAAGATATATACCAAACTTGTTGGTAAATCCTCGCGGTGAGAAAAAACAGCAAATAGTTTGATCGTAAAACTATACTACCAAACAACACCCGGGGAGAAAAAAAACATTTGGAAAATAGAAAAGACCAAGATAATTGTAACAACCAAAAAGAATCTATTGGTACAATATTTGGCCAGAAGAAAAAACAATATATATATATATATATATATATATATATATATATATATACAAAACCACCAGGAAACTAAAGCTAAAAAGTGCTCAATACCTAAGTAGAGCAAATAATAAAGTTAAATCTAATGAGTCAGATAAACTTACTAAAAGTTTCGCTTAATGCTCTTCAGGGCTATCATCCGAGTCGGATTTAGCCCCGAAGAGCATTAAGCGAAACTTTTAGTAGGTTTGTCTGGCTCATTAGATTTATCTTCATATATATATATATATATATATATATATATATATATATATATATAATTGATAAAGAAAAATGCTTAAAAATCGGAAAAGTACAAATCTATTTCTTGCTCCCTCGGCTATACATAAATAGTAGAGCACATTGTTATTTTTAGCCTTGGTATAGCAACAACCTAGGAGAAGGAAATACTGAATTTAAACAAACTGTTGTCCGCTTAAAAATTTACCTTGAGTCGGTTCCTGTCGGTGGCAGAGAGGAAGGGTAAATTCCTACATTGCACATTTTACTTTAACTGTCTTTCATTTATCTATATATATATATATATATGATAGAGAGAGAGAGAGAGAGAGAGAGAGAGAGAGAGAGAGAGAGAGAGAGAGAGAGAGAGAGAGAGCAATGAAAATAAAACAATGTACCACTTAATCACGTAGGCATTCAGCCCACAACCATTATCAATGGTACCCCTCAAATCGAAGGCGGGGTCTCTTCTCCATGAAAATCCTGAGGGTATCATGGAACGATGGACAGAGCACTTCACACACCTCTTAGCAAAACTCGACGACAGTGTTATCAGCAGCCTGCCTTAAAGGGACACCATCCATGAGATGATGAATCATCCCACCATTGGTGAGGTCCGCGAAAAAATTAAGGAAATAAACACTGGAAAGGCACCTGTTCTTGATGGCATTCCTGTTGAGGTTCTCAGATACAGTGGTGACAGGATCGCCGCGGATGTCCACCGTCTTATTTCTGATGAATGACTGGGTGCTCCTGGGCAAGGCCATTGTTATGCTCCTGCTTAACCGGCTCACTAGGTGGGTCTGTCCATCGATTATCACAGAATTCCAAAGCGGCTTCACATCAGGTCGTGGAACAATGGATATGATTTTTTCTGCTCGGCAACTTCAGAAGAAATGTATCGAACAGCATGTAGCACTCTACCTGGTATTTGTCGATTTAACAAAAGCCATTAATGGGTCATTCTTGGAGCCAATATCCATCGACAATGGTGTTAAGCAGGGTGACATCCTTGCACTGACACTGTTCTTTATCTACGTTGCGATGATTCTATCCTAAGCTTTTCAGAACTGTGACACTGGTGTCTTTATACGATTCCCTACCACTGGTAGGGTTTTTAATCTTGGTCATTTTAATGCTAAGACGAAGACTTTCCAGACCCTCATCCGTGAGCAAATGCAGACTTCGTCACCCACACCGAGGAGATGCAGGAGATAATGGATCTCTTCTGTGAAGCATGTACTGCCTTTGGTCTCATCATCAGCTTGGAGAAAACTCCACCATCCGGTCATTAGTATGTGGAATCCAACACCTACATCAAAGGGATTAGATTGAATGTGGTTGACTCATTTATCCGTCTCGACAGCGCACTCTCCAGATGTGGATCACTTGACGCCGAAATATCCCTAATAATCGAAAGGGCAAGCAGGGACTTTGATGGATTCGAGAAACGTGTATAGTCGGACAGAGGTATTAGCATCAGATCGAAGCTTAGTATGAATCGTATGTCTTGTATATAGTCCATTATTCCTGAGAAACGTGCATTATGTATCGTCGACACATCAAAGCCTTACAGATTTCATCAGACATGTCTCAGAAATATTTTAATCGTAGGATGACAATCCTTCACCCCGGACGCCGATATCAGCAACAAGTCAATGTGTCCAACATAGAAATGCGGATCATACGAAACCAGATGTGCTGGGCTGGACATCTTGCTATAATAGAAGACGGCAGACTCCTGAAGCAAATATTTTATAGACAACTGCAATGTGGGTAACGTCCAAGGCACAAACCCAAAAAGTAAGGGGGCTCGAACACTCCATCCTAAAACGGGCTTTGCGTAAGCGTCAAATGACGGTCGTCCTGGACATATTTCCTACATTTAAGCCGGACCATAAATGTAATGTGTGACAGGGCTTGCATGTCGAGGGCTGGGCATCTCAGTCACGGACGGTCCCATACGAGAAGAATCCAGGGTGCTCTCGTATCATATATGCGCGAAAAAATAACAACATTTTTTGTTCATTTGTGACCCATGTAATACTTAACGTGTTATATTTATTTATTTATTTATTAATGTTTACAATAATTCGAATTCGAAATCATGTGTGCCTTTTCGCACATTCTGGTCAGCGTAAGCTCCAATTGAGTGATGGATAGACACCAGTTGTGAAAAAGATATCAGTTGGGTTCGCGGGCCGATTTACCCAGGAGAAATTAGAATAGATCTGGCAACCATTATCACCCCAAGTTGCTTCTCCGCTCGAGGGGTGGTGGTGTTAGTGGTGAAGGGAACAGTAAGGGGAGAATCAAAAAGTAAGGAGGAAAAATAAACAAAAATTGAGAAGCAAAATGTTCGAGTGAAAAATGATTAGAACGATGTTCAAATTATCGAAAAGAAAAAAAATCAATAGATATTTTCAACAGCAAGATATGGAGATGATTTGAAGGTCACTAACCGATAATTAAATATATATATATATATATATATATTATATATATATGGGGGTGCGTTTGTATGTAGGCATATAAGTATATACACATATGTATGTATTATTGATATACATATTTATGTATGATATATGTATTATATATGCATACATATTTATGTATATATACACATATTATGTATTATATATATATATATAATCCCATATTTATGTATTATATAATATATATAATCCCCATATTTATGTATTATATATATATATATTTATGTATATATATATACACATATTTATGTATTATATATATATACACATATTATGTATTATATATATACACACATATTTATGTATTAATATATACACACATATTTATGTATTATATATACACATTTATGTACTATATATATACACAATATTTAATATACTATATATATACACATACCTATGTACTATATATATATATATATATATATATATATATATATATAGTATATATTCATGTGTGTGTATGTAATAAATAAATGTGAAAAATAAGTGCCGTGAAGATAATTTATTAATATTTGAACATTTTGTCGAAATTTAAAGTTTCGATTATTAATTCACTATTACATATATATAAAAAATCTTCGTGCTGAGATTTGCGTTATTGATAACTATTTTGCAGAAAGCGTTAAACATAATTTGAAATTTAAAACTTTAAAATAAATATATGCAAATGAGATTATACATTTCAATTTGTCTTGATAGTCGTTTCCTTATATTTATCGTTAATATACGTAATTGAAATCATACATATATTTGTGTAGTGTAATTTACTTTTGAAATATTTACAGTAATTAAACACGAACCTAAAATTACAAAAGTTTGTTGTGGTTTGTTTAATGGCATATCAAACCTTGCGGGTTATTTAATGCCAAATTGTTAAAGTATCAGACGAAAGTTAATATTTAAGTTTCCTTTGCAGTTAAAATTGTGTAAATAGTTTCGTGAATATATTTTATATCTGATTCATAATTTTCGGTATATTTTTATTTCTCTCTAAAAGGATCAAATATCATCCATGTTAGTATCCTTAAATCGATACTTTATATTATTTGCATTAAAATATTTATTTCCGATTAGAGCGAAAGCTTTACACTCCATGAGGAAATGTTTGACAGTGCAGGGTGTTTGATATGTCCCGCACCGTGGTTGATCCTCATGCTTGAGCATTAAAGAATGCTTAAGTCTTGTATGGCCAATGCGCAGTTGAGTCACTATTACTTCTTCCTCAAAAGTAATTTACACTTGAAATAATCTAAAATATATATTTTCAATTACGTAAAGAAAAAGAAAGTGTAATGTCGTCTGGGTCTCCTTCAAATTGTCCTCTTTGCAATATCCACATTTCAAAACACACTACCAATATTTTCAGGGTCTTTTGATTTACACCTCTGCGACACAGGTGTGTTGTCAATCTTAGACTCAAATGCATGCGACGGCAGTGTCAAAAACTAGTTTAGCTCCGTCGGCATTACCCCTTGTGAGTACTCCTCGGGCATCAGGTAATTAGTTGATCGTGCCACTTTAAGACGAGGATATATTGCTGCCTGCGAAGTATAACACCTCCTGAACTCAAGCTCATCAATTTTTAGATCATATGTCACATCCTGTCAGCGGTCGAAAAATTAGGCTCTCAACAATATATATATCTATATATATATGTTGTGTGTACCAACTCCTCCGCATGAGCAGGGTCACAAGGTCAATTTATTAAGCGAAGTTTAACAGGTTTGAATTCAGAGTTTTTCTTCTCCTAGAACGGTTGACTAACCAAGATTAAAGAGCCCGGTCTGTCCTACTATTTACTCATAGCTGGAGGGAGAGAAGGATTCATACGTTTTCCAAGGGTATTAGCGCTGAGTGAAAATGCAGATTCCTCGTTCAGGATTCGAACTCGGGGCGACGAGTCCATTTACACACATATATGAACACAAACATACGTGTGTATATGTGTGCGTGCTTGCGTGTATGTGTCTATGTAAATACGCGTGAGTGTATTATTACGAGTATTTACCCAACCCCTCTACCTCGGGCAGTATGCAATACAAGGTCATCTTTTAGCGGAGTAAACCTGATTTGAATTCAGAGTATTCCTTCTCCTAGACTGGTTGCCTAACCAATCTGTCCTACTATTTGTCCATAATTGTAGGGAGAAGGGATGGATTCCTGACTTTCGCAGTGTCCTGGATATGAGGTTAAACTGCATTCAATGGTGGAGATGCAATTCTGGAGCTCTGGGGAGTATGGAGTACTAATTTATCGCCATTACTCCCAGGCCTAGCTTGACACGGAGTATGGGTTAAATAGAAGAAAGTGGGTTAATAAAATTTTTTTTTTTAAATTGAGGTAAAAAAAGAATTTTCAACACCCATCAAAAATGAATAGACCAAATCGTCTTCGGCATAAAATAACCCAACAACGGTTGACATGCCGTAAAATAAAAAAAAATAAAAAAATTTTTTAAAAGAAAAGAAAAAGAGAAAGAAAGAAAGACTTTCGCAGTAGCATGTGAAATTGCAAATGGCCTCGTCCAGGATTAGAACTCGGGTCGCCGGTTCCGTTTCTAACAACGATAACCGTTCTGCTGAGTTCACCTCAAGCATATTATTTTAAATAAAGTTTGGTGTATGAAGCGAAGTATACTAGGCGGTCAATTGAAACTTCATCGCCATTACTTCCAGGTCAACCCTGACCGGATTGGTAGTACCTGTTAGGGACCCATCTATGGGTTAAATAGAAGAAAAGTTTGGTGCGAGATGCGAAGTATACTAGGTGGTCGACTGAAATGGATTTAGTAAAATATATGTGTGTGAATGTAGTATTTTGTTTATAAGTTTGCACATATATACACATGCACGCAGATACACATGCACAAACAGATATAGATATATGCACTTCACTGTGTTTACTCATACTCACACAACGGCCTGAGCTCTCGAAATCCCAATTAAATCTACCAGGGTTGTGTCTCCGTCTCAACGCAGCTAACGGTAATCCAGGTCCATCAGTCTTGGATGCGCCTTGCTGTCTGTCTGTTCGCGTGTTTGTTATGTCCCTAGTGAGATATAATCACCCCCTAACAAAATTATCAGATGCTCCGCACGCCGGCCACTTCCAGCCTAAATGAATGCTCATCAGTACTTCGACGCCCGTAGATAAAAAAAAATCCGTTACTGTCCAAATAAAAAAGAAAAAAAACAAAAAAACGAAGAAAATATATAATAATGTTATCTTCGTAAAAATATGTATATAAATTATGTCTAAGTTTTGCCGAAAAACGCGTATTTTTTCATTCCTAGTAATTGTAGATAGTATAATATTAATACGCTTTTTTAGCAACAAGCTCTTTGCTTATAAGGTATTCTTAGGACTCTTTTAAACCATCTACAAAACCACGCTGTATCTCTAGTCATAAGTTACCTTATTACTCAAGAACCAGTTAATATTGATCTATGAACAGAAAGGTTATATGGTAGTAAATAGTATTAGATATAATCCTTAATTAATCAATTCCTCTTATAAATCAAGATGAAAGAAATTTACTGGTCAAAATTTATGACTGACAATTTTTAATCTGAAAATAATAAAACATGAGTATATTGAGATGTTACTAATACTACTAAAAAATAAATAAAATAAAAACCTTTGTGTAAATGCAGAATCTTGCTTCATAGATTAATTGTTTATGAATAGACTAATTGATTTTAACGGCATGTAAACCCCTTTTGAGGCGCTCCTTGTGTAACGGTGCTAAACGTAGAAAGTAACCATTTACAAACTTTCAAATACTGCACGGGTCTGTTTGCATTTCACATTGCGCTAATGTCTATGGGAAAAGTAAAAGTAAAGTCGTCGGGGCGGCCTAATGTCGGTACCAGCCAATCAGCGAGGGAATCTATCCCCTTTTCAATAGTGATAAACCAAGGAGATTGTGTTTTAGCGTCTGAGGTGGAGCGCCACTCCTACCATCAGCTCCTTACTTTACCGCACAGATCCCTGTGATACTCATACGCTGAGTTGGCGCGAGGGCTGGTATCGAACTAAGAACCTTGCGGTTTCTAGCCGAACACTCTACCGACTGAGTTAACCTAGCCCCCCAATGTGTTATTATGGTTAAGAAGCTAATCTCGCAGATCCACTTCTACTAAATTTTGAGTTCGATTCTCGCTGGATGCCCCATACTGGCGACTTTGTGTCACATCATACCCCTAGTGGACGGGGTGGGTAAATAACAACCCCTGGTAAAGGTCTGAATCCATCTATTCTCTTTCCAGCTATAGATAAATAGTTGGGAGGATTAGATTCTTTAAGCCTGGTAAACCAACTGGTCTCGGAGAAGGAAAATTCTGAATTAAACCAGGCCTGGCGAGGGATGGGCTCTGCCAGTTATTTCTGCCAAAGCCATGCTATATGATACACTAGAAGTGGCTACCCAGCGTCGCCAGGGTAGAGGATGGAGGCAAAAAATACCTGGTGAATTGATGTTTACTTTTTACATAAAAAGCAAGAACCAGCGATATTTAATGTGTATATATATATATATATATATATATATATATATATATATATATATATATATTTACTTTGTAATTAATTGTTTTATTTTCATAGTTTCATCCAAACATACATACATACATACATTTGAACATATATGCTCGCCTAAATTCATTAATTATTAACTAATTAATTTTCAAAATTAGGTATGACTTCAATTAAGCACATATCCTCCAAAAATTGTCGGCTTAAATCCGTATAAAAAAATAAATAAACACATTTGTTTGTTTACTTAACCTCATACATACATGCATAAACACCAACTGTCCTTTATATATGTACTAGAATCTGCTACCCGGCATTGCCTATGTAAAGGAGGGGATAATAAAAAATTAGTCATGGAGATCTATTGATTGTTTTGGTCTTACAGAATTGATATATATTTTAATCATGAACCGCCCCCCCCCCAATGACTTTCCCTTTCATTAGTATTCAAATCCTAATTTTTAAATATCTTTACAGATATGAATAAAATCTTCATTATTTTTGCTCAAAAAACAAGCTCTGGTGACAGTGAATGTGTATATATATTTACTTTGTCATTATGTTTTTATTTTCGTAGTTTCATTCCGGACATATATACATAAATACCAACTGTCCTTTATATATGTATAGATATATACACGCTATATAATGAAAATATAAACGACTAAACCAAGTTAGAGGATAAGTCTCTAAGCCCAGTCTAAACCAGTCTAGGATTATTTTTGCCAAGTGATCAGGGAATCACATTCATTATAAGATCATATTTACGTTTTTGTATGGGCGAGTGGTTGCACTCAGTCCTGTCGAATATGGATATTTTTAACATAGACGGGAAAACTCAGTAACTTCAGTCATGGGTTAGGTATCGATTTCGGTTCCTTTTTTAATGCCTTATCAACTTTCGTGAGTTATGTAATGCCAAAGCCACCATTTAAGAACAGAAGTGGTACTATTTAACCTAGAGGTGAGAAGATGGGGTTTTCTTACCTTTCAGAATGTTATTAATCCAAAAGTAAATGTAATAGCACAACTGGAGTTCGAAATCGTTTACTACGATGTCTAAGTCCAGCGCTTTAGCCACTACGCTACGGGAATTCTCCACCACTCCGAGTTAGAGTGAACCCAGGATTAATGGCAAAAACGATGTACTAGAGCCTCAATATCAAATGCTATATATATATATAATATATATATATATATATATATATATACCTTTCAAAGAAAGGAAAAAACTCAACAAACCATCATTCTGTAATAAATTTATTTCGACCAAAATTCAAAATGCTTTTAAAAATTTAAAGAAATTTCTAAAACTCCTTAAAAGTTCAGTCTCATCAGACAGAAATCACAAATTAAAGACTTCAATTTGTGATTTCTGTCTTTTCGAAAAGACTTCGTTACAGAATGATGGTTTGTTGAATTTTCCTTTCTTTGAAAGTTAAATATTGCTCTAATTGTATTGTATTAAAATAATATTGTATTTAATCTAAATTATTGATTATTATACATTGAGCTCTCTCTTGGGGATTTATAAAAATACTTGTATAAATATATGTTTGCACCTACAAGAGAATGCAATATGGTTATATAGTGAGATTTTGAAGATCCCAAGTGGAATCATCCCTTACTACCAGTTTTGGATACCATATATATATATATATATATTGGTTAGGAGGTTGATTTAGAAGGCTATCACAATGCAGGTGTAAAGAAAAAATAATAATACGGTAACAATGATGTTGTGTGTTAACCTGTATTTAATTCTTGAATTTTCGAGATAATATCTCTTTTTCAAAAAGATCACTGGAACTGAAGCAGTTTAGTTAAGACATTTCTTTTTAAATGATTTTTTTTTGTTGAAAATGATGGTATTTTTATATAACTGTATTCTCGTGTTGTATGTTTACGTGAATGCGGGTTTTTTGTACTTGCGCGTATGTTGTCATGTGCGTGTTCATGAAAATGCGTGTTGGTTGTGACGTTATGACTGTATCCTAGCACGCGATTGCACGTGCATATGTATGTGCGTATTAAAGTATTTTATATATATATATATATATATATATATATCCGCTTGAAAATTGACTTGTCGCATCCTGTCCGTAACGAATGTGTAAATACAAACTTTATAAAAGAACGCTGTTATAACGTGAACCAATAGGTAATCTAGATAGATTGAACCTATCGAATCTTCTTAATTGATAAATAAAATATATTTCTAAACAAAATATACGGAATTCGTAAATATAAAAATGAATAGTTGACATGGTAGACCGGATCCATTTGATCGCCATATTTGTTTTGATGAAGATGCTTGACCAGTGCTGAAAATGAGCGCTTTGGGGATACATTCTTTTTAGACAGCTGTCATGTTTTTTTTTACGATTTTTATATATACACACCCAAGGTGATGTCTATTTAGGTCAGGGACATGACCTAGTCGCAGTACATGACGGCACTGACAACAAATATTATTACCATCTTGAATCTAACCGTCTCCACCAACGTAACCTCTTACTCCAATACCATCAACGCAGTAAAAACAAACAAAAATGCAGTTATTGTCAATTTCAACATTATAGCAAGTGAATTATATATATATATATATATATATATATATATATATATATATATATATATTACCACCCCCTCCGCACGAGTAGGATGCGACACAAGTTCAATTTCTTAAGATGAGTTTAACAGGTTTTGACTTCAGAGTTTTCCTTCTCCTAGACTGGTTACCTAGCTATTGTTAAAGAGCCCAGTCTCCCCTGCTATTTACCCATAGCTGAAGGGAGAATTGGATTCATACTTTTACCAAGGGTATTAGCGCCATGTAAAATACAAGTAGATTCCTCCAGGAATTGAACTCGGGTCAACGAGTCTATTTACTACAACTCTAATCATTAGACCATGCGCCTCCACTGCAAGCGACATTATATATATATATTATATATATATATATATATATATATATATATATATATATATAAAAGTAATTGGTAATTTGCTTGAAGCATTGTTAAGTATGTTATAAAATAATAAAATTTGAAGGCAATACAATGCGTAAAAAATAAAGACAAAACGATGTTTTATATGTCTAATCGATTTCAAAGCAAGAGCTTCATCATCAGAGTGTATTTTCAGAAATGACGTGCTTATGTTTTTTTTATTTGTGTGGTTATAATTCTCTTCTTATTTCCTTTTCCTAATTAAATTCCTAGTTAAATAAAATATATAATTGAAGCAAAACACTATGCCTTTTATAATTCAAATATTTGATTTATAATATTTAATCTATTTGAAATTTAAAAGGAGAATGGTTTGTTTTATTGTTTTGAATTTTGTATCAATCCTAATATGTAATTATTATATGATATTTTAATATATAATTAATATAATATTTAATCTATTTAAGTTTAAAAGAAAAAGAGAAAAAAGTACTCATAAAAGATATTTTCTTAAAAATAAAAAAATACAAAAGAATTATTTTTTTTCTATCAATACTAATACATAATTTAAGATAATCTTTTATTTACTTATTTACTATTAAAAAATAATTTAAATTCGAGAACAAAGGGTTTAAAAAAAAGAAAAAAAGAAAAAGAAGAGAAATAACACACAAAAAAAAAGAGAGGGAGAAAGAATAAGAAAGGAAAGGTGAAAGCGAAACAAAAGCTAAGTATGTAAAATTTTTCTATTAACGGTTTTTATTTATTTGTTCATTTTTGTTTTTGAAATTCTGACATGCCCACACGGTCGCAACATATTGCAACATTTTACCGGATATCAGCCTTGTTCTCAACAAACTTTAAAAAAAGAAAGAAAAAAAGAGAGAAATAAGAAATTACAGTTATTCGCCCATTTCATTCATAAAGGAGGAGAAGAAGAAAGAGAGGAAAAAAAGGAGAGGAAAAGGAAATAAGAAGAGAATTATAACCACACAAATAAAAAAACATAAGCACGTCATTTCTGAAAATACACTCTGATGATGAAGCTCTTGCTTTGAAATCGATTAGACATATAAAACATCGTTTTGTCTTTATTTTTTACGCATTGTATTGCCTTCGAATTTTATTATTTTATATATATATATATATATATATATATATATATATATATATTACCAACCACTCCGCACGATCAGGATGTGACACCAGGTCAATTTATTAAGCGGAGTTCAACAGGTTTGAATTCAGAGTTTTCCTTCTCCTAGAGCGGTTGCCTAACCAAGGTTGAAGAGTCCAGTCTGTCCTACTATTTATCCATAGCTAGAGGGAGAGTTGGATTCATTCCTTTCCTAAGGGTATTAGCGCTAAGTGAAATGCAATGATCACACCCAGGATTTGAACTCGGGGCGGCGAGTCCATTTCCCGTGACTTTAACCATTACACCACGCGCTTCCAAGTGACTTATAAACATTTCCAAGCCCTGTTGCTTTACCGCACTGTTCAGATGACTCAAGCTGTGCTACACATGTTCTGAGTTGGCGGAGACCGGTATCGAAGTACCTCACGATTTCTAGCCAAGGGCTCTAACGACTGAGCTAAACCGGTCTATTATATTGTATAAATAGGACATTGTCTCTTTATAAGGACGAAAAATGCAAGTCGAGCAGTTTGCTAAATGTGGCCAAGGGATGTGATGCTGTTTTCCCTACTTTTAGATCCGTAGACTTTTTCTTCTTCTCCCGACACATCTATCCTCGCTGGGGGATTGGCTAACATAGAAAGAAGGTGATAAGCAATCCCATAGCCTTTCTGATAACATCTTAACCCTTCACCGAATTCCTCAGATGTGGCTGGTGTTTGTACTATTATCTGTACATTTTGTCTTATTTTAAATTTTTGGCTTTCTTTCGCTTTTTTTTTTAAGAGGACAAATGCAGATCAGTATTTAAAGTAAAAAGAAGTGGTTTTCACAAGACGTACTGATAACATTAGAAGAAGAAGAAGAAGAAGAAGAAGAAGAAGAAGAGGAGGAGGAGGAGGAAAGAAGAAAGAAAAAAATCTCGACAGAAATGAATGGAGCAGTGGAGGCACATATAAGAAAACTGCCTTTCATTTTGCCGACTGTAGGAGATTTGCGTTGATTTTTCTGGGCAATTTTCTTGAACTGATGAGAAAATGCGATTTGCACCAAGACTGCCGGAAGTATGTTCCACAATATTTCAAGCTTCCATTTGAGTCATGCTTATATATATAATATATATATATATATATATAGTAAGTAAAGTAAAGTCGTCGGGGCGGCCTAATGTCGGTATCAGTCAATTAGCGAGGGAGTCTATCCCCTATATATATATATATAATTTAATATACCAAGCGTGTTGGTAGATCCTTGCGGAGAGAAAAAACCCAGCAGAAAGTTTGATTGTAAAAATATACTACCAAACATCAACCAGGAAGAAAAAAATTTTTGAAAAAAAGAAAGGACCAAGATATTCGGACCAACAAAAAATAATCTATTGGTACAGTATTTGGCCAAAAGAAAAAAACAATTTATATGTATATATATATATGTATATAAGATATATATATATATATATTCATATAACCGCTAGGAGAAGCTAATATGTAAAAAGTGCTCGATACCTAAGTAGAGCCAAGTAATAAAGATAATCTAATGAGTCAGACGAACCTACTATTAGTTTCGCATAAAGCTCTTCAGGGCTAAAATCCGACTCTCTCTCTCTCTCTCTCTCTCTATATATATATATATATATATATAAGCATGGTAAACTAATCATTAATTCCAAAGGAAAAAGTTTTAGTTTTAGGGACAATAAATTTTCATTTTAGGAGACATAGATAAAAAATAATCCTAAACCAGGCAAGTATATATAATATTGGCTACCTAAAGTTTTTTTTAAAATTTCTCCTGGGGAAGGTGTAGCTTGAACACCGAAACCATGGTAGAGAGAAAACGTTTATATATATATATATATATATATATATATATATATAGCCCGAACATCTATATAATTGTCCCAGACGTTTTCTTCAAATTGCTCTCATGGTAAGTACCCAACCGTTTTTATCATATCGATGGTAAAAGGTGGTGACTTAGAGTAAACAACAGTTTATTAACTCTACTGTCGCTTTGGCACAGTCGGTAAAGCAACCGCCTAGGAATCGCAAGGTTCCTGGTTCGATACCGGTCCCCGCCAACTCAGTGTATGAGTAGCACAAATTGGGTAATCTGATCTGTGCGGTAAAGTGGAAAGCTGACGGTAGGTGTGGCGCTCCACGTCACCAAAGAACAATCTCCCTGGTCTAGCGCTGACGAAAAGGGTATAGACTCCCACGTTGTTTGGCTGATACCGACAATAGGTCATTCCAAAATTTACTTTTTATATCTGTAAATAAATAAAACCAAACCAAACAAAACTATTTACTTAAAAATCATATACAAAAAAGAAAAAAAAAGAAAAAAAAGATTTGGCATTAGATATCCCACAAGAGTTAATATGCCATTAAACGAAATAAACAACCTCTTTTTCATCTTCGTGTTTTCTTTTTCATTTATCATTTTCCTTCTTTTATTTTTTCATTCTTCATTTAAACTGCCTTATTGTGAAGTCCCAATGTAGGTGGTAGGTAGTTTTTTTTTAAATGAATTAAAAAAATTTTTTTTGAAAAAATTGAGTTTGAAAAAAAAATTGAATACCTAGCAAGGTTGAATAAAATAAAAATTCGGTATAAAATAACCCAACAAGGGTTGACATCATGTAAAATTCAACCAGCCATAAAACTTTCCCCGTGAAACCTGAGTAGTTAAATTCTATCACTAATTCAAAACTGGCTATGTTTACGTATTATGCACTTTTCAATAATCGACTTTATTACCAATTGTGGAGGTGTGTGGTCTAATGGTTAGAGTCGTAAGAAATGGACTCGTCGACCAGAGTTCAATTCTCCGGACAAATCTGTTTGCATTTCACATAACGCTAATAACCTTGGGAAAGATATGAATCCAATTCTCCCTCCAGCAGGGCAGACTGTGTTATTTAACTATGGCTAGGTAACCAGTCTAGGAGAGGGAAAACTCTGAAGTCAAAACCTGCTAAACTGCGCTTAAGAAATTGACCTTGTGTCGCATCCTGCTCGTGCGGAGGGGTTGGTACATATATATTACTAATAAAATATTCCTTGTATATAACCAATTAACAAAAAATTATTCATTCTTTTTTTTTTTTCAGCTCCATTCCTTCATCTTTCTTTACTTTTCTTTTTCTTTCTTTTTCCATGACTTAATCTTGATAGGTCAATTTCTAATCTCCGTTCTCCTTCATTCTCCCACAGGACAATTACATTTCCCTTTGTTGCTCATGTATATTTCTCCCACGAGATATCACACCCGCCTATTCCACATACTATTCTCTAACCCTATGAACTCCTCATTCCCGTCTCCCCGCTTACGTTCTATAAAGAAAGCAACCATTATCAGACCCCCAAAATAGAATACAAATTAACACACAATCGAGAAACCACAAATAATTAAATGTGCGCATTGCGTGCACTTTATGAAAATATACCTTCACTGATAAATAACTTGGCTTAAATATAGATTTGTTTAGTTTGTTTTGTTTTACGGCATATCAAACTCAGTGGGTCATTTAATGATAAAGTTTTGAAATAAATTCATTCTTAATGTATACTGATATTCTAGGACCGGGTTAGCTCAGAGCGTTCGGCTAGAAACAACAAGTTCCTAGTTCGATACCGGCCCTCGCCACCTCAGCGTATGAGTAGCACAAGGATCTGTGCAGTAAAGTAAGGAGCTCATGATAGGTGTGACTCTCCACCTCAGACGCTAAAATAATCTCCTTGTCTAGCGCTAGTGAAAAGTGGATAGACTACCTCGGTGTATGGCTCATACCGACATTAGGCCGCCCCGACGACTTTACTTTTTATAAATACATTTTTTTCTATTTAACCCATAGATGGCACCCTATCAGTTACTACCACTCAGGGCCAGAGTGGACGAGGGACCAATGAATGATGAACGTGTGCTCCACATTCCCCAAACCTCCTAAACTGAAAACCTCACCATCAGATAGAGTTTAAGGTCATTCTTAGGACGTGTAGACCCTCAGCCACCACCTTCTAGCACCCATATGATAAAAAGGGTTGGGGCTTGCCATAAGGAAAATTGGGCTGGGGAAATCATATAGGTGCTAGGGCTTGACATGACCAGCCGATTGATCGGAGGGGGCCTCTCCGACCGCCCGTCTAGCTAATTAAGGGTCTCAGTGGAGTATCGCTGGCCATGGACTGCTCAGCCACCAATACTCCATCCTTTAGCATCATGGGTCGGCACAGGGGGGAGTCTTACCCCTCTGCAGAGGTACATTCTAACGCCCCAGCCGACATGGCGGTTGGGTTGAATATAGATATATACAATAAAACATTGGCGCCTCGTTGTAGTCGGGTGGTCAACAAGATTTTTCTCTGAGATCATTATTAGAGAGTTTGATCTTCAATGGGTGCCTAATATTTGTGGTTTTGCTCTAAAATGAATCAACACTTAATAAATACAAATAGGGACGATCTGAATTTCTACAGGGAAGCCACAACGGTAAGTAATTCAATGAGGATTTTAAAACTTTCGCAGTGACCTGAAATAATTTGCTAAACAACGATCTACAAAAAGATGGTTGGTATATTGATTTCACCAGAAGAATTAACTTGACACTTAAACATACACACGGATATGTAATGCACACACACACATATGAGAGAAGAGAGAGTCATCCACAGACACGTGTTTCGACTTATCAAGTCTCTTCAGTGTGGTTAGACATTTTGTGAGCTACCTACAGCCCCAATGATTCAGCCTCAGTCGAACAGCTTAACCGCTCGGCTATCGTCACCCACAGATTAAGAAGGGGGCCTTAACTGTTTTAATACACACATCTGTATGTATGTAAAGGCCGCCATAGTGCTCCATCCCTTTTATAGGAGAGCGTTGGGTTTTACGCTTTAATTGGCGATTATCAGCGATAAGAGTAAAATATGGAAGTATATTAGGGGGTATCCCTAATATACTTCCATATTTTACTCACTTTTTGTCTGCATTTCATTTTAAAAACGAATTAGAATTAATTAAATCGATTATTAAAGGTAAAATTTGTTCTAAGTCGCAAAATGAGCATCAGCAAGAAAGCAAAATAATATTACACATGCAATTTATTTTTAATAAATTTAAAACAAATTTTTCGGGATATGGCTAAAACGCTGTTTAAAGATAGCGTAAAATCCATGTTTACAAAATAAATTTTACTCTCGATTGAAAAAAAAAAATTACCAAAAATCAGGGAAATATTCGATTTTGATGAA
Source organism: Doryteuthis pealeii (assembly GCA_023376005.1). Lineage (NCBI taxonomy): Eukaryota > Metazoa > Mollusca > Cephalopoda > Myopsida > Loliginidae > Doryteuthis > Doryteuthis pealeii. The sequence goes on along the minus strand of CM042143.1, from coordinate 114,186,740 downwards.
ATTTTTCATGTTGATTTATCAATGAACGAATATTATAATGCATCAGATATTTTATTTCAACACTTTTTGATTCAATTAGGTATTTCTACTATGATAAATTAATATATTAAATTCATTTAGAATAAGAGCAGTATGATGTTAACTTTAAAATGTCATATTAATAGATTCTAAAAACATTTTTAATAACTACTTTAATTTAGTATCAATCGCTTGTCATTTTTTGTCGAAAAGTTATTAGAAATTTAGCGCCCCCTTTTTAAACGGAACAAATATTGATGTATATATATTATTTATTTCATAAGATAAGAGCCAATTAGATATTTATTGAAATAAGTAAAAAATAAATCCCCAAAATCAAATTTTTAATCTTCATTTTATTTTCCGATTCTAGGTACTTATTTACTACCAAAGCAGGTTCCTTAACATATTTTTTTTCTTTAATTCACACCTTCGGTCTTTTGTCTTTTTATTTATGCAGAAAAAAGTTTAAATCATATATTACCCCACCGATATTTTGTGCCCCCAAATAAAATGGGGTCAAAGTTAAGTGACCTGAAAAAAATCAGAAAATTTTGAAATAAAATAACTGATGCATTATAAAAATCATTCATTGCTAAATCAACACTGAAAATTTCATTAGTTATTGACATTATTTTCAGACGAGGGGGGGGGGTAAAAACAGATTTTTTGACAAATTGTGTATACCTAAAATGTATAGAAATAAAAACGAAAATTTTTAGAAAATAAAAAATAAAATATACAAAAATAATTGTAAACAAAATATATAGGAAACAGATTTGAAGACTTACAATCGACAGACGGATATATAAGTAAAATTAAAGTCGTCCGGGTGGCCTAAAGTCCGTATCAGCCAGAGCGCGAGGGAGTCTATCACCCTTTCTCTAGCGCTAGACCAGGGAGGTTGTTTTTCGTCTGTAATTTCTTATGAGTGTCATCACCTCAGCTAAATAATGGACCATTCTGTTTTTATTATAAGAAAGGTAAGAAAAAGGACATGCTACACAGAAAAATATAAGAAAGAAAGAAAGAAAGAATGAGAGTAAGGGAAATATATACAATGAGTGCGTGGAAGCGATGACGCTGATCTGTTTCAATGAAACATAATGAAAAGCTGAAAAGAAGGAAAGAAAGAAAAAACAATGAAAGAGTTAAATCAAGATAATTATATTTTTTACATATTGAAGTATATAGCAATAGCTCTTCAGTAAACATATGAAATGTTTTAAGAATTAAACCATACTGTGGAATACCCGCAGGTCCTGCTAGTCTGATGCATAAACTAAAATAGGAAAATGTTGCAGTAGCACAAAACTTTGCTGACATCTATTAATAATGGAGATTGTATTTCTGTCTGTAACAAAAACTACGTCATAGCTCTACGTCATAATATTCTTATGCTATATACACCGAAAATTTGAGTAAGCAATTTAAAAAATTGTTTTTTACTTTAATCCTTTTTTTAAACAGTAACAAGAAGTTAACTAAAACGGTTACAAATAAATAAATACCTACGATTTTGTGTAAAATTGATGTGGAAAATATTCAAAATAATTGTTTGATTATTACATGCACGCAACATTTTATTTGAGAGGGACGGGGCTCAGTTTTCATTTCAAATTGTTTTTTTTTTTTTTTTACTCCTTTAATAAATATGAGGATTTTACTTATGATGCAAACCCTCTGACATTGAATTTTTAACTCCCACCCTCTCAGGCAATGTCTTTCAAAAATTAATTTTTACGACGCCCGGACGGTGTTTTCTGTTGCTAGTATACGTGATTAAAACATGTCGTCTCTTTTACGCAACGAAAAGATACATCAATGTTTTAAATCGGAGGCAACTTTTAATGCTATACACTCACTGATGAGCAAGAACCGACCGGCTTCAAACGTATCCAAGAAACACACTCTCCATTACTCCCGTCCAAAAATAGGGCTCTATGTTTTGTGGATTAAATCTAACCGCTCAAGTTAACTAATCACTCGCATGGTATGCATTCTAATGATACGGTCCACTTTTCTAAATTAAAATCAAGAGACATTTTAACCTTTAATATATATACTAAATGGGCCATTTAAATTATATATGAATTTTATAATTCAAGACATGTGGTTTCCTTAATATGCGACCAAGTTTAGAGTCAATTATTAATCAGACTTATTATTCTTTCTGTTGGTTTTATTATTATTATTATTATTATTATTATTATTATTATTCCTCAAACCCCTCCAATTTTAATTTTATTTTCACTTTCGACTTTCTTTATCACGAAACAGTGAATGCTGTTTCTTTTTATCTCTGCCAATTTGTCTTCTTCCTCCAGTATAATTTGCAAGTGTCTGCAAAATTGTTATTTCAGAGTATCTACCATCTTTATATATATATATATATATATATAAAGTGTTGTTATGGGTCCCACAGGAGAAGATCTAATATTCTATAAAGAAGAACAATGGTTTGGTTTTTGTTTGTTTTATTAAAAAAACATTCATTTAATTTTCACGACACATGTTTTAGATTGTTATTTTTTCAGGCTTGTTTAGTTACTTGATTAATTAAACAAGCTGGAAGAAGATAATAAAATCTGAAACACGTGCCGCGAAAATGAAATTTTAAAAACTAGATCATTTTGTGGACAATTTTTCTTATATATATATAAGTAAAGTTGTCGGGGTGACCTACAGTCGGTATCAGCCAGATAGCGAGGGAGTCTATTCCCTTTTCAATAGCACTAGATCAAGGAGACTTTTTAGCGTATGAAGGGGAGTGCCACACCTACTATCAGCTCCTCACTTTACCACAGATCCCTGTACTACACACACGCTGGGTTGGCGAAGCCGGTATCGAACCTGGAAACTTGAGTTCCCCAGGTGGATGCTCTATTGACCGGATAAATCGGTTATATATATATATATATATATATATATATATATATATATATATATATATATATATATGAAAATCTAAGATAAATTAAGGTTTATTTCCGCTACTTTTTCTTCTTAATGTCTGATTTTCTAATAGAGCTTTCTGTCTTGAAGAGGCAAATGTAGCCGAAATAGAGATATTTCTGTAAAAAGTTTTTCTTATCTATTCATTAATAATATACTCCGTATATGTACAAATATGCACAAGAGAGGAAAGAAGCCGCCACAGAAAAGAGAGCTAAAAGAAAGGAGCGACAACAGCACCCCCAAAACCTACAGAAAGCATCACCTTTTGTCTGCAGTCACTGCACCAGAGACTGCCATTCAAGGATCGGTCTGTTCAGCCACTCACTTAGCTGTAAGTAAAAAAAATACACACACCATCGTCTTAAATAAACGGAAGGTTGCCAACATGCACATACACTGATATTTGTATGTATATACACGACATTTTTATACGTACGATTGAGTTCACAAGTCGGAAACATGTGATACAATTAATTTTCATTACTCCCAGGTCCACTAACCAGGAATAGTAATATCTGTTATGGTCCCATCTATGGATCAAATAGATGTGTTTAAAAAGTGTTTATTTCTATTTGTTGGAGGCGCGTAGTCAAATGGTTAAAATCGTAGGAAATGGACTCGGTGATCTAATTTCAAATACTGGACGAAGCTACAGCCCACATAGCGCTAATACCCCTGGGAAAGGTGGGAATCCAATTTCTCTTCCTCTAGCTATGACCAAAGTTAGACAACCAGTCTAGGAGAGGGAAAACTCTGAATTCAAACCTGTTAAAACTCCGCTTGGAGTGGTCATTACTAGAATAGACTCAGTCTTATTTAGTGATCTAGGCTTCATAAATAACCAATGTGTACTCAGGCGTCAGACAATTAACCTTATAGTGAGGCAGGTGCTGTATGTGGCTATGATTATCGTTTTTTTTTTAACATGAGGATTTTTTTTTCGATGAAGTTACCTAATACCTTTGTACTGTTCCTCCAACTATCTGTAAAATAGTAGCGCAAACTGTGCCCTTTAACCTTGGTTAGGCAACCTGTCTAGGAGAAGGAAAAACTTTGAATTCAAACCTGTTAAAACTCCGCTTGGGGTGGTAATTACTAGAATAGGCCCAGACCTAATTAGTGATCTATTTCAGTATATTTTAAATTCGATTAGATAATTTATAAAAATCTGTAAAAAACAACTTCACAAAAATGTTAATATGAAACGCGATTACTTAACCTCTAGACATTAAATAACCCTCGTCTTGTTGAAATGCCATTAAAATCAATAAATACGTCTTATTTACCCCATTCTGTTCCTACTTCCGTTTCTTACTTTTTTTTTGTTCAATTTATTCTCTTATCCGCACTTTTTCTTTTTACTGCCCTCCCTTTGTATTCGGTATCTCATCCGCCATTTTTTCGGATGCATCTATTAAAAAGAAAGAAAAAACCCAGTGACTTGTGACTCCTTGCACAAATGACTTTGCATGCTAAGCCATCATTATTTCTGCTGTTTGGCCTACCTCGTGAAAACGGCTATGAGTTAAGCCCCTCTAGCATGACGACCTTTTCGCTCGAACGCCACAGCCACCCCAAAGAATCACAACTTCACCTCAACATTCTCCGGTTTCCAGTTTAAGTAAAATATTACCTGATAATCACGAACCAATTCCTTTGTATAGTCGGATAACTCTTTTGTTACGTTTGTTCTTTTGTTATCACAAGCCGAAGCAAATCGACTACGCACGCATGCGCAGATGTGCACGGATGTGGATATGAAACTTTAAAGTTACTTTGTTATTTTGGCGGTCACAGTGTGGTCTAAGAAAACTAAACAGACACCCCTTTTTTAAAAAACTAGTTGAAAGAACTTTAGACAATAATTAAATTCTGTTGGATGTTATTGTTCTTTTAAAGTTGACTTTAAATATAATAAGCAATGATGAAGTTAAAACTGAACACGGTAAAATGAAGAGATATTTGCTTTCACCTGTAATAGGATATGATACGTTTACCAAGATTAGCTTTGTTGGGTATATCTAGCACGGGTACCCATGACTATCTCTCGCCAACCTTCCCTATTACTCATTGCCCCTAGGAGGTCTCCGTGCATCATTCCGAATCCTCGCATAGTTGGTCAATGTAGGTCCTTAGCGGGCGTCCTACTTTAGCATGTCCATGTTTGGCCTCCACAGGAGAACGTCGCTTATGAGCTCGTCCCCGCTTCTCCAGCAGTGTCCTGCATGCCTAGTCCGTCTCACCCATATGGTTTGTGAGATGGGGGCAGGTGACGCGACATGATGATGATGATGATGATTTACCTAACCCCTCTGCAGGGTGTTACACAAGGTCAATTTTTAAAGCTGAGTTTAACAGGCTTGAAATCAGTTTTTCTTTTTCTTGCTCGGTTACCATACCATGAATATAAATACCATCACTGGAACCAAAAGTTGTTATCAAAAAATGTTAGGTTCAGACCTAAAGACATTTAGAGTTGATCCCTTGATCAGTAGGGAGTGATGGGAACCAGGAAGTGGGGTTTCTGCCATGACACTTTTGTATTGGCGTTTGTACCGTATGGACGCATGTGCACATCACGACTGAGCTTGTTAAGTCACATTAAGGGTAGAAGCATTCTTTACACTGTGTTTAATAAAACCTTGTTAATTTTCTAACAATCTGGTCTTGCATTTTTATTCAGTGTTCTGTACTTTATCTGTATGTAAAAACTTTAGAAAAAATCCTGAAGAAAAATATTTTTTATGGACAAAATTAGTCACATTTCATGTCAGCCCCTAGAATTTTCCCACATATATATGAAAGTGTTGATCACGCTGAACGATGTGTAGCAATATGCAGGTTTTTAATGGAATGGGAGTACCTTGTAGGGTCCCATCTATGGAATGAAATGAGTTTTACAAATGTTTTTTAAAAAACTGAGTTTAACAGAATTTGAATACCCATAAATAATGAATATAACAAAACGTCTTTGGCATAAAATAACCCAACAAGGGTTGACATGTATAATCCAAGAAACCAAACCAGATTTTTAACAACTCTTAGACATGATTTCACACGCCAGAGTGATTGTAGTCTTGAATATCAATTGTAAAGAAGAAAACACTACCATTTCATGTGAACTATACCGATCTAAGTGAGTAATGTTGAGTTTTAAAATAATACTATTGAACAAAAATTTTAGATCACAATAAAAGAAAACAAAAAGAAAGAGAAATGAAAAAGAAAAGCTTTATTAAAAGCTGAATTATCGAAATGCATTTCATGAATGCCCCCTTTAGAATTGTAGCATGAATTCCAAGGCAATAGCAGATAATCCACCTTGCTGTATGGAATGACACAATCGGTTCGCTACGGATAGGATGTGACACAAGGTTACAAATAGGGTACATCCAGAAAGAATCGAACTCGCTATTCAGTAGGTATTTACCCAACCCGTCCGACATTACTCTTGTTATTCCTCAGCTGAGATTTAAAGCTTAAAGTGAGGATCGATATCCTTACTCAGAAATAGACCAGCCTGCTAACACTTGATCTACCGTGAGTTTAGGTAATTGATTATTACAATAACAGATATTTACCCAACCCGTTCACCACGAGTAGGATATCGACTTGATCGACGGTGAGTTTAGGTAATTGATTATTACAATAACAGATATTTACCCAACCCGTTCACCACTGGTAGGATATTGACTTGATCGACGCTGAATTTAGGTAATTGACTATTATGATATAAAAAATTTACCCAACCCGTTTGCCACTGGTAGGATAAGACGTTTACACGTATGGAGCATCCAACGAGGAACGAACTCGCTTTTCAGTAGTCTTGGATCGGTGAGACCAGTAGGTATTTACCCAACCCGTCCGACTATTATTATTCCCTCAGTTCAGAGTTAAAGCTCAAAGTGAGAATCGAAATCATTGCTCAGAAATAGACCAGTCTGCAAACACTTGATCGACGGCGAGTTTAGGTAATTGGTTATTGTAATATATGACAGCATTTATGGAAAATGAAGGCTTAATACATTTCCCAAGAGTATTCGAAAGCGAACCTTATAGTTCGATTTTAGTTCGAACTTGCTTACTACGTTGTAGCAGCCCAGTACGTTATTCACCAGACCAGGTGGATTCATCTAAGCTCACTTTTTAGTAGTAGTGGATGTGCGAGACTAGCTTGCTAACATTTACACCACGATGGGACGCCTTTATTCACCTTACAGTATCCTGGCGATTGAAATCATTTCGAAATGGTATTCCCTAATTATTAAACTTACCATAAGAAAAAAGAGAAAAGAAAGAATCCGCCCTGTTATCTATAGCTGTAGAATCCACCAACTGCATCTCTGCAGAGAGGTAACCCTCCCCCGCAATGGATCTAGCAGTTGGTCGTGGTTGGTGACCCGTGATGCATAAGGACGGAATCCTGATGGCTGAACTGTTCATGACATGCAACACTCCACTTTGTCCTTACATGGGATAGACGGGCGATCGGAGTACCAATCGGCTGGTCACGTCAAGCCCTAGCACCCATATAAGTTTCTCGATCCTCCCTTATGGCAAACCTCCCTTTTTATCATATATGCCTGAAAGCAGTGACCGAGGGACTTAAGTCCTGGGTATGACGTTAAACAGATAAGATTCAAATTCTGGAACTCTGGGGAGTGAGGAGTACTTTTTCATTGCCATTATTCATTGGTCCACTCTGAACCGGATTAGTAGAACCTGTAAGTTTGAATAGATAAAGTAATGAGTTTTAAAAATGCGTTTAGAATAAAAGGAGTTTTTTTTTTAATTGAATACCCAACACTAATGTATGATATAAACGTTTTGGGCATAAAACAACTCAAGGGTTGACATGCCCTAAAATCCAAACAACCAGCATGTAATTCTTACACGTGCCACCAATCAGTGTTGAAGCCTTCGAATTGCAAGAATTTTGAATGCTAATTTTCAAGGCAATGGTATTTCTAAGAATTTTATTTTTTAGAAAAGGATTACTTTTCACTCCAACTAAGGCAACTTTAACAATGGTAATCTTGGTAAATAATATCTCCCATATACATCTAAGCTATACCATTGCTAATCTGACACACAAAAGAAAAATATACCGTATCCCAAATCCCATTTCACTTCTCAGGAACACCAATAGGAGAAAGTTTTGGGGTACTAACTCCGCGTATAAATCCCCAAATGGGTTAGAAGAAGCTTCTTAGCCTTGGTCGGCAACCCATCAGTCAAGGAAAAGTCCGACACAAAACCTCTGCTGCCTTCAAGGAAAGACTAGGTGGGTAAACCCCGAAAACAAATCAGGAGCCGGGGTCCCTAAGTCGGTGTGACGCTGAAATCCAGTGTTACCCATCAACTCCTGCGACACTACCTTTCCTTTAAATCACAGCGGCAGTGTGAATAGAGGAGATTTGCTGCATGAACAACAGCTTATCATCCATATGAACCCGCCTATTCTATGTCGTTCAAAGACGAAAAAAGAAAAAAAAAAACAACTTTGACACTACTCCATCGTCTCTTGTAGACGGAAGGCTGCCAACCCCCAAAATCTAACCTATTGTAGTTAACTTAGAATTTGAGGCAATAAAAACCAAACAACAAACCAACTAACCAACCACCCACAAATTATAAAAAGGAACTACTAGAAAATACAGAACATATCAGTTGGAAGAATGAGGATTTGTATAAAGTCCAGTTCAGCAATGAAATTAAACACTGTTTAGTAAGATCTGACGCCGAACAGCCGTCATTTTTAAAACCCAATGATGTCAACAAGTTTAGTGGGGAAAGTATTATTGAAATGGGGGTACGTTTTCGTCAGAATGTTTTGGACCTTTTGTGAGAATTAATGGGCCGCTAAATGTTAATGTGCGCCTAAAGGTACTTAAGCAACATGCTATTCCTACTCTACCAGCGTCTACTCACCAGGCAGTCAGCCATTTTCATACAGGGCAATTTACCCTGTCATACTGCTAAACGGCTGAAAGTATTTTTAAGTAGAAAACATTGAAATCATAAGATGACCTGCAAAACTTTCCGACATAGGTCCCATCGAGAACTTATAGAAGATAAGGAACAAGGTTCACAAGCTCTGTAAATAATTTATGGGTAATTCTTAAAGGGGAAACAACATATGTAAGAAACGTTTAAAGTCTTTTTTTTTGTGTGTCGGTGGGCTGAAGTTATTGCCAATAAATATCTATACTTTATACTGATTGATTTCCGGTGTAGCCCAATCGTTAGAGCGTCCGGCTAGGAACCACAAGGTTCCTGGTTCGATACCGGACCTCACCAACTCAGCGTATGAATAGCACAGGTTTCTATGTGGTAAAGTAAGGAGCTGATGGTAGGTGTGGCGCTATATCTCATAAGCAAAAAACAATCTCCTTTGTCTAGCGCTAAGGAAAAAGGGGCTTCCTCCTGTTTGGTTGATACAGACTTTAGGCCGAAATTAAGCAACATATCACATACAAGAAACACTTGACACTGCTGGTGAAGTAAGAACGCACTCATAAGTGACGTTCTCCTGGGGACACCAAGACATGGACATACTGGAGTAGGTCGATCAGCAAAGACTTACATTGATCAGCTCTGTACGGATACTGGATGTCGTGAGGGAACTTGCCAGGAGCGATGACAGATTGATAGAGAGAGAGAGAGAGAGAGAGAGAGAGAGAGAGAGAGAGAGAGAGAGAGTCATAGGAAGATGTGAGGCATGATGGGAAGGGTGATCCAGTTTCTGGAACATTCTGGGATAGGTGGGGTAGATTACACTGCGTGGTTATTTATGCAGGTATATTGTATTAATTTTGGGATTTTTTAATTTATTTTCGCCATTATGTTTAACTTATTATTTACTAAAGTTTTTATTTGTTATTTCACTCGCTGCAAGTTTTCACGCCAGATTAGTGACGTCCCACTTAAGTAGGAGGGACAGCAAGTCTCCTATGGTCCCCAGGATTTTTCTAAGTATTCTAGTTGATATTAACAAGGATGTATGGTCTCGATACTTCATCTAATTTTTAATACCTCTAGTCTTCATTCCAAACCCTGGCAAATTACTCGAGTAAACTGACGAAAGAAAGAATCTATGACAAGAAGAAAATAAAGAAAAAGTAAGATAGAAAGAAAAAGAAATTGATTGAAAAACGAGAAAGAGAACTAAGTAACGCAACAATTGAAGACTGAAGTATAAAAGTCATAGTGACCGAATCATGTATATACCCACGTGTACAGACACACACACACATATATATATATATATATATATATATATATATATATATATCAGTAAATGAAGGACAAAACTATAAACTTGCTTCATTACAATAATTTATTTCAGCCGTATTAGTACGGCATCTTCAGGTAATGACAAGAACATGATTCTTACTGAGAATTTCCCAAAGTAACATCGCTTTTAAATCTATCAATTTGGGGAGGGAGGGTTGGTGTCTTAGTTTGAAATTATTTCCTTTGAATGAGGCGGGGAGGTCTATGCTTTGGATGAGGTGTGGCTTAGATGGGGGACCGATTCCTTGGGGAATAGTTGTAAAATACCGTAGTAATACGGTTGATATAAATTATTGTAATGAAGCAAGTTTAGAGTTTTTTCCTTTATTTACTGAATATCTTGCTCTGTCCTTCTATTCACTGGCATTAGGCACATTGAGGTCTCTTAAGGTCTACCTGCATCAGCTTGGTTAAACCACACGTGGAAAGATCCTAACGACAGGAATATATATATATATATATATATATATATATATATATTTCAATAAGATTTTTTTCATTTCGCCCGGTAACTCCATAAATGAGTCAAGTATCGTCAGATAGCCATTAAAAAATTGAGGAAACCCGTCTCATTAATGGTGTAACCGGCCAAATAATACATCTATCTAGACCATTCCGATCGTACAAACTATAATTAGTATCACTGTTTTTTTTGTTTTTGTTTTTATTTGTTTTTCTTTTTTTTCTTTTAGCTCTCTGGTTAGATTCAGTTATTTGTCTATTTTCCGTTTTCTTTCATTCTTACTCTCTGGTCTGATTGAACAGCAACATCATTGGTTTGGTTTGGATTGTTTTACAGCATATCAACCTCAGTGGGTCAAAAGTTTTGAAATTAATTCATTCTTAATGGATAATCAATTTTGTTTATAAACATGTTTTTCTATTTAACCCATAGATGAAACCCTAACAGGTACTACCACTCCGGATCAGAGTAGACCACGGAGCAATGCTGATGAAGGGATGCTCCACAATCCCCCAAACCTCCAGAACTATGCAGAGGAGCAATCGGTGTATTCTAACGCCCCAGCTGACAGGGCTGAACAGCAACATCAACCAGATGTTTGTTTTTTTTTTTTTTCTTGTTGATTAGCACTAGTTCTGGTCTTCTGATTGAGTGATTGTTTCTTAAAATCCAGACAGAAAATGTTTCAATCCTCAAATTTCACATTGAGAAACTAACATAGATAACGTGGAGGTAATCAAGATATACATAGAGGGGAAGAAAGTGATAGTCAGAATATAAAGTAATACATGTTTTAGTTTTTGGTGTAATTGCAAATTACAACTAATTAGAACCAATTATGGAATTTTTTTCAACGCTAACTCAATCATAAAATAAGGAATAATTTAGTATAACTTTCATGGTCATTTAACTAAACAGTAAAAAAAGCCTTTAGGAGAAACATTCATTCAGCTTTAGTGTATATATATATATATATATATATATATATATATATATATGATGAGAGAGAGAGAGAGAGAGAGAGAGAGATTTGTGTGTGAAAGAGTTATCCTCTCTCTCTGTCTTCCATCTCAGTTCTCGCGAGTTTGTCTTCCATCCCATTCATACATAAGGCGCTCTGATAGAAAAAGCACCAACAAACTGACATCCAAGAAAAAGCACCATTCTCTTTGCAGGATATGTAAGTTTGTACAATGTGATTGTGTGTAAGGTAACACTTCCAAGTCTGAGGCACAAGGGGGCGCCTCTTGTAAATCTTCCAATAAAACATTTGATGACATGATTGGCCCAGTTAGGTTTCCTTATCAAGCTGCTTACGACTCTTGTTCCCGGCTTCTGACATAAACTGTTATCCAATCATCACCAATAGGATAAATAAAACACGCGCTCACGAACACAAACAGGGACACGTGCACAAATAAATACATTTATCAGATCAAGGGATGTTGTGTATGTAGCCCAGTCGTTGGAGTATTGAACGTACATTGTTTGAGGTTTCAGTTTAAGTAGTTACCTATTACACTAGTTTACAAAGAAATTGAGGCAAGCACAAAAATAGCTGTTTTAACCTAATTTGGGGGTGCTGAATTCAGATTGGAAATCCGTTTTTACTCATCATCTCTAGTTTTTATATATGCATACTGTACATTTTTTTACACATACTGTACACAAAGGCGTATATGCATCCAGGGTTAATTTCTAATATTGTGTGACTTATATCTTCTTTTTTAGTTGTTATGCAATAAATGTAAGTGATAGCATTACATTATATATATATATATATATATATATATATATATATATATATATCAAAACGGATTTTGGCAGTTAAGCGTAGCCAACACGTCTCAATCAACAGCCAGTAGTGCGCTGGCAGTCAGCAGATCATCTAAGAAAACATTTCTAACTGTCTGCAGTAATATGAATTGTGTACATTGTGTCATCCAATTATATTTATTCCGTCATTGTTCTTTATCTATCCTGTTTTATCTGTAATAAGCTGCTGCAACTGTTGAAATAAGCACGTATATACTCTGTATATCCTAAAATGAGACTATTTAAAAGACAGAAAACTAGAGTTGATAGAGCAAAACTGTTAATAAATTTGAATTCAGCACACCCAAATTAGTAAAAAACACCTATTCACATTCTTGCGTCAGACAAAAAATATTATTTTGTAATCCAGTGTTATTAGAGGCTCGTGATTATTTTCTCCATCGAAATTTTCTGCTTTTATACAAAATAAAATTTGAAGGGGTTAATGTGTTATGGTTAGAGTCATGAGAAAGAGACACGGTGACCCGGGTTTGAATCCTGGACGAGGCTGTTTGAGTTTCACATAGCAGTAATACCCTTGGAAAGTTATGCATAGAACTATCATTAGTCTTGCTAAGAGTAGAATAGTAGGTTAGACCGGGCTCCTTAACATTCATATGGTAAACTATGTTGGAGAAGGAAAACTCCGAATTCCAATATGTTAAACTCCACTTTAGGAATTGATCTTGTCTCACATCCTACTTGTGCAATGAGGAAAGTTGAAGGAGTATACACACCCATTCATCTATTATTATACTAAAGCTGAGAGAATCAACTTTTGTCTCCAAAAGGCTTTTTTATTGTTTAGTTTAATGACACGAAAGTTATACTAAATTACTCCTTACTTTTAGGATTGAATTATGTTTGAAAATAAATTCCTTTTTCAATTGGTTTTAATTAGAATAGTAGGTTAGATAGGGCTCCTCAACATTTGTATGGCAAACTGTGATAAAGAAGGAAAACTCTGAATTCAAACATGTTAAACTCCACTTTAGGAATTGACCTTGTTTCACATCCTACTTGTGCGAAAGAGCAAGTTGAACGCGTAAAAACATCCCAACACACACACTCTCTCTCTCTATATATATATATATATTGAGATTTCTTCTTTAGTTTTTCTATGTTCTGTTTAATCGTGCGCTTGAAATGATGTCAGTTGACTGATGATCCAGTTTTATTAACTCTTTTGCATTACAATCAGAATTACAATGGTTTTTTAATAGTTCCAGTGATGCAATCATAGAGTAGTACTGACACGGCTTCAGCCTGGAAGAATTCCCATTTTATTCTATCAGAAGGATCACATTTCTATATGGTCGTTTAACCAGTCAATATTGGTCTTTATATTTAACTTTATATATTTGTATGTTAACATTGCCTTCAGTAGATGAGATATTACTACCAATCAACTGATCTACGAATTTCAGAGACTTGCCATTATAAAATCTACAAATATGAAGAAATCAGACAAAGCAATAAGTAAGATAGTGAACACAGAACTTGAACATAATAAGACTTGAAAAATATTCTAAAGAAAGATTTAATTATAGATATCAGTTTTTTGGTTTTCAGATTCATATGTCAAAAATATTGTATTATATCTTATCAAGTGTGATAACCATGTTCTATTGGCTATGACATGAAATTGAGACTGATGTTTGTTCGTTTCACTCCTTCTCTCCCTCTCGTTTAGTTTTGCCATTTTTTTTCTTTCTTTCTAAATCCTTCTTTTATGAAGCTTGTAGTTAGCGAACATTGTTTTAGATAAATAAATACTCCAGTAATTACCGACCTCCGCTACACCTTCACTTTCTTATAATCCAAATTCAATCAACAATCGTTTAAATATAGATGTCAACTATTTGTTTACATATACATCTCTCAATACAAGCAACACTGGTTCTGTTTTCCAATGTCGAGCTGAAAGCAGGAATTCCAATGTCTCTCTCTGGCCACTATGGATAAGCCCTCTTGGAATGTCCGCCTCACGGCATCCAATATCGGCACAGGTCTGATCAATGTAAGGTTTTGCTGATCGGCCTACTCTGCTGTGTCTATTAGTAGGTGTCCACAGGAAAACATCACTCAAGAGTTCTTCCTTACTTGTCCAGCTTTTTTTGTTCGTCGTATTTCGATGGATTTCACCCTGTCGGCTGAAGCTGTAGAATAGACTGACTGCACCTTTGCAGAGTGGCAAAATCCCCGAAAAGGGGCTATCGATTCAACCTGGTTGGCGACCTGTGATAATTAATACGGAATCCTCGTTGCTGAGCAATCCATGACATGCAACACTCCAATTTAGCTCTTACTTGAGTTAGACAGCCGGTCGGAGAGGCCCCCTCCAATCAATTAACTGGTTACGTCAAGACCCAGCATCTTCATGACTATGCTGACTTTAGTGCAATTATGGAAATCCCCCAACACTTTTTCATCATATATGTGCTAGAAGGCGTTGGCTGAGGGTCTTAGTGTCCTGGGTATGACGTTAAAATATATCTAGTACAGGTTTCAGTTATGGAGCTGTGGGGCGTGGAGTACCTCTTCATTGCCATTACTCTCAGACCCTCTTCGAGTGGTATTAAATGTTAGGGTACTTTCAATGGGTTAAATAGATTAAAAAATGATTTTTTTTAAAATTAGTACCCAAAAAGAATGAATAAAACACAAATGTTTTTAGCATAAAATAATCCATGGGTTTCTCTGAATTTTTTAGATGAGGCCTAATAACTAGCACTATTTGT
The DNA here is from genome assembly GCA_023376005.1 of Doryteuthis pealeii. Lineage (NCBI taxonomy): Eukaryota > Metazoa > Mollusca > Cephalopoda > Myopsida > Loliginidae > Doryteuthis > Doryteuthis pealeii. The sequence goes on along the minus strand of CM042143.1, from coordinate 114,171,449 downwards.
ATGATTCGTACTATTGTCCTTATCTTTATTGTTATCTGTACATCGTCTCGGCCGATGTGCTCACAGGCCTTCTTCAGGTATTTCTTCTCGAATTCAGGAACATTCTTATCGTAATCGGGAACCGAGTCCGACAAGAAGAAGGTCGGAGAGCACATTGACCGAAACGTTGCAGAGATAGCATTAAAGATGAGGACAATAGTCCGAATAATCCAAATAGTGGTAACCCATGGTTTTTTATACCATGAAGTCCAACCAACAAACAAATTGAATGGATTCGATATTATCCTTATATTCATGGTTATACAATTTAAAACATCGCAGTGGAACCTTTAGTTTTTAAACTCCATCGTCGGTGCTTTTAGCTATAATAGTAATACGTAAATCGGCGGAGAGGCTGGTATTGTTGGTATCAGCTGAAAAGCAAGGGAATATATCCTCTTTTCACTAGCACTAGGCCAGAGAGATCATTTTTTGCAAATGAGGTGGAGCCTTACATCTAGAACGAGCGCTCCAATTTAGCGCACTGATTCAAACTGTCATATTCATGCATTGAATTGGCGAGGATTGGTATCGAACGCGTAACATTGAGGTTCCTTGGAAGATGCTCAAACGACTGAGCTAAACTATTAAAATCTATCTCTTACGAAAAGGAAATGAAATTGATTTTCCTCTGTGGCTTTAGCTTAGAATTTGAGAATTACACAAAATGGCCGCAATGAAAAATGCCATTTATCAAATGTAACTGGCACAGAGTTTGGTGGCTCGAATATCAAGCACGTAATCTAAAGGATTAAAAGCGGTGAGGATTGATGTTTTATGTCAAGAGAATTAGGAAAAGTTTATTTAAAATCTCTACCTGTTCTACAAAGTTTAAAGGGAAAACAAATGGAGAATGGAAACATTTTAGAAATATACTCTCGTCTAGAAAAGTGAGTTTCTATTTTTCAGAAAATAACAAAAAAAAAAAAAAAAGGATAAAACAACAATTTAGAAGGAAGAGATGTAAGAAAATAGCAACAGAAAATTAATAAGGATCTCTTTCCTCTTGTTCTCCCTTCTTCTTCTGTAGCAAATAAATTAAAATAATTTGTACTTTTCAGATAAAGATCCAACAATAAAATAGTGAGGAATTCACTGACTGTCTCCCCTGCAAAAGTCTATCCGCTGCCCCCAAAAGTGGTGTCTTGGGTAGGACACAAAACCACTTCTTCTAGAGCTCTGAACCAGTGTGGAATCACATTTTCTATCGCCATTATTCCTAGGTCACTCTCAAAGGGAACCTGTTTGGATCCCATTTTTGGGGTCAAAAGATTTGTTTCAAAATTATTAGTCTTCAATAGGAATACTTGATCTCATATAACTGTGTGCAATCAAATGATTATAGACCAAACAAAAAATGTGATTTAAAAAAAGAAAATTTAAATTAAAAAAAAAAAGAAGATTACAATGGAATATTGAAAATGTAATTATGATTATAATGAAATCTGGGAATTGAAAAATTGTTATGATTGCTTTCTGTAAGATTTTCAAGACTAGAATTTTTTTTAAATTATTACTAGCAGAGTTAACCAGCATTGGCCGGAATTTTTAAAAAGTGAATCTCTTATCTATATTCATATTGTTGCAACCTTCCGTCTATTTAAGACGATGGCGTAGTGTCCGTTTTTTTGTTTTTTTTACGTGAGTGGCTGAACAGACCGATCCTTGAATGGCAGTCTCTGGTGCAGTCGCTGTAAACTAAAGATGATGCTTTCTGTAGGTGTTGGAGTTGCTGCTGTTTCTCCTTCCTTTTAATAAGAATTATTTTTCTATATATTTTTTATTTCTTTATATTTATAAATTCTTGTTTGTAAGTTGTTTTATTATTTTCTTTATTGTATCTTTTTTATTTGCTTTTCATTATGTTTTATCCTTTTTAATTGGTTTTATATTTTAATCATTCTAAATTAAATTTTTGTTATATATCATTGATCTATATGATTATCAAATTCTTATTTAGCTTTTCTTGTAATATTTTTTAACCATTTCGAACAAAAATAGAGTGTGAATTTTATTGAATTTTTGTTTTTGCTAGTTGTAGAATAATCATACTTGTTCCAGTTACCGTCGAATTGGTAAGATAAGACAAGGCAACAAATAGTCGTAACTGAATACGAATCTATCTTGTTGCAATACTACTGCAAAATGCCAGGGTATTTATGAAGGCTCATAACATCATAGAAACCAAGCAGCCAATCAGGACTCTAAGAAATGGAATCACCCAAACACATGAATAGACTATTCTTGATTTCCATAACTACCTAGTGTCTTGGCACTGGTTTAGTTGTGCTTAGCTGTTGCTGTTGTTCAAATACTAACTCACTTCAACACTTGTCTCAACCAATTTTCATTTATAAAAGAACGTGCGCTCGGTCGTTAGACAAATATATTTTTTAATACACAGTATGTAAAAAAATATCGGGATTTTGTACTTTTAGACACCTTATATTCTGAAAAAAAAAAAACGTTCTATTTATTATTTTTTTCCGAATACAATGTGTGTCAAAAAGTTTTAAAGCTGCATTTACAAAGATATAAATGAAGAATGAATGGAACGGTTTTTTTTTCTTCAGAATACAAGGTGTTCCAAAAAGTACAAAAATCTCGATAATTTTTTGGTACACCTTGTATATAGTAGTAAGTGAATTCAAAGTCCAATCGCGCTATTACTTTCACTTTTGGACAAATACATTTGGGAGAGTTATTACTCCTTCATCTCCCAGCTATGGGTTAAATAGTACCCCTAATTTCCTGCTACAAGAATGGCTTTGGCAGTAAATAACCCACGAAAGTTGATATGACATCAAAAAGAAGTAAAACCAAACTAATTGGCTGCGATAGCGTAGGCAGACCGCGCCATGCCAAATTTCTATTCGGAGTGCCTGCCATTACATACTTGTTTTAACCTGGGCTCGAACCCATACCTTTGCTCTAATGGGATATATATATATATATATATATATATAATATATAATATATATATATAGGATACAGAGCCAAGTCTCAGTAAATTAAATCAGATAAGACCGGGATCTAATAGCTTGTGCAGGTTCAATTAAGAGTCCTTTATGGTATTTTTGTTAAAATGGTGTATACTCATTCGTACTTATTTCCTCTTAATGTAATCTGCCTTGTCGTAGGGCTTAGATAGGTTGACATTAGTACCCCCCCCCCTGATAAAGATTAAATAACCCTTTCATTGCCATTAATCTCAGGTCACGGATTGAGGAGTAAATCATAACGCCAAATACAGATGTTTTAAAATATGTGTATTAATAGGAATACTTGATGTCATATAACAGTAAATTATTTGTATTGAGAATCGTTACTTGAATTGTAATTAATTACTAATGATTATTATTATTACTTAAAAACATATACCTGTGTGCAAACAAATGACTGACGTTGAATAGAAATAATTACCTGAATCTTTATAATCATGTGTAATAGATAATATTTGAAACTATAAAACTGTGTGCAAATTATTTGTATTAGATAGGAATACTTCCTCCCGATTACGACAAGAAGGTTCCCGAGGTCGAAAAGATGGTTTTCAAGTTCGAGTAGGCTCCCGAGTCGAACAAGAAATACCCGAAGGAGGCCGGGGGGAACGTTGTACAGATAACCATAAAGATGAGGAAAATAGCCGAATAATACAAATCATAGAAATTATCAAGCCTTTATTATTTGCGTTATTCGGACTATTGTCCTCACCTTCATTGTTATCTGTACTATCAAGCCTCATCTAAAAAAGATTCAGAGAAATAGGAATATTTCATATCATATACAAGTGACATTAAATTGCATCTGGTGTGAGGTTCTAGATCTGGATATCAGACTCAGAGTGGTAGTACATATTAGGATACCATTTACAGGTTGAAATGAGTTTTAAAATGTTTTAAAATTAGTTTGAAAAATGAATATCCTATAAGAATGAATAAAACAAAAACGTCTTTAGCATAAAATAACCAAGGGTTTACATGCCGCCACATCCAACCAA
>CM042143.1:114157410-114162410 GCA_023376005.1 Doryteuthis pealeii | reverse complement strand
ATAATCAAAAATATTTCACTACAAACTATAAAAACAAACAAAAAACCAAAAGTTGGCATTAAATAACCCACAAGGGTATCTATGCCATTACACAATCACAAAACCAAACAATAATGATATACTTGCGTGTGAGCCCAAGAATAGATTTAAAAAGAAAAACTGCTATTACCTTGGTAGGGGTGAACGGATTAATAGCATTTCAGTTTATTTCAGTGGGAAAAGGTAATTTGATATACGAGGAAATTGTGTTACAAGCTGAACGAATTAAACTCGTAATTTAAGGTATCTCTGTAAAAATAAATTTTAGAAATATCCCTTATCACACAGAAGTGTTCGATATATCAAAAGGGTCAATAATTGTTGAGAGTTGCAAACCAAACATATCTAAAATATTCACCTACAAACTTCTTGCTTAAAAATTATATAAAAAAGAAAACAAAAACAAGATTTGACATTAAATAACCCACAAAGGTTGCTATGCCATTACGCAATAACCAAAATGATATCACACTTGCTTGTGAGCCCGAAAATAGATTTAAAAAGAAAAAAGTGCTATTACCTTCGGGGTGAACGGATTAATAGCATTTCAGTTTATTTCACTGGGAATAACTAAGTTGATATACGAGTAAATTACGAGTGGAAAAAATTAAACACGTAATTCAAGGTATCACTTTAAAAATAAATTTTAAATATATTCCTAGCCACTATGGGTGTTCGATATATCATAAGAATACTCTTAGTTGAAATTTTCTAACCAAACCAATGAAAGATATTTATATACAATCTATTTGCTTACAAATTATATAACAAAACAAACACAAGATTTGGCATTAAATAACCCATAAGTGTTGCTATGCCATTACACAATAACCAAACCCAACAAAAAATTATATATTTACTTATGATCCTAAAAATCGATTTAAAAAGAAAAAGTATTTCTCTGAATGTTTGAGATGGGGCTTGATGATTAGTATTAAGGTTCCTGAGCCCGAGAAGGAATACCTGAAGAAAGCCGGAGAGCACATCGACCGAAACGTTGTACAGATAACCATGAAGATGAGGACAATAGTTCGAATAGCGCAGATAATACTAAAGAAAAAAGTGTTATGAACTAAGTGGGGATAAACGGATTAATGGCATTTAAGTTCATTTCAATTAGGAAAGTTGATTTAAAATACGAGCGAAATGAATTAAACTCGTAATTCAAGGCATCACAATAGAAATAAATTTATTATTTATATATCTTGCCACCCATGAGTGTTCGATATATCAAAGGGTCAATGTTTCAGAGTTGCAAACCAAACCAAAATATTTCACTATTTACTTACAAAAATAAGAACAAAACAATATTTGGCATTAAATAACCCACAGGGGTATCTATGCCATTACACAATGACAAAACCAAACAATAATTATATTATACTTGCTTATAATCCCAAGAATAGATTTAAAAATAAAAAAAACTGCTATTACCTTGGTAGGGTTGAACGGATTAATGGCATTTAAGTTTATTTTAATCAGGAAAGTTGATTTAAAATACGAGCGAAATGAATTAAACTCGTAAGTCAAGTTATCACAATAGAAATAAATTTAACATACATATATATCTTGCCACCCATGAGTGTTCGATATATCAAAGGGTCAATGTTTTGCATATTTGTCTTACTTGACCTATACATGTTGACTTGTGGTAACAGATTGGCCGTTGTTAGAGGTTTGAATTTTGATACGTTAAGAACCCTTTCATGGCCACTGGAATTTGTCAGCGCTCCATTTGTCATTCATTCTTTCTTTCTCATTTGTCTCATTTCCCCTCCATCAAATGTCGGAAACCAATTTCTATTCAGCAAAATCACGTCAGGTATTTAGGAGGTTTCTTATTTCTCTTTGTTTTTTGTTTTTTGTTTTTTTTGGGGTTTTTTTTTTTTGGGGGGGGGTGCTTAAGTTTTTTTTTAAGCTTGGGAATATTTTCAACATTATTGTAATATTTCTTATTCAACATCATGGGTGGCTATAGATTTTTTTTTTTCAAATTCATGGGGAATGGACATAATGGTGATGCCTATATGCTTATATAAATCATCTTTTTGAAGAATTGATGCATATATAGAAGTTTAGGTTATTTGCCAACAAATTTACTCCATATATATAATATAATAAGATAAATATATAAAGGTTTTACATATCTATTTATTAGGTGACAAAGGAACATTCACGACCATATTGGTTTCATGCGATGCAATCACCAGGTGAAGATGTTTCAAATGCAAAATTATTTTCGATTTTCCTTGCATTTGAAACATCTTCACCTGATGATTGCATCGCATGAAACCAATATGGTCGTGAATGTTCCTTTGTCACCTAATAAATAGATATGTAAAACCATTATATATTTATTTTATTATATTATATAACAGCTCTATTTTATATTGAGCACTCTACCAATAATACTGCCTGAAACAGTGAAACAGTGACCATCCCCCCCACACACACACTAATATATATATATATATATATATATATATATATATATATGTGTGTGTGTGTGTGTGTGTGTGTGTGTGAAGAGAAATGGAAGTGAATCCGGCGGTATGTAGTATAGTGCGAAATTTGAAAAAAACACAGGTTTAAATAAAATGTGTGGTAAGTTTATTAGCCGACGCTGCAGTGTTTCGATCTGTTAAGTAGATCTTCTTCAGGGCATTTGTTGATATAAGGAAGAGTAAAAAAAATAGCATAGAATAATGAGAAAATAATATATATACATATATATATATATATATATATATATATATATATATATATATATAATAATTAATGGTGATATTATGATTTCACACTCATAATTTAAAGTTTCTTGGTAGTCCAATCATCAGATGAGAAGTGGTTGAGATGTCAAAAACCAGTCGTGAAATGGTAAAAATCAAATGTTTTAGCGTTTATATGCAGCGTTTTTCACGCGATGGGAAATGTAAAGCTAAAAATTGTTTTTTTAAACTGTGGCTTGTTTAATCTGCTCTGCTTTATTAGCATTGAGCACCTTTCCATGCAAATACTTTTCTCATTTTTTCATTCACTATTCATATATATATATATATATATATATATATATATATATATACACACGCTTATATACGCATATGTATAGACTGGCACACACATACGTATACACAAATGTATATATACACAGACACACACATAATAATAATGTGTGTACACAAATGGATACACCTATATACACACATATACATACACACACACATAAATATATATATATATATATATGTGTGTGTGTGTGTGTGTGTGTACACAAATGGATACACATATATACACACATATGCATATACACACATATATACACCCACAAGCATAAACATGCATACCCACACACACACACACAAACGTACATACATACACATATATACATAAAACGTGATCCGTTGGGTCACCCATTAAGCTCTCACTAGATAACTGGGATTAGGGAAAAGAGTAGGGTCTGCCAAAATGTCGTCTGCTTTTCATGTTAAAACTAATTAAAATTTATTAAATCGATTATCTAGGTCAGATTTTTGTCTAAGTCGAAATGTAGTAACATAATGAACATCAGTAAAAAAAAAAGCGTATTAATATTATACATGTCATTTATTTTTAATAAATTACAAACTTTTTTTTCAATCAATTTTTGCTCAAATATATCTTAAACGTGGCCGCCAAAGATGACGTAAAATCCGTATTTTATAAAATAAATTCAACCTACCCCCCGATTGAAAATAAATTACCCAAAATCAAGGAAATATCCAATTTTAATGAAATTGTTTAGTGTTGATTTATCAATGAATGAATTTTATAATGCATCAGTGATTTTATTTCAAAACTTTCTGATTTAATTAAGTATTTCTGCTATGGTAAATTAATATAAATAAATCATTTAAAATATGAAACGCCTAATTTTAAGTTTCAAATTTCATATTTTTAGTATCTAAAAAACATATTTATATAATAACTACTTTAGTTTATTATCGTTATCTAATAATGTGTATAAAAAAACTCTACTGAAAATTTAGCCCCCACATTTTGAACAGAATGAATATCGATGTATAAGTTCTTCTTTTGTAAGATAATAGCCAATTAAATAATTATCGAAAAGAGTAAAAAATTATCCCCAAAAATTATCATTTTAGTTTTTATTTTAAATTTATTTTCCAATTTTCAGTACTTATTTTCTACCAGGATATCTCCCTTAATTTTTTTCTTCTATTCACACCTTCGATTTTTTGTCTTTTTATTTATACTGTAATTATTTTCAAAAGTATATAACTCCACCGATATTTTGCGCCCTCAAAATAAGGAGGGGTTAAAGTTAAGTGACCAGATAAATATCAGAGATTTGAAATAAAATAACTGACTCATTATAAAATTCATTTATTGATAAATCAACATTGAAAATTTCATTAAAATCGGATAATTCCCTGGTTTTTTGATAATTTTTTTCAACGGGGTGGGGTAAATTTGTTTTGTAAAACACGGAGTTTTCGGTAACATTGGCAGTGCCTAGAAAAGAGAGTTTGCAAAGTGAATCGAATTAATTAAAAAAAAACAAAAAAAAAACATACAGCTGGAGAGTTAACAAAAACACATACATCCGGAGAATTAAAAAAAAAAAATTAAAAAAACAACAATACGGCCGGTGAGTTAAAAATAAAAAGCATGCGACCGGAGAGTTTAAAAAAATTATACGGCCGGTGAGTTAAGAAAAAAACATACGTCCGGAGAATTTTTTTTAAAAATAAATAAAAAAAACAACATACGGCCAGGAATTTAAAATAAAAATCATACGGCCGGAGAGTTAAAAATGAAAATCATATGGCCGATGAGTTAAAAAAAAACAAAAAAACAACAAAAAACAAACAAAACAAAAAAACATTAAAATCATTTTGTAAAATTTCTAAGAACGAAACGGTTGACCTAATTTATATTGAAATGGATCAAGGTCTTTTATT
>CM042143.1:114149910-114154910 GCA_023376005.1 Doryteuthis pealeii | reverse complement strand
AACGTTTGGATTAATATATGCTAAAGGCGTTTTTTTAGTACGGTCGTTATTTGTGCTGGTGCATTCATATCTATTTAATCCATAGATTGGACAGTTGGAGAATATATGGGTATAAGATATACGCAAAATCGTCATTTCTATTTATGAACTTTACCAACATCAGCAAGCACTTCCGGTAAAAAATTGGCCAATGAAAGACGAAGACAGCAAACATTTAGGATCATATGCAACTGTCCTCAAATCAATTGCTGGTTGAAGTTTCTGCATGCAAGACATATCCTTTGGACTTATACGTATTACAACGAACATAACCGATGAGGATTAACACCAGAGGAATACTACAGACTTGGACTCATTCATATTACGAGGCTAACTACACACTTACCAACTCACTACAGATTAGGATTACCAAGTAGATTCTGTTGCAAACAGAATCCCTACAATGACAATAAGAATTCTAACAGAGGCCCTAACAAGTACTAACACTCTGGGTCAGAGTGAACAGGAGAGTAATAGCAAAGAAGGGGTACTCCACACTCTCCAGAGCTCCAGAATTGGAACCTTATCACTAGATGCAGTATAATGTCATACCCAAGACACTAGTCGGTTCGGTCGTTACTGACAGTTATTTGATGATTCTTTGAAATAAAGTAAAGTCGTCGGGGCGGCCTAATGTCGGTATCAGCCAATCAGCCAATCAGCGAGGGAGCCTATCCCCTTTTTATTAGCGCTAGACCAAGGAGATTGTTTTTGCATCTGAGGTGGAGAGCCACACCTACCATCAGCTCCTTACTTTACCCCACAGATCCCTGTGCTACGCATAACGCTGAGTTAGCGAGGACCGGTATCGAGCTAGGAACCTTGAGATTTCTAGTCGAACGCTCTACCGACTGAGCTAACCCGAGTACCTACACGCGATTTCTTGTACAATTGAGATTGAAAGACAGAAAGAATAATCCTGTGTACGCATCTGAGCGTGTATGAAAAGAAATAAAGAGAAGAGAAAAAAAAAGGAAGAAAAGAAAGAAGAAACTACATAAAACATATAAAACTGTGTGGTGCCTGATTTTGATGTATATACATACATATATATTTAGTACGGTGAGGGGGTGAATTTATAGATTATGTCACAGTTAACGCTAAATTGATATATGAATAAAATAACGAAGAGGTTCAAAGGGAAAATTAATATGGAGTCGACTCGCACGCAAAAGACAGTCTTACTTTAGCTACTAATATGTTTAAGAAGGATTGGATTTCAGAGGCGATCCTTCAGTTTATTGTCAATCCACTTTATAAGCAAACATGAAGGAAGAGTTTAGACACAAAAAAATGGCGATACGGATTTTTATCTCTTCAAAATTACGGAGTTTATTTGTATCTTGTTTGTTTTTTTGTTTTTGGATTTTCCCTGTTTAAGGCGTATTAAGTTTTCTTCAAGATGTCTCTGTTGTTCTTTATATGCTCTGTTCATTTCTTTAAGAAAATATCGAAAATTATTCACCAAAGAAGGAAAAACATGATCTATACATTTAAGACAACAGCCAGTAGGATTAAAATTGAATCGAAGTCAACTGCAACGGAAGATCAAATTCGCGGAATTACAAAATTCACTCTTACACTCATATTACACGGTTATAACACTGGTATTCGCCATGTTTACGGTAGGTACTTGAACACGAACTCAGGTATATTTACGGATACTAAACTTCTACTAGCAGGACCTGTGGATATACCAAAGTATGATAATTTAATTATTACAATATTTGATATGTTTAATTAAGAGCCATTGATAAATAGTTCAATAAGTAAAAATATAATAACCTTGATTTAACTCCCTCACTCTTTTTTTCTTTCTTTACTTTTCATGTTTCCATTATGTTCGATTGAAATCGATTAGCATAATTGCTTGTACGCGCTTAGCCTATCTCTCTTTCTTTCTTATTATATTTTTTCAATGTAGCAAATCCTTTCTCTTCCCTTTCTTTTTTTATAATAAAAACGGAATGGTCCATTATTTAACCGAGGGGATGACACTCATAAGAAACACAAAAAAAAAATGACATTTTTTGCATTTCATCTTGGACGATTTAGACGGTCTTATTTTTAACCAGAGGGTATTGCAAGATGATAACGGTCGTACTTGTATGGAACACGAGTCTTTATATATAGATGATATTATACTTCTTACTTTCATTTTACTATTATTACAACTTGTTATTGTTATGAATTATGATTTTTCAAATTATTCTATCGATATATTCATTATCTAAACTAGCAAATATATGCACCTTCCGGGTGCAAGTATTTAAGTTTTAATATAATAAAATATCATGTTAAATTAGAAAGGCTAATGAAACTGAATAAGATGCAGATAAAAAGATTTAGAACTGAGGGGTATTGATTGAAAAATAGAACAACTTTGAAACTAACTCTTCCATCATTTTTCCATTACTCCCCTCTTTCATTGGTAAATTTTCCTAATTTAACTATTAAGTTAAAATAGGAAGTAAAGAATAAAATGACAGTTATCTTTTTCTTGTTAATGGATTTCTTTAAGATTTATCCCCGAGATTTTTTGCTCATATTCATTAATAAAAAATCAAACAATTAGAAATCAATAATACTAAGCACATATTTATTAAAATCAAATTTTTAATATCAATATGCAAATTAACTTTCCCATTCACACTACAAACCGCTATTTTGTTGTATATATAAATACAATTGCATATTGTTAGTATGTAGATATGGTCAACAGTATTAATAATCTAAAAACAATTTTATTAATAATTGAGGTTTAAATGAAAATAAAATCATGGAGAATGTGACGTAAATAATAAAAGGAATTGTTACTTGAGTAGTAATATAGTTTCGGTTATAGACAGAAAAACATACAATCTCCATTATAATAAGATAATGGCCTATAATATAATCTTCTGATTTTGAATGTTTGTTACTGTAACAGAAAACTGGAAAAATCTAGTGAGAAAATGCTTAGAGAATAAAACTATTTCTAATTAAATTTTCATATTAACGAATATAGGGATTGTTTTCATTCAAACTTATTGTTATCAATAATGAATTTCAATGGAATTATATATTAAATGCTAATGATGCAATACTTCCTCTTATTTGTGCATTTGTTTAGGAATAATTATAACATGAATACTGTAAGTATGGCGTGACTTGGAATCAAAATTCGCGGCTACCATATGCGTCTATTTGCTAATAATAATAATAATAATAATGGTCCCAAAAAGATTGGGACAAATAATTCGCAATAATATTAATGGTCTGCGTAAGTAGCAAGTTATAATACCACTTCGTTGAATCCCCTATGTCATTATTATTATTATTAGTAGTAGTAGTAGTAGTAGTTGTAGTAGTAGTGTTTCCTTCTACATTTCACGATCGTTACAAAGCAACCAAATCTTAACAATTGACCCATGTAAAGTGTTACATTACATAAGGAATGTCCCCATGAGCAGTTCCCAGGAGCATTATATTTTTCAGTTCTCGCGTATACGTTTTATTTTATATATGTTCTAATAATAATAATAATAATAATAATAATAATAATAATAATAATAAAGATAATAATAATCGAATTCAGCAAACGAGCTCAAAGAGGGTACTAGACTAGCCACGACTCATTGGGAAAGGTAATCCACTGGGAATTGTGCAAGAAATTCAATTTTCATCATACAACTAAATGGTATATAAACCTGTCCTGGAGAATAAGATGCATAACATTTTCTGGGACTTAGAGGTATAGACGGATCACCTAATCCCGGCCAGGAGACCAGACTTAATATTGATTGACTAGAAGAGAACCTGTCATCTAGTGGATTTTGCCACTCCGGTCGACCACCGAGTGAAAACGAAAGAAAGCGAAAAAAAAAATACAAATACTTGGACCTTTCCATAGAACTGAGGACAACTGGGAAACATGAAGATGAACATCGTACCAATTGTAATTGGCGCCCTTAGAACGGTCCTCAAATATCTAGAAAAGAATTTGGGTGAATAGGAAATCAGAGGAAGAATCGAGACCATCCAAACTACAGTATTGTTAAGATCGGCTAGAATACTCAGAAGAGACATGGAGACCCGAGGAGACTTGCTGTCACTCAGCTCTCCAGGGAACCACCGGCTACGACAGGTGTGAAAACATAATCTATTAATAATGGAGATTCGCTTCAGGTTTTTGTCTGTAACAAAAATTACGTCACTGCTTACGTCACATTACCCAAAATCGTCATAACATAGAATAAATACACTCAAAATTTGAACATGCAACATTAGACAGTCCTCATTGGTTTTTAAAACAAGTTTTAATAAATACATAACTAGTATTATATATCTATATATAGTTTATCTTATTTTTAATACATATTTAAAGTTTACATTTCAAATTGTTTTATTTTTTAATCCTTTAATAAATTTGATGATTTTACTTACTTAGGGTACAAACTCGCTGACATTGAATTTGTTATTCCCACCCCTCAGGTAATATGTTTTAAAAAATTATTTTACATCGCCCGGAGGGTGTTTTTTTATTTTGTACTAGTAATAATAATGTTTATAAAGGTTCCTTATATTATATTGCCTTTTTTTAGATTTATTCGCCTGCAACAAACCCAGTTTCAAAGCTGTGACGTAACCTTTTTAAAGTTTGATTCTGCCTTGGACTTACATATAATATTCTGATATTTAACATAAACTTTACAATTTGGTATGTTATTGAATAGGTGGGTCTATAAACATTTTGTTGTCCCGAAGCCCTGTCCTTATTTACGCTATGCTTCTATAAGTTTTTCCATAACGGTAACCGGTATAAAACAGGCCAAGCTTTTATATTTACCGGGAGTTATTTCTCGATTTTTATCGGCAAATTAATTTAGATATTTTATAAGCCACTCCCCTATAAATTTATGTATATAATACAAATAAGACTTGAGACAATTTATTTTTCAATTGAAATTTTACAATACATT
>CM042143.1:114109910-114139910 GCA_023376005.1 Doryteuthis pealeii | reverse complement strand
ATCATAGCAAAAATACCAAATTAAATCAGAAAGTTTTGAAATATCATAACTGATGCATTATAAAATTCATTTATTGGTAAATCAATACTGAGAATTTCATTAAACGGGGTTTAAATTTGTTTTGTAAAAACACGGATTCTTCGACTGATTGGGTATACCTTTATATATATATATATATATATATATATATATATATATATATATATATATACATACAAACATCTGAGAGTGATTTAATTTACACCAGACAATTAATTAGACACCAAAATATATTTTTATTTCTTAGAACATTCTTTTTAGAAAGATAGAATCTAATTTATGAACAATAAAAACAAATATTTTCGGGATTACTTTTTTTTTTATTACATTCGATATTGCTTATATTAAAGTACAAATACTGTCCAATATTTACAGTGAATATACATTAAGTTCACAAATATTTTTATCATCTTTTTCTGTCTAATAGTTTGATAGGAAATAAAGTTGTCAGAAAAAAGTGGCAGTGCCATTCATATTTTCTCGTTTTTTCTCGTCTTGTGCTAAAGAAACGTGACTTGTTAATGCGCTTTGTTAATTAGCAAATCAATTGTGTGTCTAATTTCTTTGGCAATCATTTTTTTAAAAATTGTTTCTCATCTCAAGATGGCATATGTTGTGGAAGTTTTTGAAAAATTTATCTTAAAATAGCAGTTCATAAACGATGGGGTTGAGTGAAAGATTGATAAATACATGCACAAATTTGTAAATGCATAGAGATAAATATGCACCAACGAACGTATAGAATGAGAATATATATATATATATATATATATATATATATATATATATATGTGTGTGTGTGTGTGTGTGTGTGTGTGTGTGTGTGTACAGGGTACCTATAACGTTCTGCAACAGATTTAAAGTTTAACAACAAAGATGATAGCATTATCAAATTCAATAATCAACGTACAGACAAAATAGAATTGAACACTCAAACGCTTTTACTAAATGATTAACTAATTTGCGCTATGTGAGTTAAGTTTGAATATATATATATTATATATATATATCTATATATATATATAACAGACACACACACACACACATATATATATATAAATATATAAAGGCGTATATTAAAATATAGGTATGTATAAACACATGTATATATACACTCATTTATATATACATATACGTATATATATACATTCATGTATATATAACTATATGTATATATACATTCATATAAATTTAAATATATGTATATATATTCATGTACATTTAAATATATGTATGTATTTATTCGTGTATATGTAAATAAGTGTAATGTATATATTCCTGTATAAGTAAATATACGTAAATATATATACATATATATTTCTCCACATACATATATGTAAATACACACACACACATATATATATATATGAATCAAACTTGTTTATTTAATGGTATAAATATTTCATCAGTTTTTATTAGAGATATGTGAGGTTTTATGAATGGTGTGAATCTGTATAATTTCAATTTTTATTTTCCTCTGTGTCATTCATAAAATAGTTATTATCCTGTGTATTATTCCTGAAAGATTTTGGCAAATTTTTTCATGTATATTTTTTTTTCAAATGATTTTTTCTGTTGTTTTATTTGTAAAATTAAAACATTTTGTTAACAAACTCCTCTCCTTATTTCTTTTACGTTCTTCTTGTTCTTGGTTCAATTTTCTAAAATATTTTATTCAAATGTAAAAATGGTACTCATTTTTACATTTGAATAAAATATTTTAGTGGATTATATTGCATATTTGCATTGCTCCCTAGTAATCTATACTGTATTCGACACTCGCTGGGCACCGCACATATTTACAACTATAATCGATTATCATTATTTAAATTATTAGACGGACTACTCAGTCCGCATTGTGAACCTGAGGGCCCGAGCACATGTTTTCAGGGGCCTCCTCAAGTTGCCTCAACATAGAGATTAACACTTTGCCTACCAAATTCTCCCCAGGGCAGTACTTAATTTTCATGGTATTTTTCCTTACCTATATGATGTAATATTTTGAAGTTCACTATCTATTTACCGCAGAACTCATTTTATTAAAATAAATTCCCATTACTATTGTAAACTGAGTCCTTCTGCTAAATTATTATGAACTAAACATCAGTTTCTGTACTTTGCTTGGGTGTGGGGAGACAGCAGCTCTGTGGGCTTTAAGTAGACTAAGAGTTAAATTAGTCACATGAGAAATTTTTAAAAAATAAAAAATAATTATATATATATATATATATATATATATATATATATATATATATATATATATATATATATATAGGAGAGATAGTAGATAGATAGATAGATAGATAGATAGATAAAGGATATAAAAAACACACAATGCTGTTTACAAAATGAAGACTATATTCATATGACCATAATTTATTCATAGACATATATATGTCATCACTTTATACGTGTCGATGCTCATTATATATAAATCAATCAATTTCAGGCCTTGTTGTTAATGATCTGTGAAATTATGATTAACTTTTATAAATTCGAATATTATTTTAGCTTCAATATTAGGCTATTGAATATTATATTAGATAATAAAATTATTTCCATTATTAACAGCTTTGGCATGTTTCATACACTTTTTATCATTATCTTATACCCATCGCGATCATTTCCTCAATAGCATAATATAAGATATATCTTATTATAAGGATAGTATGTGTTTATTCTAATGATCTATGTAATAACCTAAGATAGGACCTATATATATAACTATACTTATATATGATTACAAGTTTATCTTCCTATCGTATTTAAACAATAATATGTACTCTAGACATGTCATATCGACCAGATAGTATCATCTAATATTAAGCGATTGTGTAAAAATTCTAAAATAGAAAAGTAGGGTACCCCCTCATATAATTATATTAATAGATTAAAACTAATGTCTAAATTTATAACTATTCATTTTATTTATTAATATGTTTTAATCCCTCATACTAAACATTACATTCTAATATATGTAAACTATAATCAACATAATTAGTGGTTACCCGGACATCTCGAGAGATGAATTTCATGACAGAGCGAGGTGTATACGATAGGGTTGGACCTGTTTTGAAGAATAGGCGCTATATCATATTATTATAACCTCACTTATAATATCAATCTGAAGGTAAACGAGTAAAAATATTGTAGCTCTTTACGGTTCTAAATCTCAATTGTTTCCTATTACCCTCACAGCCTGGATAACCTGCTATATTTTCTCTGCAGACATTGACCGAAAAATGAATAATATATTTTAGATTAACATCTAATTATAAAGGTTACCCTAACTTCTTTTTATAAAATTTTTTCCATCCGCATTTTAAGGATGAATTCGCTTTCTACGTGTCCTAATATATATAAGTATATAATTGGTTATATTATTATAAATGTAAATATATTAAGCCAAAATTACCTATTATTTCTGAATGATCCCTGTCATTATATAAAATAATATGAGGAAATGTCCTGTATCGTACCCGAGAGGTAAAAAAAGTTTGGTATGACCTGTTGGTGCGCTCACACGCATCCAAGGATAACCGCAATGCTTTCAAGTCAGGCTTTTATCGAATCACTAATGAAAAACTAGTTACAGATAGTATTAGTTTCTCCAAATCTTATTGCATAAATCATTTGAATTCTTCATAATTCTCCCTACTGTGATAATGACTGATCGAGGTATCTATGGATGATTCGTGAAATAATTTAAAAGCATCACCGATAAGCGTTATTGTTGAGCAAAACATATCCGATATAGGAAGTGGTAACTCACTTCGCGAGTGTAAATATTGGATGCCCGTTTCTACTACGACCGTTTATCAGAATGAAAGTTTAATTACTATGACAACCTCACCTTTTTATTGTATTATATTTCTAAACTCCAACATATACTCACACACTTCTCTCTACTCTTTCTATTCCTCCCTTCTATTTATGTTATATATGAAAACATATTTATATTAGTTGGTCAATAGAAATATTTGTCCATGCTGATAAAAAATTCTTAATTTATTACCGCGGTTACTATAAAGCACGTCCGTTCCGACTCGTGAGTTCTGTGAATATCATGTACATCATAAAGTATTCTCATTTAATTTATTATCTACAATTAAAAATATCTTATATTAAACATGCCATCAACGAGTATAACAGTTAACTAATAAATATTGAGTCTAGTTTATTATCCTTTCAAATATTGACAAGGCTCATTTCTATATATCAACTTAATATATATTATATACTATAATTATATATCATATACTATATATATGTTGTGAGTTTGTGCTGTGTGTGTTTTGTGTGTATGTATATAGAAGACTATACATATGTGTATAATCTATAACACTATTATACATACATACTATGTATTAACATTACATATCTATATATCTATACATGTATATATAACATCTATCTATCATAAGATTTTATCATATTACATATCTCATCAATTTATTCTATATATCGTCCTTATGCAACACTATATAAAAATGCATCTAATAACACTTAATTAAATGGATATAATAAATATAAATATAAGTTAACTTTTCTAAAAAATCAATGGATGTTTAGAAACTTTATATAAACCTCGACTACTCATCCTGTTATCCAATAGATATATTTTATAACATGTTCTATTGTTAATTATATAATTTTCCTTTTTTTGTGTACATCCGATATTTATATATTGAATACATTTAGTCCATTATGGTACAAATATATATATGTAATTTTATATTGATTACATGTCCATCATTGACAAAAGCTGAACACGAACAAACGATTTATAATAAGAGTAATAATTTACAACTCCCTATATCGTAAATTTAAAAAAAAAAAAGATGTATAATCCTAACCTTAACCAATATCTCTCGCCACATGATAAGAATAATCCAATTTACATTAAAAATTTATAAAGAAGGAAACATTAAAAAAAACAACTAATTACAAAATTAACAGATGTGGCAAATGATTTCATGGACCGAGAGGAATTTTAGAAAATGAAAAGATTAACACTTTGAAAGCTATATACGAGAAACATTAAACTACATATACTACCTGGAAGTAGATATCAACAGGAAAACAAATGAAATTAATTATTTAATACCCTACGCTAGCACACATATACTAAACTAACTACGTAGATTACATTTGATAATGCCTAAATACGGTGCAAACACCGAGTTAATACCCACTGATGGTTAATGTTATAACACACACTCATTACTCACTCGACAAATATACTAGTCGACTCCTACATCAAACACTCCTACATTTCATACGGTAAAAAATTTTGTAATTTACAATTAATATTGAATAATATGCACATATATAAGAATTATTTGACTTGGTCACAAGTTTCGAAACGTCATTGTCACAGTTTGTGTTTTAGGACAGAGATATAATATACCCATAACACCCAGGAACTCATGTCTACTTCTCTCCTCCTCTTATACTTACTCTACATACACTGTGAAGCTTCCGTGCTCCTCCTGTGTCTCTTCGCCTACCTGCCGATCCCCTTCTTTTCCCTACTTTTCACCAATTAATAATGCATCCGTTATCCGTCAATAGCAATGTTCCACCTTCGAAGAGAGCATGTATCACTGCCCCGTAAAATCTGTTGACTGTTTTTGAGCCATTTCTTCACAACAGATTTCACTTCCTCGTCACTCCTATTATATTTTTGCCTCTCAAACCCTCTTTCATATGCAAATATTATATATATATATATATATATATATATATATGGGAGAAATAAGAAGAAAATTAATCGAAAGTATGTGGCGAAAGGTAGACAATCACGGGATGTTGTACAAATGGATGTTTATTGTACCGAATCGTTATAACGTCGATATTACTACCTATAATAAACATGAACTTTATATAACATCCCGTGTTTGTCTACCTTTCTTCAAACACACACACACCTTTTATATATAATCCACAAGTCCAGAGAAGAAATATATATATATATATATATATATATATATATATATATATATAATCCAAAAGTCCAGAGAAGAAATCTTCCTACGACATAGGATTTTTTTTTAAACAACCTGTCGCAGTTTGAGAGCTCAATGTGTGCTCTTATTGTTAGAGTCACAGAGCCAAATTTATAAGTAAAGAAATAACAAAAGACTTAGAGATTTTGCGTTATTAGCCTATTTCGGGGAGCTTAGACAAAGTGTCTAATTCTCCCAGCTCATCAGATATATATGTGTAATGTGTGTGTGTGTGTGTGTGTTGTGTGTGTGTGTGTGTGTACCACTTTAAAGCCCTGACTGTCCTGGTATTTGACCATAGAATAGTTGGATCCACCCCTTTCGCAAAAATATTGGCGCTATGTAAAATTCGACTATCTTCTTTCCATGATTTGAAGTCGGCTCCGTATCGTCTCAAATCTGTGGCAAATATGGCACCATCTTGTTATCAGCTCATCTCAAAATTGTGGCCGATTTTACCGAAGTCTTCATGGTAATGGACAAATAAACGTCTGAAGTAATTTGCTATGGTTTGATTTAATGGTCTTCATCGATGCGGATAAACAAACATTATTATTATTATTATTATTATTATTATTATTATTATTATTATTATTATTATTATTATCATTATTATATAAACTTCTTTCACACCAGCATTAGCTGATGGTATTTTTTACTGGTCTCTGAGTGACACAAAACCTCGTCAGGTTTCCAGGACTCTTCTGAGTATTCTAGATGATTGCAGCAATGCAGTAGTAATGGATGGTCTCAATTCTTCCTCTGATTTCCACATCCTCCATTTTTTTTTTCAAGCTTTTTGAGACAGTTCAAAGTGCACCAACTACAATGGTTATCACATTGACCCTCATATTCCACAGCTTTTTCAATTCTCTGGCAAGGTCCAGGTATTTGTTTTTCTTCATCATCATTCTGATGTGCTGGAACTGCTAAGTCCATCATTTGACAAGTTCTCTTTTTTATTAATCAATTTAAGTTCTGGTCTCCTGACTGGTATATTATTATTATTATTATTATTATTATTACAAAACTCCTTGCTAGTTTTTCACTCAATCGTTAGCTGGTAGTCTTTCACTGGAGTCTGAATGACAGCAAGTCTCCACAAGTTTTCACGACTCTTATGTCACCAGAACTCTTTCCGCTCTCTGACAAGAGCCAAATATTTGTGTATCTTTTCAACTATTTTCCTCTGTAATCCACTAGAACACAAAACACCACGAGATGACAATTTATTTTCTTTTTATTTAGTCATACAAGTTCTAGTACTCTGTCCGGAGCGCGATGATCCGTTTTTATCTCAAAGTTCCAAAGAATTTTATGGTCGCATGGAATGCAAACAGCCTTGTCCAAGATTTGAACTCGGGTCGTCGAGTCCATTACACTACGTGCCACATTTACACGATATATAATTAGTTAAGTCATGCAGCAACTTGGCTTCCAGCTCATTCTTGTTTATTGTTCGAGACCCCTGTGTCTAAGTGAAGGAAGCAATCGTGCGTAACGGTTATCGTCATAGAAAGTGGACTTGGTTAACCGGTTTCAAATCCTGAACAAGGCTATTTACATCTGACATTGCACTCGTACTCGTGAGAAAGGACTAAATCTCCAGAGTAAAGAGTAGGACAGACTATGCTCTTTGGTATAGTCGAGATGAAAATCCTCGGAATTCAAACCTGTTGTTGTTGTTGTTGGAATCCTTCTGTCTACGGGAGACGATGGAGTAGTGTACATTTTTTAAACTAAGTAGCCTGGGCGAGTTCATATGGAGGATGAGCTGATGTCCACAACCGCTGTGTTCCAAAGGAGATGTAAGGAACTAATGCAGTTTGGCAGCGGTAGTGTTGCCAGTGTTGCTGGGTAGCACTGGATTTTAGCATTACACCAATTTAGGGACTCCGTGTGTTTTGGGGTTTAATCCCCTAGCCTTTTTACAGGGTGGTCCACAAAATACTGAAACATTTTAAAAAATTCATAACTTTGTCTTTAATTCCATTATATATATATATATATATATATATTCAGATATTATAAGTAGCCTAAGCAAATTGAAAATGTCAAGTTAGCTTCTATATTAAAAATTTGCAGTTTCTATGACGAGGATTTTTGGAGGTAGACCTCATAACCATATGTATATTCTGAAACTAATTTACTCAGGTTACTTGGATAAGTGTATTTCATTTTAATCAAAGGGAGTCCCTCGGGACGGTGGGTTACAAACCCTCTTTGAATTTTTTCTATTCGATTTAAATGGAAAATATATGTATTCACAAAATTCTAGCACATTTCAATTATATTTATCATCATCATCATCTTTCAGCGCAGATATCAGTGACAATCTCTCTCCATCCGTCCCTATCGCTCATCATTCTCGGGAGGTCCTCTATGCAGCATCCTGCATCCGTACAGAGCTGATCAACGTACGTTTTTGCTGGTCAACCCACACTGGCTTGTCCATGTGCTAGCTTCCAGAGGAGGACGTCGCTTATGAGTTCGTCCTTGCTTCTCCAGCAGTGTCCCGCATATCTTGTCCGTCTTACTCGGATGGTTTGGGTGATATGTGGTAGGTGGCCGTATAGCTGTTTTCTCGTAGGGTGTTGTTTCCACGTCTTGTTCAGGATCACCCGCAGCATTCTTGTGCAGCTCCCATCTAGTTTATTCTCTAGTCGCTTAGTTAGGGTCCAGGTGGTGCAGCCATACAACAGTACTGACACGACAACGGCTTGGAAGAACTGTCTCTTTAACTTGTCTGTGAGATTGGACCACCATATGATGGATAATTTATTTATAGTGGCCCATGCTTTTTCTATACGTGCATTAACGTCGTTTTCTGTGGAGGAGGTGTTACTGCCTAGGTATCTAAATTGTTCTACAGAGTTTAGGAGTTTGCCATCGATGGTTGAGATGTCGCTTTTGTTTTTGAAAGACATGAACTCAGTTTTATCAGAGTTCACGTACAGGCCGACATTTCGTGCTGCCTTTTCTAGGCTGTGTAGTAAGGATTCGGCTTGTGCAGGTGTATTTGCGAGTAGTGCCAGGTCATCAGCATACAGTTAACGCCATAATAATGCTCTGCCAATATACAAAAGCAATGGTACGATCACCAGATGGCGACACAGACTTCTTTGACATTGTCGCCGGAGTCCTACAAGGGGATACACTAGCGCCATATATATTCATCATATGCCTAGACTACGTACCAGAACATCACTAGATCCATAAAAGAAAAGGCCTCACGCTAAAAAAAGCAAGAAGCGGGCGATATCCCGCACATGCTATTACGGATGCGGACTCTGCTGATGACCTGACACTACTCAATTATATTAAGACACCCTAATAGGAATTAACCCCCCCCCCATAGTGAAAACTTTGGAAGCCCATAAGTTGAGTATTGGACCTTCGATCATCATAGGGTTTTTTCTATTAATTAAATGCTACATTCATTTAATACATGGTTTACAGTCTCTTCTCTTTCACCGCACAGTCTGCATTTGCTGTTTTGTTGCGTCTTATTATTATTATTATTATTATTATTATTATTATTATTTCACATCAGCATTAGTTGATGGTATTTCACGGGGGTTTGAGTGATAAAAAGTCTCCTCGGGTCTCCAGGACTCTGCTGAGTATTCTAGCTAATTTTCCCGGTGGATCATCTTTCCCACCCGGTTATGCCTACTTTTCTTTTTCTTTTGTGCCAATCTGTTGCATTCAAAATTCCCACCTAAATTATATTATCGGTAAATGTTACTGTAAAATATAAATTCACATAATTGAGAAGAGATTAACCATAATATTTTTATATTATCTTATGAATTCAATATTGTTCTGTTGATGATATATAGACTCGCAGGAACTGTGGATATACCACAGTATAATAATTAATTATTACAACATTTTATATGTTACTTATGAACTACTGCGAATACTTCAATATGTAAAAAGTATAATAATCTTGATTAACTCTCTCTCTCTCTCTCTCTCTCTCTCTCTCTCTCTCTCTCTCTCTCTCTCTCTCTCTCTCTCTCTCTCTCTCACACACACTTTTTTCTTTCCTTCTTTCCTCTTTTCATTATATTCTATTGAAGCAGACTAGCGTCATCACTTCCCCATCTCTCTTTTTTTCTTTGTTATGTTTTTTTATGTGTAACATGTCCTTTTTCTTTATTATAAAATTGGAACGGTCCATTATTTAGCTGAGATGACGACACTCATTAGAAATAAGAATTTAGCGGATAAGCAACACCAGATAATCATGATTTATATTTTTGCATTTAATCTTGGACGATTTCGACGGACTCATTTTAACCAGAGTGTGTTACAAGATATTAATGGTGATACGAACACGAATATATATATATATATATATATATATATATATATATATATATATATTATATATATATATAATTTTGAGATGAAATAAATGTATATATATATATATATATATATATAATATATATATATATATATATATATATATATATATGGTAAAGAAAAGGGCTTAAGAATCGGCCATTTTGTAGTTATAAATCTATTTGTCATTTATTTTTATATCCAATCTCAAAGTTGATTTTCGATATACTCATGGATATATATATATATATATATATATATATATATATATATATATATATATATATATATAGTCAACCTCTCCATACAAGCAGGATGCGACACAAGGTCAATTCATAAGTGAGTTCTATCATGTTTGAATTCAGAAATCTCCTCTTACATCAGTTGACATACTAAGTTTAAACAGCCCTGTTTGCCCTATTTACCCATAGCCGATGGAAAAATAGTAGGATTCATAACTTTCCCAAGAGTATTAAGATAAATGCAAACTCTCTTGTCCTGGACTTTTTAATTTGGTCGCCATGTCCATTTCCAACAATGATAACCGTTATAATACGAGCCCCACCACTCAATTATGATACCCATTGAAGATAGATTTCACTAGCGAGACTTGATGAAAGAACGTTGATCTTTCTTTCCTTGTTTTGTTAATAGCTAGAGGGTCGAGGGGGTTCATGTCTTTACCGAGGGTATTTGTCCGAACATGAACGTAAAAGTGTAACGGGCATTCGAACTCACTACAATGTTGCAGTCCAGCCTGGTGTCTCCTCACGAAAAGATGTTGAGTCTTTCTTCATAACTATTGAGTATGTATTTTGTATTCTAAGTTTCTAGCCAACCATGAACAATTCGACAAGCAATTTGTATTGACTCTTTTGGCTTTAGAAACGATGTTTATGGATGCACAAGTGTTGGAATATTTTGTGTTATATAAGGTGTGCTGAAGTCCACTATTTAAACTTATAGACTCTGCGTGGGCACGTAGATTAAGGTCAGCCTTAATATGTGGTTAGTTAACTATTTAATCGCCGATCTTGAAAGATTTATTTGCACGTATTCGCCATGGACGAACGGATCTGAAACCAATGACTCTGCTCAACCAAAGGATTCTACCCAACACTAAAGAACACCGAGAAACAACAAAGGATTCTACCCAACACTAAGGCACACAGGAACAACAAAAAGGATTCTACACACAACACTAAGGGACACCAGGAAGAACCAAAGTTGTTTTCGCTAAAGATCAGTCTCTGCTTAACACAAGGGATCTCAACTGTAATGTGCTCTCACTTGAAGCCTAAAAATGCCCACAAATATTGTAACAACGAGAATAAGTTTACCCCCATCGCTTTACAGAAGAAACTTTTTTTTAACTTCCTAACACATGCCATCCTGCCGGTAGGGGCTGTAGAATACACCAACTCTGTAGAGATGTAAGATCCCCAAATGTGTCCACCTGTTGGACGTGCGTGGCGACCCGTGATGCTGAAGGACAGAATATTGGTGGCTGATGAGTCAATGACATGCACCTTCAATTTAGACGGGCGGTTTGAGAGACCCTTCCGATCAATCGGCTGGTCAAATCAAGCCCTAGCCCCTATGACTGTCCAAACTGTATTGCCCTTATGGCAATCCTCTACCCTTTTTATTATATACGTGCTGGAAGGCGGTGGCTTATGGTCCTTAAGGCTGAGTGTCATGGAGATGACGGTAAACCACATCTAATGGTCAGGTTCAAATTTGGGCGCTTTAAAAAATGTGGAGAATTTCTTAATCGCCATCACCCCTGAGTCAACTCTGAGTTGGATTGGTAGTACCTGTTGGGGTCTCATCTATGGATTAGATATATAAGAAATGGGTTAGAAATTATGTTCATAGGAAAACAAAAATGAACCGATACGAGTGAATGAAACAAAGGTAGGGAATAGTCCAGGGCCGGTACAAAGGTTTCATTGCCCTCTGCGAATCTATAATATGGGGCTTGAGGCCCCTTCGTCGGTGAGACGTTTGGGTGTTGTATGCGCCGACCCTAGAATAGCCCAAGGGCTGACATGGTGTAGCATCCAATTAACCAATGCACTTGATAAACAAAATACTTAAACTATTCACTTACAAATCATACATGCTATCTTACGAACAAAAGATTTGGCATTAAATAACCCACAAGTGTTGATATGCCGTAAAATCAACCAACCATCCAATCTAACATATGAAATTCCAGATTCTTTTCCTTCTCCTTTGTTTATTGTTTGTGTTTCCACTATCTTTATGCATTTATTCAGGACTTTCCTATCTTGTCGTATCTATTTTAACATTAACACTGTTTTGGTGACTTCCAGTTGATTAGTCTGAAGCAAGAGCAAAAGGTGAGGTCATTTTTAAGCTTGATTTGAAGCGATGATCACTGCCATTCTAGATTTCACTGATATTTACACTCGAATAAGCTAAACAACCGTAAACAATATGCGTATATTATACAACATTAATTTAAAGAAAAGACTTCTGATTTTTTGAAAGCTCCTATCGTAAAATCACGAAACACAAAACTACTTCAGTGTGAGAACAGGATTTTAGATTTATTGAACTGTTGATAGATACATAAAGACTTGTAAAGATGTTCGCTTTTATGTATATTTTTACTTATATATATTTAATGAATGGAAGCGCGTGGTGTAATGGTTAAGTCATGGGAAATGGACTCGTCGCCCCGAGTTCAAATCCTGGACTTGGTAACTGCATTTTACTTAGCGCTAATACACTTGGGAAAGGTATGAATCCTTCTCTCCCTCCAGCTATGAATAAATAGTAGGGTAGACTGGGCTCTTCAACCTTGGTTAGGCAACCGGTCTAGGAGAAAGAAAACTCTGAATTCAAACCTGTTGAACTCCCCTTAAGAAATTGACCTTGTGTCAAATCATGCTCGTGCGGTGGGGTTGGTAAATATATATATTTAATGAATTGGGTTTAGCTCAGTCGGTAAGCGTCTGCGTCAAACCACATCATTCCGGTTTCAATACCACCCTCTCCAACTCAGCGTATGAGTAGCACAGCTTCTGTGTTGTAAGGTGGGGAGCTGGTGGTAGGTGTGACACTCAATTTCACAGGTAAAAACAATCTCTCTGGTCTAGCGCTAGCGAAAAGAGGATAGACTTCCTTGCTGTCCGGTTGATACCGACAATAAGCCACTCCACCGCCAAATAATCTACATTGATGGACAGCAATACACACATAATTCACAGAAAGATGTTACCAAGCATACAACAGAATGACCAGATTCTAGCCACAGGTTAATAGTTCCAGGATTCCAGCTTTTTAGAAATCATCGGATGAAGGGATCTTTATCCCGAAATATTAAGAGAATAAAGTAACGGTAAACGAACATCATCGTTAACTCCCTTTTTTTACTCTTTCATTGTGATAGACAACAAACCAATCACCAAACCAATATAAACATAATATTTCAAGCAAATTATAAAACTCTCTCTCTCTCATTATATATATATATATATATATATATATATATATATATTAATAAGTCATCCACAGACACGTGTTTCGGCATATCATGCCTCTTCAGTGTGGCTAGGCACACACTATCCTTGGGTAGGGTTCGAACTCAGACTGACCGCATGGTAGTCCGATATCTTATCCCTCGCCCACTGACAGCTGATGCGGACTGGTGTTTTTAAACATTAAATACATAGGAATGTATGTATCATTCGGTCACTGAGAGATCAAATTTCCGGAGAAATGATCATTGCTTATTTTCTTAGTAGTGAGAGTTAATTTAAATTACCAATTAGAGAGCTCATTACCAAATTTATGGGAGCATATATTAATAAGTAATCCACAGACACGTGTTTAATTGACAATGCAATGGAATAGGTGATGAAGATGATGTTTATTTACCTGTTTCCTAAATATTTTCGGGATAAAATCCCATCTTCAGAGCTTTATCCCGAAAATATTTAGGAAACATGTAAATAAACATCATTTTCATCACCTATTCCATTGCATTGTCAATTGCCTTCTAATTTCTATTTTAAACACATACATGCAATGCTTCAAACAAACTATAACACCCTTTATATATATATATATATATACATATATATATATATATATATCATCATCATCATGTCGCGCAATTAGCACGGATATCCATGACAATCTCTTGCCAACCTTCCTATCACTCATTGCACCTGGGAGGTCCTCTGCGGAGCATCCAGTATCCTCGCATATTTGGTCAATGTAGGTCCTTGCTGGGCGCGCCCACACTTGCATGTCCATGTGTTGGCTTCCACAGGAGAACGTCGCTTATGAGCTCGTCCTTGCTTCTCCAGCAGTGTCCCGCATGCCTTGTCCGTCTCACTCGGATAGTTTGTGAGATGGGGGCAAGTGACCGTACAGTTGTCTCCTCGTGGGTGCTGCTTCCACGATTTGTTCAAGACTGCACGTAGCATTCTTGTGCAGCTTCCATCTAGCTTATTTTCAAGACGCTTCGTTAGGGTCCATGTGGTGCATCCATATAGCAGCACTGATACAACCACAGCCTGAAAGAACCGTCTCTTTAGTTTGTCGGGGAGATCGGACCTCCATACGACTGATAATTTGTTTGTGGCCGCCCATGCTTTGCTATTCGTGTATTAACATCACTCTCTGTAGATGAGATATTACTACCTAGGTACGTGAATTGTTCTACTGGCTTGAGAGGTGTGCGTTGAGTGTGGTGATGTTTCTTTTCTTTTTGAAGCTTATGAACTCCGTTTTACTGGAGTTCACACAGAGGCGATATTTTCTGCTGCCTCCTCCAAGCTATGTAGTAGTGACTCAGCCTGTGCTGGTGTATCTGCAAGAAGTGCAAGATCATCAGCATAGTCTGCATCTGTGACTGTTTGTGCGGGATATCGCCTACTTCTTGCCTTTTTCAGTGTGAAACCTTTTTCTTTTATGGTATCTAATGATGTTCTGAGTACGTAGTCTAGGCATATTATAAATATATATGGTGCCAATGTATCTCCTTGTAGACCCCAGCGGCGATGTCAAAGAAATCTGTGTCACCATCAGGTGATCGTACCATCGCTTTAGTGTCTTTGTATAGCATCATATAGCTGCAACTGTTTCTTTGGGGATACCATATGCTAGTAGTATTTGTTCCATTTTTCCTCTATGTATGGAATCAAATGCCTTGGAGAAATCTACGAATAGCAGCGTTGCCTCTAGATTCTTTGCTCGTACCCTTCTATGATCCGTCTAATAGTCAGGATCTGAGAGGTAGTGGATCGATTTCTGCGGAATCCGTTTTGGTTTTTCCTAAGGATTTTTCTATTTCGGGTCGGATGCGATTAAGAAGAAGGGCATTAAATACCTTGGCTGCAATAGCCGTAAGAGTTATGCCTCTGTAATTTTTAGCGATTCCGAGATCTCCCTTTTTGGGGAATGGGAGAATGCAGCCTTTCGTCCATTTATCTATTCTATTTTGTCTATATACTGCATTACATAGCCTAAGCAGTATGTCATTGAACTTTCCTATCTTCCATACCTCCGGGGGTATTCCGTCTAGTCCTGCCGCTTTCCTACCTTTTAGCTTCTGTAAAACTTGGTTGATTTCATCTATTGTGAAATCCCCAGTTTGATATCCAGTTGTTTATCTACAATCTCTTGGGTATTGTTTTCCTACGATTTTAGGTGGGTTCCCCAGAAGTTTTTGGAAGTGGTTTTTTCCATTTCTGGAGTCTATCTTCTTGGCTGGTTGCCTTTAGCTTTGATTTAGAGGTATGTTTCCTACCACTAATTTCATTTACTGTTTGCCACGCTAATCGCGACTGTCTGTCCTCCACCCGATTGTCTTATATTATTTATTTGTATTTGTATGTATTCTATTTGTTCTTTTTTGTATGTTTTGGTTAGTTCTATCTGGGCTTTCCTAAGGCTATGTAGATTGGTACTATTTGGGTTTGTTTTATTACGTTGGGCTAACCAAGGTTGAAGAGTCCAGTTTGTCCTACTATTTACCCATAGTTAGAGGGGGATTACTTGTATCATAGCTTTCCCAAGAGTATTAATATCATGTGAAATGCATTATTTGAACTTGTCTCGTCGGACCCGTTTCATACGACGGTAACCATACACCACGCGCATCCATATATATATATATATATGGTGTGTCAGAAAAATATCGAGACTGAAGTTGTATTTACCAAGATAGAAATTAACAATGAATTGAACGTTAATTTTTTTCAGAATACAAGTTGTGTCATAAAAGTCACGAGTTTGAAGCTGTATTTACCAAGATAGAAAGGAACAATGAATGGAAAGTGTTTTTTTTTTGTTTTGTTTTTTCAGAATACAAGTTGTGTCAAAAGTACAAAAAATCTCGATACTTTTTTGACACACCTTGTAATATATATATATATGTGTGTGTGTGTGTGAGTGAGAGTAGTGGCTTACCGGTGGGTACGATCGTTGGGAGCGCACAGAATCCAGGGGTTAAGACCGTGAAAAAACAAATACAAAGTGCTTAATACAATGTAGAGCAAAATTTATTTAAGAAATGGATATAAAGTAACCCACTCGAGTTTCATCATCTGAATCGTCAGTCTTACATCCGCTGAATTAATCGAGTTTTCGATTAATATCAGTTGATACCACGTATGTCTGTTGGAATGGATCGATTAATTCAGCGGATGTAACCCTGACGATTCAGATGATGAAACTCGAGTAGGTTACTTTATATCCATTTCTTAAATAAATAATATATATATATATATATATATATATAATATATATATATACGTGTGTGTCCCTATGTATGTTTATGTCTAGTTAAGCATGTTAATGGCCAAAATGAGATGTGAGAAATGATGAGTAGGAATTACAGTCACTATCAAAAACTTCTCAACTACTTGTAAAGATCGATAGACCGCTAAAAATGCCGGCATGTACCTACTATAAATTCCTGTTGTTTTAACTACATAGATATTGCAGATCTCTTCAATGAACAGGTACAGTATCAGTTTAAGAACGTACGTAAAACACTTTAAGTCCACTTTTCTTTATTTACAACAGAGGCACATTGAGCAACCTATCTAGATTGTAATAATAGTTGTCGTTCTTCTACATAAAAAAGTACTTTTAGTAGCAGTTAACGTCGCGGTTTTTTGTTTTGTTTTTGGTGCTTATTTGATTTATAGCGAGTAAAATCCACAATTAACTTAAGAAAGAGAAGTGCGCCACTTGAATAAGAAAGTGAATAAAAAAAGACAGGGAAGGAGAAAAGGAAGATATATAGAAAGAGATTAGTAAAGGAGAAGGTGAAGAAGACGAAAAGGAAATGATATGAAAAGAATTTTAAAACTGGATAGGGAATTTAACGTTTTAAAAGGAAGAATTACAAAGAAACAATAATATAAGAAATCATAAAACAATCTTCTGAATATATAATCTTTAGTTTTAAGATACTGTTTAATAATGATGTCGACTTCTTGTATGTTCGTCCTCATGGGAGTCCATTAAGTAAGTGATCATGGTGTATCATATTAACACCTCCTTACATAAAAACGGTGAATAACAAGTTATATCCACCACGTATAACTAGAAAGTTTGAATAATGGTGTAAGCTTCTTGTGAAGTATGCTGTTATTATAGGACGTATTAGAAAGGACATTATGCTAAGTTTTGTGCATCCCACGTTGAATTAACAAAAATTCTACATGGGATGCACAAAACCGGAGTTCAAAAGTAGATTTACAAATCACAATCACTCATTTACTAATATTAAGCTTAGAAACGCAACAAGTCTATCTAGATATATTTGGGACTTTAACGATCATAATGTAACATTAATTATTGAATGGAAAATCCTACGAAAATTAAATGTGTGCAGATCTCTAAATGATTCATACTACATTTGTCGACAAGAAAAGTTAACTAGAATTAAATTTCCGGATAAGTAAAATCTTTTGAACCAATCTACAATTGTAGACATAGGTTGGGTCGGTCACTAAAGTATTAGAATTATAGTATTAAATTAAACTAAATAAATTAGAATTTTTTTCTTAAAAATTTATTCATTTTAAATAGGATAAATACAAAAGAGAACAATGAAAACTATAAATTAGCAATATTCAAACCCTAAAATATAATTAGAATTAAATTTTAACTGCTTTTACTTGCTATTATTTAGAATTAGAATTAAATTAAAAACAATACAGAAATGAGAATTAACGAATAAATACACGTATAGAATAAGTCGCACGCGAAAATTGAGAGAAAAATATCAACTAACGTAGCGTTCAACCGTTATTATCCGAAAAGAAATGTATCTGTGTTTAACTAAGGAATTACATCGACTTAATTAAGCATAGGGTAGGGTCCTGATGAAATGATCTGCATTGAAACCATAGTAGACCCTTAATTTCTTCTTCTACTAAAATTATTATTACTGCTCTACGTTTTTAATATATTGAGCAATTTTGAATTATTTACTGATGCCACTTCAACGGAAACGGTGAAGCGACACTTGCATATATATATATATATATATATATATATATATATATATATATATATATATATATATATATATATATATATAGAGAGAGAGAGAGAGAGAGAGAGAGAGAATGTTGTTACGGAGTCCACGGATGCTTCTTGGTCAGTAAAACATCATGATCAAAGACAGCTAACTGGCCACCTGGCTGACACCAAATAAAAGAACACCGACAAGTGAAAAAACAGTCTGTTTAAAAAAAAAACCGTTGAGAAACAAGAAGGTATATCGCAATATAAGGAAAAAGAAAAGATTACGAACACAATATTCATCATTTTCATTCTAATCTTTACTCTTTCCTGTGCTTCTAAGACAACCCAAAAAAGTTTTCCCAGCACACACACACATTATATATATATATATATATATATATATATATATATGGGGGGGGTAAATAGTGAAAAATATTTTGTCTACATATTCTGGTTCAAGTCGCCGAATGGATGGTAAAATATCTGACCAGAACTGGTAAGTAAAATTGTTCCCAAGTACTTTCACTTCCGTCATGGGCCATCATTGAGATATGTATATATTGCAAAACCAAAACAACTTTGTAAGTGTTATATGTTTATATTCATAATGATGTTATGTAGTGGCATTTGTTTTGTTTTTTTAAATGCTGTTCTATAAATAGTACTTGGGAACAAATTATTTACGACAAATTTATTAGTCTATCCCGCCCGTATATTGTACCATCCATTCGGCGGCTTGAAAGCAAAATATGTAGACAACAGATGTCTGCACTATTTAACAAATATGTCTGAATGAAGAACTGCAGCCCAATTACACACACACACTTATATATATATATATATATATATATATATATATATATATATATGTATCTGTTGCTGTATTTAAAAATATTTTTGTAGGCATTTTCTTCAGTGTGTGAATATAGTGACCTATTGACTGAATACGTGTTAATGAGAATTAGGTAGATTGTACTGCGTCAATTTTACTTAGGTTAGGTTAGGTTATGTTAGGTCGATATCTAACCTAGACAGAGCAACAAAATTCCACAAAAATGTTTCCTATATTTTTCCCTTTCAGTAGCTGACACTAACAGAGGTCCCATCTTCCTCCCGCTTTTGAATTCAGGATTGATCCTTCATTGCCTACCTAAAAGATTACAGCGCCAAGTCTGTCCTATAATTACCCATAGCTGAGCGAGAGGAAAAGAGATGGTTTGATTTTGTCTGGTTTATGTTTTTTAAAGACATATCCAACTGAATATTTTATTTAATTAAGAAATATAATTAATTTCTAAATGTTTGATTATAATCATTACCATTTATTCGAGGTGCGTGGTGTAATGGTTAGAGTTGCAAGAACTGGATATGTCGACCCGAGTTCAAATCCTGGATGAAGCTAGAGTTCACATAGCGAACTTGGGAAAGGTATGAATCCAACTAATTTCCCTTTAGCTATGGGTAAATAGCATAGGCAGTCTGGGCTCTTTAACTTGTTTTGGCAACTAGTCTAAGAGAATGATAACTTTGAATCCAAACCTGTTAAAATTAGCTAGAATAGGCTCAGTCCTAATTAGTGATCTATTTCACTATTTTTTTATTATTCTTTTTTATAACTCCAATCTTTCACTTAAATGTTTTCTGTTTTTTAGGTGAATTTTAAGATATCAGCTGAACATAATGGGATTTACCTAAGGAAAAGCCAAATGAAAACAAGTACTAAAATCTAAACAGTTAGGTCTAGACCTAACAAAACCTAGAGTTACTCCTCTTGGTCAACAGATGACAGTTGCCTCCTTTGAAATTTGGATTGTTGGAACCCGGAAGTAGGGTTTATGCCATGACATTTTTAGATTGGATTCCTTGCGGGCAGGACGCACGTGTACACGATTGAGCTAATTAAGTCACTTCTAGTGTAGAAGTATTCTCGACCCAGTGTTAGATAAAACCTTGTTAATTCCCAACAACCAGGTCTTGCATTTTCATTCAGTACTCCGTATTTTATTTGTATGTAAACACATAACATAAACAAAATAAGATAAGATTACAGTGGGCTATAGAGAGGCAATATTGGAGTGTGGATGAAAGTGATATTCAGTTATGAAACATGAATCTATCACGAGGCTGGGAATTTTCTGTTGTTGTGCCAATGTAGCAAAGATGACTGCCCGAAAACAAGCAATTTTCCCACTTTTGAAAATGTTAGTCTTTCTCTCCCTTACCGGACTACCCATGCTGGAGCAAACGAGTAATAAAACTTGGTGGTCGGAATGGACAAAGACAAAAGGACAATATTTGTTTAGTTTGGTTGTTTTACGGCATATCAACCTCGGTGGGTCATTTAATGCCGACAAAGTTGTGAAATAAATTCATTCTTAATGCATGATACAATTTTGTTTATCAACTCATGTTTTTCATTTTAACCCATAGATGGGACCCTAAGAGGTACTACCACTCTGGGTCAGAGTGGACCAGGGAGCAATGGTGATGAAGGGGGTGCTCCACATTCCACAAACCTCCAAAACTGGAACCTCACCATAAGATAGAGTTTAACGTCATTCCCAGGACATGTAGACCCGCAGCCACCGCCTTCTAGCACCCATATGATAAAAAGGAGTTGGGGCTTGCCATAAGGGCAATAGGCTTGGGAAAATCATATAGGTGCTAGGGCTTGACGTGACCAGCCGATTGATCGGAGGGGGCCTCTCAGACCGCCCGTCTAGCCCAAGATAGGGCCAAAGTAGAGTATTGCAAGTCATGAACTGCTCATCCACCTGGGCTCTATCCTTAAGCATCACGGGTCGCCACCCACGGCCAACAGGTGGCCGCATTGGGGGAGTCTTACCCCTCTGCAGAGGTGCAGTCGGTGCATTCTAACGCCCCAGCCGACAGGGACAATATTTGTGTGTTGATTTTCTATGTCTGACCCACCCAAAAAGTCCCAAGAAGATCAGAAGACAAAGGGAAACCAACCCCGAATAGCAGAAGAGAAAAATAGAAGATACGGCAACAAAGATATATATAATCAGTGTAAGAATAAATTAGTAGACTAATTCTCCATTCAGATATGAGTAAATATCAGGGTAGACTGGGCTCTTTAACGATGGCTGGGTAACCAGTCTAGGAGAAGGAAAACTCTGAATGCAAACCTGTTAAACTCCGCTTAAGAAATTGACATTGTTTCATATCCTGCTCGTTCGGTGGGGTTGGTTAATATATATACAACATACGAACGATGAGGAATCTGAGTGAAAACAAGAATACAGCCAGACACCAACTTGCAACAGAAATTGGTAGGATATTTTATGGCATGACAACTCTTATCGAGTTATTTTATGCTGAATGCGTTTTGTTTTATTCATTCTTTTTAAAACATTTTTTCAAATTCATTTTTTCTATTTAATCCATAGATATGACGCTAACATGTACTACCACTCTGGGTCAGAGTGGACATGGGAGTACTGGTGATAAGGGGTACTCCATAATCCCCAGAATTGGAACTTCATCAACAGACAGAGTTTAACGTCATACCAAGGACAGTAAGACCCTCAGACAGCGCTTTCTAGCACATATGATAAAAAAGGGTTGGTACTTGCTATACGGGCAATAGGATTGGGACAATCAGGTAGATGCTAGGGCTTGACGTGGCCAGCATATTGATCGGGGGGAGGGGGCTCTCTAGCCGCTGTGTTTTTTTTTCAATTTTTTCGATATTACATATATATATATATATATATATATATATATATATATATATATATATATTCATTCGCATCTGATGAGTGGGGAAGTTAGAAAATTTGACTAAGCCCTGAAATAGACTATTATGCTAAATCTCTAAGTCTTTTGTTATTTCTTTACTTATATATATATATATATATATAATATATATATATATTATATCTTTTCATATACTTGTAAAACTCACAGTAAACTCATTCATATTTTTATTCTTTTCTTTCATTGTTCTTTTTTCTCAATCGATATTTCTTTTTTGATCTATACCTCTTTCTTTAATTTTGCTTTCCTTCTTCCTTATTTTTCATTTCTCTTTCTTTCTTTTTTTTTCATCTGCATTTATGTTTTCTTTTTTCTGCATATATGTTTTCTTCATCTATATCTTTTTAATTTTTCTTTCTAAGTAAGAGCGTAAGTGAAATGTTACATGTTATTGACTGCTCAGATACCAGGGTTCCATCCTTAGATATCACAGGTTACTACCCACAGCCAACAGATGGGGTATTTTTATCTCTCTGCAGAGTAGTGTATTCTTATATCCCAGTTAATAGGGCGTTGCCATAGAAATGCACTGATTTCTTTTCGTAATAATTATCGACATCTTTTCATTGAAAAACTGTTGTTAGTTTAACATTAGATGACAGAAATGCTTACTTTATAGAAATATAGATAGGAATGCCGAGCTATGATATACGAAAGGGAGGTGAAAAGAATGATTATTTAGTAACAGCTTGATGTAGACCTTTTAGATGCTTTTTTATATGAAGCCGTCCATCAAATCAAGCTGTCGCTAAAATAAATATACGTATCCCATGCGCTTATAGTAAGTTATATTTATTCATGTCAACAGATCTAAAAAAAATAATGACAAAATAAGTATTGGTACGTACTTACGGGCGCGTGTACAGGTGTTAAAGAATATTGATCGATCAGTTTAATCTACTGACGAATATTCTTGCACTCTATAACTGTAGATATTATTCTGTTAAAGTTTGGGAAATTTAACTAGGTTATTACTACTAGCAAAATAAAAAGACACCCTCGGGCGATGTAAAAATGATTTTTTGAAAGACATTGACAGAGTGGGTGGGAGCTGAAAATTCAATGTCATATAGTGTTTACCATAAGTATGTAAAATCGTCAAATTTATTAAAGGAGTAAAAAAAAAAAAAGAAAAAAGAAAAACAATTTGAAATGGAAACAGTTCCGATATCTTTAAATATTATATTAGAATAAAACAATCTATATGTAAAAATATATAACGCCGGGCGTCTATTTATTGAAACAATGAGGATTGTCTAACGTTGCATGCTCACATTTTGAGTATATTTATTCTATGTTATGACGTTAGATTATGTGTTGGGTAATGTGACGTAAGCAGTGACGTAATTTTTGTTACAGACAAAAACCGGAAGCGAATCTCCATTATTAATAGATTTCCATTTGCTTTTTGGTTTCTAATTCTTTGTCTTTTTTTTTTCAGACAAGCAAATATATGAACCCTCCTGATGTAATAAAATATCATTTTAAATTAGAAACACTAATGAAACTAAATAAGAATGCAGATTAAAATGATTTGAAACAAGGGAGATATAAACAAAAAAATTTAAAAAAACTTTGAAACTAACTCTTCCGTCATTTTCCATCATTCCCGTCTTTCACTGATAATTTTTCCTAATTTAACTCTTTGGTTGAAGTAGGAAGTAATAAATAAAATTACAGTTATTTCTTTTTGTTAATGGATTCTTTAAAATTTATCCCCGAGATTTTTGCTCATACAGATTAAGATAAAACCAAACAATTAGATATCAATAATATTAAGCATATATTTATTAAAATTATTTTTTAATATCAATATGCAAATTAGCCTTCTGCATTATAATAAGATATCAAAAGAATTAGCTGATTCCCAGTGATACGTCGAACATTTATGAAAACCAATGATAACGTTCCATTCATTAATTTTCCTCAGAATACAAGGTATATAAAATAAGTACTAAATTTAAAGCTGTATTTACCAAGATAAAAAAGAAAATTTAATGGAACGTGTTTTTTATTTTTGTTTATCTTCAGAATACAAGTGTCAAAAAAATCGATACTCTTTTGACACACCTATATATATATATATATATATATATATATATATATATATATATGTGTGTGTGTGTGTGTGTGTGTGTGTGTGTGTGTGTGTGTGTATATATATATATATATATATATATATATATATATATATATATATATATATATACATACACACACACACAAAATATTCTGTGGAAGTGATTATTATTGGTGAGCAAAACGTATAATTTCAAATAAATTGTATAAATTGAATTTCTGAAATAGTAATAAATTAGTTTTAATAGCAAGAAAACTCTTACAAGTTAAATGGTCAATGTATATTATTTACCAGCATACGCAACTGCGTTTTCTTTATCGAGAATACAAGTTGTGTCAAAAAGCACAAAAAATCTCAATACTTTTTCGGCACACCTTTATATATATATATATATATATATATATATATATATATATATATATATATAATTTGTTTGTTTGTTGAGAGAAAGCGAGAGAGAGAGAGAGAGAGACATAGAAAGGAACATATCTATCCCTGCATTAAAAAATAGTTACGACAGCAATTTCCTTCGGGATAAGTTATTAGAACAAGGTTTTCTACAATTGTCTATGTATTAAAGTCCGGATTGCAAGCAAAATAGATTTTTCACTAAAATGCACTAAAATTACCTTTTCGTAACATCATTTCCTTGACAGGTGTTAACGAAGTACGGCTTTTTATTTATTAAACATTTAGAAATATAAATTGTCTATGTACCCAAAAGAATGAATAATTCATTTGTATTTCTAAAAGTAACATCCAAAACAAGAGAGATAGAGAGGGTAGCGAGTGGGAGAGAGAGAGTGGGGGGAGACAGGGGGCATACACATATATATGCATGTGCAGAAAGGCACGTATAGAAATATGTACAAAATTTCATTTTGTGTGTGTGTGTGTGTGTGTGTGTGTGTGTGTGTGTGTGTGTGTGTGTGTGTTGTTGTTATCTAATTAATCCTATTTGACCAAATATTATACGGTAATATTAATCCTATTTGACCAAACATTATAAGGTAATATCAATACTATTGACAAAAAATTCAACCATAATATTAATCCTATGAACCAAATATTATACGATGGAAATGGGCGGTTTCATTTTCATACCGTTAAACAGAACCGATTTAATGCTATTACTACTTAGTGGCAACATCAAAGAAAACATGGTTGAAAAAGACTTTCAGAAATAAAAATATGATAAGAATATTGAATTGACTATTCTTTTTACTAAACAAATGGGTAATGTATTTGTTTACAACATAAATGGAAAGAAAATGAAATACTATTTCATATTCTAGAATGTTTCCAAATAAAAAAAAGGTGAGGAGATAAAATATGGATAAAATATGATGTCTGAAATCTATTTGTTTAATCTAAGTTAAATGTTTAAAAATATTTTTTGTAATGAAAGTAAATAAATGAAGTGAGCAAAATAAAATAGTGAGAAAATAAAAAGTAGTTGCCAGTTTCATTTTAATGTTAAATTTTACAAGTCCGAATTATTTAAGGGTAATATTTTTTATGATAAGCCAGTATGCCAATCACGGAATGAAATTGTTGTAAACAAGAAAAATGAAGATTTTTTATAAACCAATTTTAAGAAATGTATCTGAAAACCTATGAATTCGATAGTAACAATTATTAAAATAGCTCTTAATTTCAGTTTTTCTATCAAATTTGTAGCACTTTATTAATTAGAAGTGGCTACCCGGCGTCGCCTGGGTAGAAGGGGATTTTTAAAAAGTTAGTCTCGCAGATATCCTGACGTATCTTGCGTTGATCAAGCCACTCTAAAAGAAAAATTAATGTCTACTATTTACAATATTAAATGCAAAAAAATTCAATGCTGTTATCATTTAAACATTATTTATTAATTATCTTCACGAATATAAATAAAATCTTTAATATTTTTACTTAAGAAACCCCAGCCCTGGTGATATTTAATGTGTATACATATATATTTTGTCATTAATTGTTTTATTTTAAAAGTTTTCTCCCGACATACTCA
Source organism: Doryteuthis pealeii (assembly GCA_023376005.1). Classification (NCBI taxonomy): domain Eukaryota; kingdom Metazoa; phylum Mollusca; class Cephalopoda; order Myopsida; family Loliginidae; genus Doryteuthis; species Doryteuthis pealeii. The sequence continues at coordinate 114,113,122 of CM042143.1, read as the reverse complement.
TATACACAACTGCCCTTTATAAATGTATAGATGACTATTTTATAATGAATAAGTGAATAGATTTTAAAAAGATTGAAATAAGAAATGTTAGGATCAGGTGTGTGTGGAAGGTGTTAACATTTTTTCATTTGATTAAAACAAAATTCCAGTCACTAATTTCTACGTTTCTAGAAAGATAAATCCAGAAGGCTATATCATAAAAAAAGATTCAAAATTTTCAAGACGCAAAAAATGTTATTTGAGAATTTAATTTATTTCAAAACTGAAAAAAAAATTTTTGTTGTGAGTTTTCTTTTCGCATCTTCAACATTCTTAATCATTAGATATTTAGGGGGTCCAATTTTCTGGATGCGCCGAATCAGAATCTTTAATGGATTCTTTGTTTTTTATTTTTTGTTAATGTCATAATATCATCATGTCGCGCTAGTAGCACCGATATCCACGAAAATCTCTTGCCAACCGTCCCTATCATTTATTGTCTTCAGTGATCCCATGCACAGTTATTTCCTATAACTCCAACATAAACAAAAGGGAACCACTCTTGACTGATGAATTATTTATTCATTTTCCCATTAAACTAACCCTAAACCCTTACCAAGTCTTCTTTCATACTAGATCAATATATAAATAAATAATTTATCAGTCAAGAGTGGTTCCCTTTTGTTTATGTTGGAGTTATAGGAAATAACCTACTTACTTATCCTAACTACTAAAAAAATACAGATGTTAACCCTCTTCTCCACCGATCATATATATATACTTATAACTGGTTGGGTAAATACCTTCATGACATCTTATAATAGAAATCTTTCCACGACTTCTTCATTGTAGTTGCCTGTTTTAACTACCGAATAACACTTGATGTTTGCATTAGATAATGATCCTCATTTGAAGAATATTGTTAATCAAGAAAATATTCTACGTCTAATTCAAAACAGGTTTTTGAAAGAAGATACTTTTCAGGGGATATTAAAGAATTTATTTTTAATGCACGCTGATATGACAGGTGTCACATTACAATCCAAAACAACTATTTTCTTTAGTTATTTACTAAGCATAGATTAGTTTTGTCACAAGTCGACAAATGTGGAGCACCCAAAAGAAAAAAATAACTCACCCCCGTCCCGTAGGAATGGTCTGATTGGTCACCTCGCTCACCATTGCCCAACGGCAAGATACTCAATGCGATCTCTCTGTAATAAATAAATAAATAAATAAATATCTATAAAAAAAAAACATCAAGTGTATTTTCCCCAATAATGTCTAGGTGGTTGCATTCCTGGTAAATGACCAGAGGATACAGCAATCATTACCTGCACAGACAATGCACAGGTGTATACTGAACATTTGGACTGTTTACTTTAGCTCAGTCGGTAGAGCGTTCGGCTAGAAACCACAAGGTTCCTAGTTCGATACCGGTCCTCGCCAACTCAGCGTTATGAGTAGCACAGGGATCTGTGCGGTAAAGTAAGGAGCTGATGGTAGGTGTGGCGCTCCACCTTAGACGCTAAAATAATCTCCTTGTCTAGCGCTATTGAAAAGGGGATAAACTCCCTCGCTGATTGGCTGATACCGACTTTAGGCCGCCCTGACGACTTTACTTTTACTTACTTATTTAATTCTTGGTTTGTTTTACGGCATATCAACCACGATGGGTCATTTAATGCTGACTAAATTTTGAAATAAATTAATTCTTAATGGATACTCATTTTTTTCTATAAACACATTTTTTTTATTTAACCCATAGATTTGACCCTAACAGGTACTGCCACTCAGAGGCAGAGTGGACCAAGGAGCAATGGTGATGAAGGGATGCTCCACATTTTCCAGACCCCTGGAATTGCAACCTAACCATCAGTTAAGAGTTAACGTCATTCACCGGACATGAAAACATTCAGTCACCACCTTCTAGCACATATTATAAAAAAGGGAAGCGCGTGGTGTAATGGTTAAAGTCATGGGAAATGGACTCGTCGCCCCGAGTTCAAATCTTGGATGCGGTAATTGCATTTTACTTAGCGCTAATAACCTTGGGAAAGGTATGAATCCTACTCTCCCTCCAGCTATGGATAAATTGTAGGGCAGAGTGGGCTCTTTAACCTTGGTTAGGCAACCGGTCTAGGAGAAGGAAAAAACCTTGGGAAAGGTATGAATCCTACTCTCCCTCCAGCTATGGATAAATTGTAGGGCAGGCTGGGCTCTTTAACTTTAGTTAGGCAACCGGTCTAGGAGAAGGAAAACTGAATTCAAACCGGTTGAACTCCGCTTAAGAGATTGACCTTGTGTCACATCCTGCTCATGCAGAGGGGTTGGTAAATATATATATTATAAAAACGGTTGGAGCTTGCCATAAGGGTAATAGTATTGGGACAATCATATAGGTGCCAGGTTGATATATCAGGCCCATTGATCGGCGACCGACCGTCTAGCCTAAGTAAAGACCAAAGTAGTGTTGCTGCTCAGCCACCAGCATTCCGCCCTTAAGAATCACAGGTTGGAATCTACGGCCAACAGGTGGCCCCATTGAGGGGAGTTATCCCTCTGCAGAGGTGCAGTCGGTGTATTCTAAATCCCCAATCGACAGGGCTGACTTACTGAGTTAATACAAAATAAGATTTGTTACGACGAAGTTATTTTCCAGGATTATAATAAATCTTGCTATAGAGTAAACATTTTTTTTTTGGCAGTGATATGGAAATCCGATCTCACTAACAAGTGAACAAGACGTAGTTGTATCAATGCTACTGTACGGCTGCACTACTGGGACGCGAACGAAACGCCTGGAGAATAAGCTAGATTGGAGCTACACAGGAACGCTTCGCGCAATCTAAAACAATAAAGCCCCACGAGAAAACTTCTGTACGGCCACCTGCGAGGCGTGTGAGGTGAAGAAGACACGCTGAGCACTACTGAAGGTTTGGTTTGTTTTGATTTGGTTTGTTTTACGGCATATCAACCTCGGTGGGTCATTTAATGGCGATAAAGTTGTGAAATAAATTCATTCTCAATGAATAATACAATTTTGTTTATAAACTCATGTCTTTCTATTTAATCCATAGATGGAACCCAAACAGGTACTACCACTCCGGGTCAGAGTGGACCAGGGAGCAATGAGGATGAAGGGGTGCTCCACATTCCCCAAACCTCCAAAACTGGAACCTCACCATCAGATAGAGTTTAACGTCATTCTCAGGACATGTTGACCCTCACGC
>CM042143.1:114094910-114104910 GCA_023376005.1 Doryteuthis pealeii | reverse complement strand
AAATTAGATTTATCGCCTTAAAAGGTCTCTCTCTCTCTCTCTCTCTCACACACACACACACACACACACACATTGCATATCTATTATTTTATTAAACAAAGTATTTGTGATTTTTTTTATTAAAAGTTGAGTGAATCAAGGATCTTCAATTTCATATCGTTTTTAATTAAAAGCCTCTCTAAATTACCTTATGCATTTGTATTAATTTTAAAACAATAGTAGTCTCCACTCGTTTCAGCACTAAATCTATATTAAAATAAGCATGGGGAATTTAAAGTAAATGCCGAAGAGAATATTTTTCGCACACATACAAAAGCTGTGTCGTTTACCTCAGTCGGCAGAGCATTCGACAAGTACCCACAAAGTTTCGGGTTCGATACCGACCATTGCCAATTCAGCGCATGACTAACACAGTATCTCTGTGGTAAAGTGGGGAGCAGATTGAAGATGTGGCGCTCCACCTCTTACGCAAAAACAATCTCCCTAGCGCTAGTGAAAAGTGTATAGACTCCTCGATGTTCGTTTGATTCCGATGGGTCACTTCACTGACTTACACATACTGAGACGTAACTCTTTACAGTCTTAAATCATTCTAAAATTGTATTCAAGTCGATATCTTGGACTGATTGGAACAAATTATGACACATTTTATATATAATGGAGATTAGGTCTATTTGTTTGTAACCGAAAATACGTCACCGCTTATTCCAGTCATTAGGTAACTTTATCAAGGATTATTTAATATTCAATCTATAGTCAATAACATATCTACATAAAATAAAGAAACACACACACACATTATATATATATATATATATATATATATATATATATATATGCTTAGAAAGTAGCATGCAAAAAAGGATGTCCCTGTGTTATTTTAAACAAATTTTAATAAATACATGCCCGGTATTATTAATTTATATATAGTTTGTTTTATTCAAATAGATATCTAAAGTTATCTAACGTATAGTGTTTTACGAGAAAATTATTTACAAACAAGTAATCACCACATTAACCGTCACGTACCTTAAATTTTAATAAATCTTTTGTATCCAATTATATATCCGGTTTAGTTTCTTACATATCTGAAAAAATACGTTTTTCCGTAATTTAAAATCAAGATATTTTTATTTTAAGTATATTTTTTAACTAAAATAATTATGAAAAATGTAATCATTTATCTTAATTATGTATTTTTAAGGCTATTGCAAAGCAAAATTGTCCAAGGTGTTATTAATTTCGAAGTATCTTTATCTTCAGAAACGTTCTCAAAATGAACGCGGTGTTGTGGGTTTATATTTCTGGATTTTATCAACACGGCGTCACGTGGGGCGTTTGAAAACCAGACAGAAGAGACACAACTTCAGTTTCACAATTTTCTTTTTCATTACTAATAATCCATTCGATTATAAATTCTAATCTACTGTTAAATTGAGTCAATTTTAATATTAAGATATTAAAGTTTGTAAAAACTGACAATGTTCTAAGTGAGTTTATTTTTCTTCCTCCATAAGGTATATTTTTTGTTTATATTTTGTACACTGGAAAAAGTAAATTTTGTTAAAAAACTATTTTCTATTATTCCGTGGTTTATTCATTAAAATCAAAGGAAGGATGTTTTATTTATCAAAATAAAAGGAAGGAAGTTTGTTTTATTAATGAGGATTTGTCCCTAAGTCGCTTGGTTTGAGAAAAAAATCGTACAAAGATCGGTTTACAAATTGATTATTCTTACAAATAAGATGAACATTCATTCATTCTTTCTTCATCTTTTTATTAATTGTAATTTATAGTAATTAATAGTTTGTAGTATTTTGTTCATTGCTTTGTAAACAATACACATTCATGAATAAGTTTAATTTTATTCGGTATTAAATTAGATTTTAAATCTTAATTTCTATAAATCTTGCTTTGTTCTTTGAAATTTAAACAAATAAAGTTATTCAATTAATTTGATGCTTATTTTAATAAATAGCAACTTTATCAAATCTCTGAGAAAATGAATTAACGGCGTAAAACAACATATGTTACATTCATATAACCTTTTGATAGATATGAACACCTCATACCTCATCTATGGGTTTAAAAAGTACCACTACCGATTTTTTTAAAAGATGGCTTAGGCATTAACTAAAGAAACGAAATCAAAGGTAAAAAAATTCTATTTAATGATTTTTTTTTCTCCAAAAATTAGTGTTTGCAATTTAGTATTAATCGTTAAAAAATCTTAATCTTCTAAAGAACTAAATTATCATGATTAAAAAAAAAAAACAATTGGTACATTTTAAATACTAATTTACATTTAGTCCAAAATGAAAACAAATGAAATTGTATGAGGAAAATTTTACATTTTACATTTTTTTTTTCATTTTTAACTGGATCATTTTTATTCTAAAGGCAAATTTTAAATTTTTAGCTTCTTTTTATTGTTACATTTTATAGGGTGAAAAGAAAATTAATTAATGGAATACATTTTTATCACTGTTACTCAACAGGTAATTTAGAACTAACCTTTAGACAAATAAAACTATATTTTAAACAACTCACGCGTCTAGGTTACATTTTTTAAATGAAAATTAAAAGAAAAACAAAAGAAAAAAACAAAAAAATACGCGAAAAATTCCCTTGAAAGCCACGTTTTTTTACCGTTATGAAAGATTATAATAATAATAAAGATTCAGTGTCTGTCTGCAACCGAAACTACGCCACTGCTTACGTCATAAGGCACTGAGGAATTGCGTATTTAACTTGGTATTTAATTTATAGTCAAAATCATTAATACATAGAATAAATTATATCAATTAACGAAGCCTCTATAAAAATCTGAGAGAGACTAGCCTTAAAACAACTCATGTTATTATGCGTTTAAAATATTTTTCATATTATATGGTGAGGGTAACACGCTGGTATTGATCTCTAATATTATTGCTTTATTCTACGTCGTATTAAAATAAATCTTATCAATGATTTTATGTAAAAACTAATGAAAATATAATTAAAATAAGTGAAATCTTTTTATATGCGTTCTTATTTAATTCAGTTTGTCTTTCTAATTCTTATATATATTTCCTTACATCAAAAGTTAAATAATTACGCCCGGGGAGGGGTGCATATTCAGCAACAACAACAATAATAATAATAATAATAATAATAATAATAATCTATTAGTATGGGGATTCGGTTTTTATTTGTCTGTAACCGAAACTACGTCACTGCTTACGTCACAGTCATTTCAGGAATATTTTATAGACAGTATCATTTCTACATAAAAATATTAAAATTCTATGAACAATCAATTAGATGTCAAATCTTCGCGAATATTTCGATACTTATTCACCTTTTGATGAAAATGTTTTAAATAGTTTTTTCCTAAAATATATTAGGGGAAATATTTTCTTTACTAAATCACCCTCCCCCAATTTAATTTTATGAACGAAATATATTTTACTCGTACGATTTTAAAAAATTTTCTCTAAAAATAAGACAACCGCTAGGCATGATATAACCATGGACGGGTTGATATGCCGTTAAAATTAATAAACCAACCAAACCATCATCAAGATAAGAGTCTGGATAATTAAATCAGAAAGCTTTAGAAACGTTTTTACCACAATGAAAACAATAGCACACTTAATAGCTCAAACGAAAACATCTATTACTGTAATCAGATGCACCAAAATTATAAACTGGACGAAACTGCGTTAAAAAAAATTAATACGTAACAATGTTTCTTCCACCGACACCAACAGAAAAGTCAAACTAATTATCTACTACAAAAAGTTTAAAACTACCAATCTTGTCACATGCAACAACTCCTCCCCCAAAACCACTCGTCTTAATGAGACCAATACCGTGTACGAATTTAAATGTCCAGTAGGAGACTGTCTCTCCAAAGTTAATAACACGTATATTGGCCACACGATGACCACATTATCCTGCAGATTAACACTACACCTATCCGATACGAGTTCTATTAATCAACACCTTAAAACACATTCATGCCCCCCTCTACCTACTGCAAAATTCTAACAGAAAATACACGCACACTACATAAAGAAAAAAAAAAACTTCAAATAATCGAAGCTTTATATATCAAACAAAAAAACCCACCTTAAACAAAATAAACTTCGAAACAAGTCAACATGTCCTCAAATGCCTATAATTTCCCGCCTATCCTCCTTCCACTATGAATATCTCAGTGGAGTGGAGTGAATATGATGCTGTTTAAGTAAATAATTTGTTTTTAAAAAATATTAAACGTTTTATTTTATTTATTTATTTTTCCCATCCCACTCAGGCAATATATTTCAAGAATTAATTTTTACACCACCCGGAGGGTGTTTTAAAATTGAAATAGCTGTGGAATATGAGGGTCAAAGTGATACCAATTGTAGTTGGTCCAGTTGGAACGGTCCCAAAAAGCTTGGAAAAAGAGTGGAGGAACTGGGAATCAGAGTAAGAATTGAGACCATCCAGACCACCGCATTGGTACAATCGGCCAGAATATTCAGAAGAATCATGGAGACCTAAGGAGACTTGTTGTCACTCGGACTCCAGTGAAATACCATCAGCTAACGCTGGTGTGAAAAACTCAATAATATGTTGACGTTCTGGAAAGCCTGGTACTATTCGCAGAATTGTTTACCGACCTCCTGCCTTAAAAAAGCTAGGCTGTGATAGCTGAAAAAAATAATCCCACCTACGAATGAAGTCCCTAACAGGAGGCCGGGACGCAATTCTGCGAATAGCACCGAAAGCCAGTTCCCAGTAACATTAACCACCCTACCTCGTGTGAATATGCAGATACGTGAAAATCGTAATAATGAATGGTGATGAGGATAATAATAAAGATGGTGGTGGTTGAAATGGCGGTGGCGATAGAAAAAGAAAACGGAGAAAAAATGAAATTAAGAAAAAGAAGCAGAGAAATGTATACATAAAGAAAGGAAAGACAAAAAGAAGGTGAGAGAATGGGAATTGACTAAAAAAAAGTAAAGAGAGAAAGAAAAGAAAAAAGTTTTGGGTGAAGACATGAAAAAAACATAAACCTTCCCGCCATTGCCGTTTTGTTTGACTTGGTATTCTGTGGATTTTCTTTTTCTTCGCTTTTTATTTTTTATTTTATTTTCAATCTATAAAGTGAGCGATTAGCGTTTTTTTGTGTGTAAAATATGCGTTTTATTTCCACTTTACTACGTGTTTATTAATATACGTGGGACGAGACACATATCGCGCTAAATTAATATCTCAGCTGAGCATTCGAACGTACGCACCCACACATGCATATGCAGTCAACCCAAACACACACACAGACAGAGAGAGAGAGAGCAAGAGAGAGGAGATAGAGGGGGGGGCAAGAGAGAGGAGAGAGAGAGAGAGAGAGAGAGCAAGAGAGAGGGGAGAGAAGAGAAGAGAGCAATGGAGAGAGGGGCAGAGAGGGAGACAGAGAGAGAATGTGTGAGTATCTGTGTAGAGGAAGATAGCAAGAGAAAAAATATATCAGCTAGCAGCCAATTTTTTTCAAATTTAAATAAATCAATAAATAAATAAAGAGAGAGGGAGGGAGCGAAAGAGGGAGCGAAAAGAGGGAGAGGAGAGAGAGAGAGAGAGAGAGAGAGAGAGAGAGAGAGAGAGAAGAATGTGTGTGTATTTGTGTGGGGGAAGATAGAAAAAGAAAAAAAAATAATTTCAGCTATCAGCCAATATATATATATATTTTCAAATTTATATAGAATCAAAAAATAAATAAATAAACGAAATATATATATAGAAAATTTGCATCCCGCATTCAGATCCAGTACGGTGTTTGCATTTCTCGTAGCGCTAATACACTTGGGAAAGGTATGCATCCAAGTATTCTCACTAAAAGTCTAGTAATAGGGCAGACTGGTATTTTTAACGTTGGTTTCTCAACCAGTCTAGGAGAATGAAAACCACGAATTCTGACTCGGTATACTTCGCTTACAAATTGACCTTGTGCCCCACCCTTTATATATGTCGACACGTGTTGCTTAAGGACGTAATGCTGGTGGTTGAGCAATCCATGGCATGCAACACTCCACTTTGGACCCGTCCAAACAATCGGCTGGTCACAACAATCCATAGCGCCTAATTGATTATCCAAACCCTATTGCCTTTATAGTAAACTCCCTAACCCTTTTTATCATATATGCGCTAGAAGGCGATAGCTGAGGGTCTTACTGTCCTGGTTAAGAGGCTAAACTGCATCTAATGGTGAAGTTCCAAATCTGGAGCTCTAGGGAGTGTGGAATACTCCTTTATCGCTACTACTCACAGCACCTATTAGGTTCCCATGTGTTAAATAAATCAACAAAAAAAACAGTTTTAAAAGAATGTACTTAAACAGAAATTGTGTTTAGATAAATTAATACCCATCAAGAATAAAAAAAACGTCTTCGGCATAAATAACCCAACAAGGGTTGAAAGTTTCTCTGAATTTTTTAGATAAGGCTTGATGAGTAGTATTATTTGTATTATTCGGACTATTGTCCTCATCTTCATTGTATCTATGGTTAGCGGAATGAGAAAAGGATACCTCCATGGATTGAATAATATGTTGGGTTCAAAGTTTCGTGGTGGCTCCCAATTATGACAAGAAGGTTCCCGAGTCAGACATGGTTCTCAAGTACTAGAAGGCTCCCGAGTCCGACAAGAAATACCTGAAGAAGACCGGAGGGCACATCAGCCGAAACGTCGTACAAATTACAATGAAGATGTGAACAATAGTCCGAATAATACAAATAATACTAACAGTTGACCGGCCGTAAAATCCAACCAGCCAACCAAAGATATTTCATTCACAAAGACTGACATCGTTGTTTTTCTTTTTTCTTTCTTTCTTAAATTGCCACTGATATTTGTCTAGACGTCTAGGCCTTATCATTTTTATTGTACAAGTTGGCCCACACACATGATGAAGATAACTTCGATAAACAGGTTTGTAGATGATAAATATTTAATTATAAGTGTTATCAATTTTTGATAAATATCTTTTTTACTTACATGTATCACACCATCTATCACGACTCTTTTTATTCATTAAATATTAACTTCAGATACGTTTTCTTATTTAGCCTTACCGAAAAATGCTCTAATGAACAAAGTTATATATCAATTGACACGTCATTAAGTGTCGAGACGATTGGTGATAAAAGCATTCATATTGCACAACGATTTGTTATATTTTTTTAATATGATCATTTTCCTTGTCAATGCATTTAATCACAGAGTTTAAGAAAATGAAAATTCTATATCTATATTTAGCTTGTAACCGTGTCAGGCTACAGCCTCATTGATACATCTCGGAATATACAAGGGTGTCATAAAAGTATCGAAGTTTTTGTACTTTTTGACACACTTTGTATTTCTGAAAAAAAAAAAAAGGTTCCATTCATTACTTTGTTTCAGAATACAAGGTGTGTTAAAAAAAGTACCAAGTTTAAAGCTGTATTTACCAAGATAAAAAAAACAAGAATGGATGGAACGTTATTTTTTTCAGAATACAAGGTGTGTCAAAATTTACAAAAAATCTCGATAGTTTTTTGACACACCTTGTAGATCTATCTCTTTTGTTTTAATGTCTGTCTGTTTCTTTCTGCCTGTCTCTGTCTCTCTTTTTCTGTTTGTCTCTCTCTTTCTGTCTGTCTGTGTCTCTCTCTCTCTCAACACATATATGTATAATGTAAAAGAAATTCTCATCTTACTTCCTCGTAGTCTCTTCAACACTAAAAGTTCCATGTATTTTTCTGATGCGTGAAACTTTTAGTAATGGAGAAGATATGAGGAATTGGGAAAACATTTTGTAAACGATTTCTTTATTCACACACACATATACGTGTGTGTGAGAGAGAGAGAGAGAGAGAGAGAGAGAGAGAGAGAGAGAGAGAGAGAGAGAGAGAGAGAGAGAGAGAGAGAGTCGTTATGATATTGTAGACAGCCATCGGCACCTGGTTACTGTCAGTTTCCCGCTCAGGGCCAATGCTATCTCACAATTTATGAACATATGAAAATACATATATACATAGGTAGGCTCAATTTATGGATTTTCATAGATGCGTTAATTATCAAAAGATATTTTTAAACGTCAATAAAAATGGAAAACCTTCTTTTTAATGTTTTCTTTTACGTTTTATATAAAAAAAAACAATTCCAAGTTTATGTGTTAAAAAAAAAACAACAAAAATTCTATTACATATAACTTAAGTTTTTACATTTTAAATAAATTTACGATAAATTCTTAATCTTTGTTGACATAATTATAGCATTTTAGCGCGAATAATTAGAGCAACGTAATTTTTCTATGGAGAATCATCAATTAATAATGGAGATTCGCTTCCGGTTTTTGTCTGTAACAAAAAATACGTCACTGCTTACGTCACACTACCTAAAATCGTCATAACAGAATAAATACACTAAAAATTTGAGCATGCAATGTTAGACAGTCCTCAAGGTTTTTTTTTAAGTTTTAATAAGTCATACCTGGTATTATCTATCATATATAGTTTGTTTTATTTTAATATATATTTAAAGTTATCAGAATTAAGTTTTCATTTCAATTTTGTATATTTTTACTCCTTTAATAGATTTATTATATTCTTACTCCTTTAATAAATTTGATGATTTTTTACTTATGGATACGAACTCTCTGATATTAAATTTTCAACTCCCATTCCTCAAGTAATATTTATTTTATGTCGTCCAGAGGGCGTTTTTTTTATTTTTCTAGTACATGTAATGATTTTTAGTCTGAGACAAAACAAATTATCTTTAGTAGCATTTAGTCGATGCCTTACTATTTAACTCTTAATATTATTGAAAAACAAAACGAACAAAACATCATTATGACATTAGGATGGAAAAATGTTGTCTGAACAGTAATGGATTTTTTCTTCAATAACGGGAGATGAAAACATGGATACAGAAAATGTCCATAACCGTTTGCCAGCGTTCCTTTTTTTGAAAATTGTGACGTGAATCGGGGGTCAACCAAATAGACCCACAATTTTATTTTGTTTACAGTTTTTTTCAGTTTCTTTGGGGATCTTTGTGTTGCAATTTTACCCAACTCTCCATCTCACGTGACCTCATCCAATGAAATCCAAATGGGAACGATTTTAAGTAGGTTAAGTCATAGAGCGAAGGTATTTTGGTGAATGTAGGTTGTGTAAGAGAAGAATGCAAGTTTTATTTTAGAATGGATCGGTCAGTGAGTGACCCTAGCTAGCTAGATAGATCCATGTAGTATATGACCAGTTTCCGACACCATTCCCCCCCCCAACCCAAAAAACTTCCGGCTATATGCAGAGTCGTTTACACATTCATTGTATTTCACTTCAAGATAGAAAAAATTTTGGATTGAGTGCACGGGTGTACTCACCTCAAAATAACGGTACAGTGAGGACGTTTGAAATATGCTGCCCGTATTTTTTTTAGATATACAACAGAAGTGTGCTGAATGTATATACATGCGCACGTGTGTGTGTTTGGAGGGTGCTTTAACACACATGTTGATTAAGTATCTTTGTTTGTTAAGAATTCATATTAACCACATGCATAGGTAGAATATTCACAGATATCTACTATAAAAGAGATATTCGTGTATTCCACAAGTTAACTTTCATTGCGTAAAATACGCGGACACAAAAAAACCAAAAAGCCGGAAAACCATGTGGCCAACCAACCTTATTCTTTAAATCCACAAAGGACACCGGCATACCAAAACCACCCACCCCACGCGGCGCGGCTTATTCCATTTTAAAAAATAACTCTTCACAAAACCACTAACTTGATTTTTTATTCAGAACCACTTTAAACCTTCATATGCGTCCCAAGGATAAGTCTACATAGAGACACAGGCAAAACACTTGCACAAATATGCAAAGAATAGAGAGAAAGTGTATAAAAAGGATGGAAGGAAAAAAAAAGAAAGAGGGGGACCCACCAACCAACAAAACAATCTCCTTCTTTTTTTTTTTCT
>CM042143.1:114081348-114094810 GCA_023376005.1 Doryteuthis pealeii | reverse complement strand
AAATACAGCTTTAAACTTGGTACTTTTTTTAACACACCTTGTATTCTGAAAACAAGTAAATGAATGGAACCTTTTTTTTTTTTTCAGAATACAAAGTGTGTCAAAAAGTACAAAAAACTTCCGTTATATATCTATCTCTTTCCGAGATGTATCAATGAGGCTGTAGCCTGACACGGTTACAGCCTAAATATAGATATAGAATTTTCATTTCTTAAAACTCTGTGATTAAATGCATTGACAAGCGAAATGATCATATTAAAAAAATATAACAAATCGTTGTGCAATTATGAATGCTTTTATCACCAATTCGCTTCGACACTTAATGACGTTCAATGATATAAACTTTGTTCATTAGAGCATTTTTCGTAAGGCTAAATAGAAAACGTATCTGAAGTTAATATTTAAAGATAAAAGAGTCGTTGATAGATGTGTGATACATGTAAGTAAAAAGATATTATCAAAATTGATAACACTTATAATTAAATATTATCATCTACAACCTGTTTATCGAAGTTATCTTCATCATGTGTGTGGCCAACTTGCTACAATAAATGATAAGGCCAGGGACGTCTAGACAAATTCAGTGGCAATTTAAAGAAAGAAAGAAAAAGAAAAACAAAACGATGTCAGTCTTTGTGAATGAAATATCTTTGGTTGGCTGGTTGGATTTACGGCGGCTCAACTGTTTGTATTATTGTATTATTCGGACTATTGTTCACATCTTCATTGTTAATTTGACGACGTTTCGGCTGATGTGCCCTCCGGTCTTCTTCAGGTATTCTTGTCGGACTCGGGAGCTTCTAGTACTTAGAACCATCTGACTCGGGGAACCTTCTTGTTAATTGGAGCCACCACGAAACTTTGAACCCAACATATTATTCAATCCATGGAGTATCCTTTTCTCCATTCGCTAACCATAGATTACAATGAAGATGAGGACAATTAGTCCAAATAATACTCAAATAATAACTACTCATCAAGCCTTTATTCTAAAAAATTCAGAGAAAACTTTCAACCCTTGTGGGTTTTTTATGCCGAAGACGTTTTTTTATTTCTTGATGGGTATTAATTATCTAAACACAATTTCTGTTAAGCTTACATTCTTTTAAAACTGTTTTTGTTGATTATTTAAACACAGTGAACCTAATAGGTGCTGTGAGTAGTAGCGATAAAGGTATTCCACACTCCCTAGAGCTCCAGATTTGGAACTTCACCATAGATGCAGTTTAGCCTCTTAACCAGGGACAGTAAGAACCCTCAGCTATCGCCTTCTAGCCATATATGATAAAAAGGGTTAGGGAGATTCTATAAAGGCAATAGGGTTGATAATCAATTAGGCGCTATGGCATTGTTGTGACAGCGCATTGTTTGGACGGCCGTCCAAAGCTGGAGTGTTGCATGCATGGCATTGCTAACCACCAGCATACGTCCTTTAAGCTTCGCTTTACAAATTGACCTTGTGCCCCACCCTTTATATATGTCGACACGTGTTGCTTAAGGACGTAATGCTGGTGGTTGAGCAATCCATGGCATGCAACACTCCACTTTGGACCCGTCCAAACAATCGGCTGGTCACAACAATCCATAGCGCCTAATTGATTATCCAAACCCTATTGCCTTTATAGTAAACTCCCTAACCCTTTTTATCATATATGCGCTAGAAGGCGATAGCTGAGGGTCTTACTGTCCTGGTTAAGAGGCTAAACTGCATCTAATGGTGAAGTTCCAAATCTGGAGCTCTAGGGAGTGTGGAATACTCCTTTATCGCTACTACTCACAGCACCTATTAGGTTCCCATGTGTTAAATAAATCAACAAAAAAAACAGTTTTAAAAAGAATGTACTTAAACAGAAATTGTGTTTAGATAAATTAATACCCATCAAGAATAAAAAAAACGTCTTCGGCATAAAATAACCCAACAAGGGTTGAAAGTTTCTCTGAATTTTTTAGATAAGGCTTGATGAGTAGTATTATTTGTATTATTCGGACTATTGTCCTCATCTTCATTGTATCTATGGTTAGCGGAATGAGAAAAGGATACCTCCATGGATTGAATAATATGTTGGGTTCAAAGTTTCGTGGTGGCTCCCAATTATGACAAGAAGGTTCCCGAGTCAGACATGGTTCTCAAGTACTAGAAGGCTCCCGAGTCCGACAAGAAATACCTGAAGAAGACCGGAGGCACATCAGCCGAAACGTCGTACAAATTACAATGAAGATGTGAACAATAGTCCGAATAATACAAATAATACTAACAGTTGACCGGCCGTAAAATCCAACCAGCCAACCAAAGATATTTCATTCACAAAGACTGACATCGTTGTTTTTCTTTTTTCTTTCTTTCTTAAATTGCCACTGATATTTGTCTAGACGTCTAGGCCTTATCATTTTTATTGTACAAGTTGGCCCACACACATGATGAAGATAACTTCGATAAACAGGTTTGTAGATGATAAATATTTAATTATAAGTGTTATCAATTTTGATAAATATCTTTTTACTTACATGTATCACACCATCTATCACGACTCTTTTTATTCATTAAATATTAACTTCAGATACGTTTTCTTATTTAGCCTTACCGAAAAATGCTCTAATGAACAAAGTTATATATCAATTGACACGTCATTAAGTGTCGAGACGATTGGTGATAAAAGCATTCATATTGCACAACGATTTGTTATATTTTTTAATATGATCATTTTCCTTGTCAATGCATTTAATCACAGAGTTTAAGAAAATGAAAATTCTATATCTATATTTAGCTTGTAACCGTGTCAGGCTACAGCCTCATTGATACATCTCGGAATATACAAGGTGTGTCATAAAAGTATCGAAGTTTTTGTACTTTTTGACACACTTTGTATTCTGAAAAAAAAAAAAAGGTTCCATTCATTACTTTGTTTCAGAATACAAGGTGTGTTAAAAAAAAGTACCAAGTTTAAAGCTGTATTTACCAAGATAAAAAAAAACAAGAATGGATGGAACGTTATTTTTTTCAGAATACAAGGTGTGTCAAATATTACAAAAATCTCGATAGTTTTTTGACACACCTTGTAGATCTATCTCTTTTGTTTTAATGTCTGTCTGTTTCTTTCTGCCTGTCTCTGTCTCTCTTTTTCTGTTTGTCTCTCTCTTTCTGTCTGTCTGTGTCTCTCTCTCTCAACACATATATGTATAATGTAAAAGAAATTCTCATCTTACTTCCTCGTAGTCTCTTCAACACTAAAAGTTCCATGTATTTTTCTGATGCGTGAAACTTTTAGTAATGGAGAAGATATGAGGAATTGGGAAAACATTTTGTAAACGATTTCTTTATTCACACACACATATACGTGTGTGTGAGAGAGAGAGAGAGAGAGAGAGAGAGAGAGAGAGAGAGAGAGAGAGAGAGAGAGAGAGAGAGAGAGAGAGAGAGTCGTTATGATATTGTAGACAGCCATCGGCACCTGGTTACTGTCAGTTTCCCGCTCAGGGCCAATGCTATCTCACAATTTATGAACATATGAAAATACATATATACATAGGTAGGCTCAATTTATGGATTTTCATAGATGCGTTAATTATCAAAAGATATTTTTAAACGTCAATAAAAATGGAAAACCTTCTTTTTAATGTTTTCTTTTACGTTTTATATAAAAAAAAACAATTCCAAGTTTATGTGTTAAAAAAAAAACAACAAAAATTCTATTACATATAACTTAAGTTTTTACATTTTAAATAAATTTACGATAAATTCTTAATCTTTGTTGACATAATTATAGCATTTTAGCGCGAATAATTAGAGCAACGTAATTTTCTATGGAGAATCATCAATTAATAATGGAGATTC
Source organism: Doryteuthis pealeii (assembly GCA_023376005.1). Lineage (NCBI taxonomy): Eukaryota > Metazoa > Mollusca > Cephalopoda > Myopsida > Loliginidae > Doryteuthis > Doryteuthis pealeii. The sequence goes on along the minus strand of CM042143.1, from coordinate 114,090,978 downwards.
GCTTCCGGTTTTTGTCTGTAACAAAAAATACGTCACTGCTTACGTCACACTACCTAAAATCGTCATAACAGAATAAATACACTAAAAATTTGAGCATGCAATGTTAGACAGTCCTCAAGGTTTTTTTTTTAAGTTTTAATAAGTACATACCTGGTATTATCTATCTATATATAGTTTGTTTTATTTTAATATATATTTAAAGTTATCAGAATTAAGTTTTCATTTCAATTTTTGTATATTTTTTACTCCTTTAATAGATTTATTATATTCTTACTCCTTTAATAAATTTGATGATTTTTTACTTATGATACGAACTCTCTGATATTAAATTTTCAACTCCCATTCCCTCAAGTAATATTTATTTTATGTCGTCCAGAGGGCGTTTTTTTTATTTTTCTAGTACATGTAATGATTTTTAGTCTGAGACAAAAACAAATTATCTTTAGTAGCATTTAGTCGATGCCTTACTATTTAACTCTTAATATTATTGAAAAAACAAAACGAAACAAAACATCATTATGACATTAGGATGGAAAAGATGTTGTCTGAACAGTAATGGATTTTTTCTTCAATAACGGGAGATGAAAACATGGATACAGAAAAATGTCCATAACCGTTTGCCAGCGTTCCTTTTTTGAAAATTGTGACGTGATCGGGGGTCAACCAATATGACCCACAATTTTATTTTGTTTACAGTTTGTTTCAGTTTCTTGGGGATCTTTTGTGTTGCAATTTTACCCCAACCTCTCCATCTCACGTGACTCATCCAATGAAATCCAAATGGGAACGATTTTAAGTAGGTTAAGTCATAGAGCGAAGAGGTATTTTGGTGAATGTAGGTTGTGTAAGAGAAGAATGCAAGTTTTTATTTTAGAATGGATCGGTCAGTGAGTGACCCTAGCTAGCTAGATAGATCCATGTAGTAGTATGACCAGTTTCGACACCATTCCCCCCCAACCCAAAAACTTCCGGCTATATGCAGAGTCGTTTACACATTCATTGTATTTCACTTCAAGATAAATAAAATTTTGGATTGAGTGCACGGGTGTACTCACCTCAAATAAACGGTACAAGTGAGGACGTTTGAAATATGTGCCGTATTTTTTAGATATACAACAGAAGTGTGTATATGTATATACATGCGCACGTGTGTGTGTTTGAGGGTGCTTTAACACACATGTTGATAAGTATCTTTGTTGTAAGAATTCATATTAACACATGCATAGGTAGAATATTCACAGATATCTCTATAAAAGAGATATCGTGTATACACAAGTAACTTTCATTGGCGTAAATATGCGGACACAAAAAACAAAAAGCCGGAACCATGTGGCCACCAACTTATTCTAATCACAAGACACGCATACAAACACACACGCGCGCGCTTATTCATTAAAATAACTTCTCCACAAACACTAACTGATTTTTATTCAGAACCACTTTAAACCATTCATATGCGTCCAAGGATAAGTCTACAATAGAGACACAGGCAAACACTTGCACAAATATGCAAAGAATAAGAGAGAAAGTGGTATAAAGATGAGAAAGAGAGAGAGACACAAACATTCAAACAATGAGAAAATGTATGGAGAGAGAGAGAGAGAGAGAGAGAGAGAGAGAGAGAGAGAGAGAGAGAGAGAGAGAGCACAAGCATGCAAAGAATGAGAGAGAAAGTGTGGGAGTAGAAAGATGAGAGAGAGATAGATAGAGAATGTGTGTATGAGAGAGAGAGAGGGGGGGTAGATAGATAGATAGAGAATGTGTGTGTGTGTGAGAGAGAGAGATAGAGAGAGAGAGATAGAGAGAGAGAGAGAGACATATAGACAGAGCAAGAGTGTGTGTGTGTGAGAGAGAAGAGACATATAGATAGAGAGAAAAAGAGTGTGTGTGTGTGTGAGAGACTGAGACAGACAGATAGATAGATAGATAGAGAGTGTGTGCGAGAGAAAGAGAGAGAGAGTGAGAGCTCAGATAGGCAAATAATGAGAAAATGTGGGGTGAGAGAGAAAGAGGAAGAGAAAGAGAGAGGAGAAAGAGAGAACGAGAGAGGAGAGAGAGAGAGAGAGAGAGAAGGGGTGGAGAGAGAGATGGAAAGAGAGAAAGAGAGAATCAGATTCATAGAAAGATTTTAATTTGTTAAGGAAACATTTTATGAATCATGATTCGAATCGGTCAAAGTCATAAAACAATTGAGATAAAAACCCCAACACGGTCCCTGTAGTGGTTTGTTTTTGATCGGACAAGATAAACTTATATTTTGTATCCCTTAAATTTTCTAGGGTCCAATAAAATGTTCCCTTGTGTGTGTGTGTGTGTGTGTGTGTGTGTTTACCCGTCTGAGTAAAAGAGTTTGGGGAGTGCGCGCCAACCAATGATTACTGAATATTTTCAATCGTGTGTTTTATAAACGCGTACCATTTGCCCCCATCTATTTTTTCTTTCTTATCTTTTTTTTTTTTAACTGTCTGTTAATAACTTTTATTCATTCATTTTTATGTTTTTTTTTTTTTTTGCCTTTTGTTTTTCTGATTTTACAGTTTCATCGGTTTTTTAAGACAAGGAAAAGAAGGCGAGAAAATCTTTTAAAACAAACAAACAAATAAAATAAATAAATATATAAAAGGAAATAAAACAAAATCAAATCAAACAAACAAAAAATGTTGCAAAAATTTTAAAAAATAGAAAAAAGCATCCATTAATAAATATTATCATTTACATAATTCTAAAAAAAAATATTTCAATCATAAATTTAAAAATATAAAATAAAATAAATAAAACTAATTAACATGATTCAGCTGTTGGTTCTGATCTGTGATATTTCAAATAAAAAAAATCTGTCCCCTTGTATGGGTTAAAAAAAAAAGAAGCGTTGTTTCTATTTTATTAATCTAATATAAAAACACATTAGTTTGTTTCTTATATGATGACCTTTGATTAACTAATGATATTGTTTTTCCAAATATTCACAAGTTTTTCGGCAAAATAGAATCGGAGTATGAGTTTGATATTAAGCTAGGGATGTCTAAATACAATTTGCATGAATTCTCCCTAGGGAAAAAAAAAATCCCCGCGCTCAAATCTACACAATAAATGACAGAAGAAATTAGGGACTAAATGCTTGGATAAACCACTTTCCCATGACTACACAGGTAATAACCGTAAAACTTGTTTAGCTCTATTGTCAGTTTTGGTATACTACCAAAATTATTGTCGTTACAGGTAGAAATAATTATATTTATTTGAGATACTAATTATTTGAAATAATAATAATAATAAAGAGAAACGTGTCAACTGTGGACTTTGCGGATCCAGCAGATCACAGGGTGAAGCTAAGGAAAATGAAAAGATGGATAAATACCTGGACCTTGCCAGAGAATTGAAAAGGCTGTGGAATATGAGAGTGAGAGTGATACCAATTGTGGTTGGTGCACATGGAACGGTCCCAATAAACTTGGAAAAAAGACTGGAAGATCTGGAAATCAGAGGAAGAATTAAGACAATCCAGACTACTGCACTGTTGCAATCGACTAGAATACTCAGAAGAGTCCTGGAGACCTGAGGAGACTTATTGTCTCATAGCCTCCAGTGAAACGCCATGTGAAAAACTCAAAAAGAGTGAAAATAATAATAATCCCATCAAGGGAATAAATACCTATGCTGTTCCTATTTTAAGATATTCTGGACCATTGTTAAAATGGGCAAGAGAGAAACTCTAAAACGAGAAGGCCAGAAGACAAGAAAATTAATGATGATGCACTAGGCATTACACACGAGGGATGATTGACAGGCTATATATATCAAGAAAAGAAGGTGGAATAAGTCTTACGTAAATGCCACAATCCAGGGACTCGAGGAATACATAAAAAGAGCAAAGAAATATTAATTGCAACAGCCAATAAGAGCAATTGCAGCATAGAGACAAGCAGAAAAACAAAAACAAGAAAACACACACGGGAGGAAAAAGTATTATATTGATACGTCGAGCGACAAATTGGGTAGATTTCACTGGAAAGGACCAGGATATGCTTAAGAAAAAGAAAGCGAAATAAAGCAACCGAATTGCTCATAATTGCAAACAAAACAATGTAATGAGAACTAATTATATCAAAGCAGAATAGATGGGACATTATGAAACAGCAAATGTATTGTGTTTGGAGACGAGAATGAGACAATCATCTATCTATTAAGTGAATGAAGCGAACTAGTACAAAAATACAAGGCTAGGTACGCCTAGGTTGAAGAAGTGATCCACTGGGAATCGTGCAAAAAATTTTTGACCATACAACAAAATCGTATATACATAAAACAGAATCTATTCTTGAGAACGAATCAAATAAAATTCTTTGGGACTTTGAGATAAAAAACGGATCGCCTTATCCCAACCAGAAGACGAAGACTAGTATTGATTAACAAGAAAAAGAGAACTGATAGATTTTGCAGTCCCAGCAGATCACAGGGGAAGATGAAAGAAAAGGAAAATTTATTTAAATACCTAGAGCTTGCTAGAGAATTGAGAAAAACTGTGGAATATGACGGTGAAAGTTATACCAATTGTAATTTGTGCACTTGGAACGGTCCCTAAAAATCTAAAAAAAACAGACAAGAGAAACTGGAAATCAGAGGAAGAATTGAGAGCATCCATACGACAGCATTGTTGAGATCCGATAGAATACTCAGAAAAGTCCTGGAGACCTGATGAGACTTGTTGTCACTCAGACTCCGGTGAAAGACTATCAACTTATGCTGGTGGGAAAAACTCACATGTAGTGAAATATAATAATTAAAAAACTAGCAGGACCTGTGGTTATACAACAGTATGATAATTTAATCATGACAACATTTGATATGTTTAAGAGCTATTGTAACTAGTTCAATAGCTGAAACATTTTTTTGCAAGATGATAAATATCGGAAGATTAAGGAAGAGTGTATTATTATTATTAATTAATTATTATAATAATAATTAGTAATAATAGTAATGATAATAATTGAGACCATCCAGACTACTGCACTGCTGCAATCGGTTAGAATACTCAGAACAGAAGAGTCCTGGAGACCTGAGGAGACTTGTTGTCACTCAGATTTCCAGTGAAATACCATCAGTTAACGCTGATGTGAAAAACTCAAAAGTAGTGAAAATAATAATATCTAATTATAAAAATTTGTGCTTTTTGATTCAAATTAATTATTGGTTAAGGCATGTTATTTTTTTTCTGTGGTTTAACAGATTTCTTAATAATTTTGGATTGCGCAACATTGCAGTTTATATAATTAATTTAATGCTACGTTTCCAATTATACTATCATTGGTTAATTTTTCGTATAATTCATTCGAATAAGAACAATGAAAAATGTGAAATTCAATATTGTTATCATAGAAATATATGTATTTACCCAAACTTTCCAATATGGCCAGTTTTTGACACAAGATCAATGTTATAATAATTGTTGTAGAGTAGCTAACACCCCTTCAACACTCTACCAGATGGACTGACACATAGCAATAAAATAGTCTAGGATTTAAAGTGGAGTAACTAGCTGAATAATATTGAAACTGACATTGCTGAGTTGGCTATACCGAATTGGCCCTCCTCTATTTAGTGTAAGTGTTGTCCTGTTAATTGTGTGCACTTATTTGTTCTTTGTTTGTATGTATCCGTTTAACACTGGATGCTGGTGCTTGATAAATGTTTTAAGCACACAATTCTTCTGTGTATCTTTCCCCCTCGCGATATGACAATAATATATTAATGAAAAACTATAAATCTTTTTTTTTATTATTATACGTTTTTATTATTATATTCTGTTTTAAAACCAATGATAACTGATGATTCTTACTTGACATTAACCCGCAAAAAGTCTGCTCGATTTTTCAGGACTTCTACTTATGAAAATAACAATTACCGTATTTGACGGCATATAGGACGCACTTTTTTTCCAAAATTTTGGCTAAAAAATTCCCCTGCGTCTTATACATCGTAAGTGATGTTTAAGACCTCCAGTAGGCTTGGCTAATCTTCTCTATGATGCTCACTAACCCAGCTTACGCTCAGTACTACCTACCCTAAACTGCAAAATTGCTTTTATATAGCTATGTTTCTGCTTGTGTAATGCACGGCTAGACTGTTCTCAACAATATATGCTTAAATACACTGAAAAGATTTTTTCCTGAATCTTACCTGCTAAAATGGGGTCTTATATGGCCGGTCGTCTTATATGCCGTCAAATACGGTACGTATTGATAAAAATTTACTGTAAAATCTAAATATTTTCCTCTTTTTGTTAACTTTCCGTTTTACTAAACATTGATCAGAAACAATGATATTGATTTATTTATGTATTATTATCAATTATTATTAATGTTAATTATGATTATTTCCATTAATTATTATTATCAATTATCATCATTAATCATCATTATTATTATTATCATTAATTATTAAGATTATTATTAATATTACTTATTATTAATCATTAATATCATCAATATTTAATATTATTAATTATTAATAATTAATATAATTATTATTAGATTTATTATTATTATTAATAGTGTATGATATTTAATATCATTATTATTATATCTAGTAGTAGTAGTAATAGTCGTCGTAGTATTATATATATTATCAATATTATTATCATTATTATATTTATTATTATTAGTAGTAATAGTTGTAGTATTATCAATAACATTCTAGGATCATTATTATATTTACTATTATTAGTAGTAAGAGTTGTAGTATTATATTTATCATTATTCTTCTTATAATCACCATTATTATTATTAGTAATAATAATCGTATTACCATTATTATTAGTAGTAGTTGTAGTAGTAGTAGTAGTAGAAGTATTAGTAGTAGGTTCTCACACCTGTGTTAGACTCCAGTGAAAGAACACCAGCAATGTGACAACAAGTCTGTTCGACTCTTCAGGACACTTCCGAGTATTTTAACAGATCTTAACAATGCTGTTGTCTGGATGTTCCTAATTCATTCTCAGATTTCCAATTCCTCGAGTCTTTTTCCAAAATCCTTGGGGAACGTTCCATGGTCACCAAATACAATTGGTGTCAATTTCACGCACATTTTCCACAGTTTTTCAGTTCTCTGCTAAGGTCCGTGTATATATATTTTTTTAAATTTTCACTCTGTAATCAGCCAAGACGGTAAAAAAAAAAATGACAAATTCTACTCTTTTTGTAAATCAATATTCGGACTGGTCTTCAGGCCGGATTAAGGAGATCTGTATTTTATATTAATTTTTCACCAGAGTCTCTCGACGGAATCTTCTGTCTCCATGATTATCATTATTATTATTGTTTGCAAATATATGCACCCTCCGAGTGCAAGAATTTAAGTTTTAATATCATGAAATATCATATTAAATTAAAAACGCGAATAAAAATAAATAAGAATGCAGATAAAAAGATCATTAATAAAAAATTATTAAAAAAATAAAAACAGAACAGCTGAAACTCCCTTCTTTCATTGCTAAATTTTCCTAATTTATCTATATAATTAAAACAAGAAGTAAAAATACAATCAAAGTTATTTCTTCTTGTTAATGGATTTAAAAAAAATTTATCCGAGATTTTTGCTTATTTTCATTAGAAAAAAAAAAACAACTAGAAATTAATAATACTTAGCACATTTAGTAAATCAAATTTTTAATATCAATATGCAAATTAGACTTCCGTTCACACTGTAAGCTGCTATTTTGCTGTATATATAAAAACAATTACATGTTAATATTACGTTGATATGGTCAACAGTATTAATAATGTAGAACAATTTTATTAACAATTGAGGATTAAAAAAATATACTACTAGAGAATGTGACATAATAAACAAAGGGAATTGTGACATGAGTAGTGATATAGTTTCGGTTACAGACAGACAAACACACAATCTCCATTATAATAAGATTATTTTTGTTAATATTATTATCTTATTATTATCATTATTTGCACAGAAAAAAAATGTGTAACAGTAGTGAGTTAATGTATGATAAGGCATTGAAAAAATTGACACGTGAAGTCTCTTCTATTTATTTTGTCCATGCGTGATCCTGCAACTAATACACACACATTATATATATATATATATATATATATATATATATATATATATATATATATATATATATATAGATAGATATAGATATAAATTTATCATGAATATAACCACACCGTAATGAGATCACAATTAAAATATTGCTAAGTATACAGTGATAATATATGCACACACACACATATATATATATATATATATATATATATATATATAATATATATTATGTGTGTGTGTGTGTGTGTGTGTGTGTGTGTTGTATATACATATATATATGTGTGTGTGTACATGTGTATATATATGTAAAAATACACACAAATACATTATATATATATATGCGCGTGTGTATATGTACATATGTATAATTCTACTGTTTATGATTCTAAAATACAGAGTTGATTTATTTATAATGAAATAGAGCTTAAATGTATGTTTATCTTTTTAAATTTGGATTCGAGAAATTTAGTAAAAATGCATCGAAGCTGATAGATGTTTTAAAGAAGAAATTTAAGCAATTTCACAAACTGTCGCATGTTAACACACGCGCGCACGTGTGTGTGTGTGTGTGTGTGTGTGTGAATATGTATGTATATATGAATGTTCATACATATGTATGTATATACATCGTGTATATATATATATATATATATGAATATCTATGTATACATGAATGTTCATACATATATATGTATTTTGGAGGATATGTGCTTAATTGAAGTCATACCTAATTTTGAGAATTAATTAGTTAATAGTTAATGAATTTTAGACGGGCATATATGTTCAAATGTAAGGCTAAACAAATCGAGACATCGTGTATATATATATGTGTGTGTGTGTGTGTGTGTGTGTGTGCATTTTCAGAAAGTGATATAGTTGTATATTTGTTAATTGTCAATGTAAAAGCGCAGATCATTTTAAATGTGATTTTTAAAAGCGTACATACCTTATCCATTTAAAAACAAAATATTATCAATATTTTGTTTCTGCTGTCATATGTCAGATTTTTACAAGTTTTAGCAAATTTACTTTCAATCTACATATGTACAAATTTTATTTTACAAATATAAAAATACATATACCTATAATAAGACAACGTCAATTTATATCAAGTCCGAGATATCAAGTCTATAACCGAAACTATATCGCTACTCATATCACAACTCCCTTAGTTATTTACACCATATTCTTCATGGTTTTATTTTTATTTAAATAAATTTAAATTTAATAAAATTGTTTTAATTATTGATACTGTTGGCCTTTTCTACATAACTTTCAATTGTATTTATATATAAAACAAAATAGCGGTTTACAGTGTGAACGGGAAGGCTAATTTGCATATTGATATTAAAAATTTTAATAAATGTGGGCTTGGTAATATTGAATTTTAATTGTTTGGTTTTACCTTAATTAATATGAGCAAATATCTCGGGGATAAATCATTAAAGAAATCGATTAAAATGAATAAATAATTGTAATTTTATTCTTTTTAAATACAGAGTTCTAGTTAGGAAAAAGACGAGAGTGATGGAAGGGGAAGTTTCAGTTGTTCTATGTTTCGATTAT
>CM042143.1:114031348-114076348 GCA_023376005.1 Doryteuthis pealeii | reverse complement strand
GGTGTGGCGCTACACCTCAGATGCTAAAAAACAATCTCCTTGGTCTAGCGCTATTGAAAAGGGGATAAACTCCCTCGCTGACTGCCTGATACCGACTTTAGGCCGCCCCGTCGACTTTACTTTATTACTTAGGAGATATTGCTAAATAGTTCAATATGTAAAATGTATAATAATCTTGATTTAACTCTCCCTATATATTTTTTCTTTCCTTCTTTTCTTTGTGTTCGATAGAAACAGATTAGCGTTATTGCTTCTGCGCGCTCACCCCCTCTCTCTATCTTTCGCTTACTCTTTTCCTTCTTTCTTATTATATTTTTTCTTTATGTCCTTTTTCTTCGCTTTCATTCTTTATAATAAAAACGGAATGGTCCATTATTTAACTGAAGTCAAGAAACTCGTAAAAATTCCGCGGATAAGCAACACCAGATAATCAAGATTTACATTTTATTTTGGACGATTTGTATGGTCTCATTTTTTAACCAGAGAGTGTTGCAAAATGATAACGGTTGGAAGATTAAGGAACAAGCGTATTATTATATAGTTAATGATGATGATGGCCAGAAATTGGTAAATGTGGTGGAAGATATCTAAGAGTCTTGGAGAAACTCGAAAGAAGATTTGAAGAATTGGAAATCCGAGGTCCAAATGAAATTTTCCCAATCAATAAAAAATCAACAAGAATAATGTTAGCTCAGGTGGCAATCGCGAGGTTCCTGGGTCGAAACTGGTCCTCAGCGCATGAGTAGCACAGTCTGGATAATCTGATCTGTGTGGTAAAGCATCTGCGAACTGACGGTATGTGTGGCGCTTCAACTCCAAAAACTGCAAAAAACAACCTCCCTCGTCTAAATGAAATGAAATGAAATTTATTGTGTACAGTGCTCAGGTGCACCACAACTCATTAAAGTCTCGTGTCAAGTACACAGAATAATGTATTAGTGTCAGGAACATGAACAGTTTACAGTAGTAATATGCGTGCGCGTCTGTGCATATGTCTGTGGAGAGGGGCATCAGGTATAGTGTCGGCGGACTACAGGAAGCATGGAGGCTTAGTGCTAGCTAAAAGGGGATAGACTCCATAGCTGTACGGAGGATACAGACAATAGGCTACTCCGAAGATTTAAAAAAAAAAAAATTTTATCTACTACTGAGGAAATATGGTGTTCCAATTATCTGATCCTATTCAAAAAGCCACGAGACGTTAGTGTGCGTGAACTCGACAAGTGTAGAAAACAAGAGAAAGAAGAAAAATAACCTTATTGTTTACATAAAAAGTGTTTACTTTTCTTTTTTTTTTTTTTTTTTTTTGTAGGAAATGCTCATATCCCGAGGAAATTTAATACAAACGTCCCTGCATCGAAGACCACAAGAGCAACGCGCATGCGCGCACAGACACACAAACACACAAAATCTTCAATGTAAGCCTTATTGTGAGGCTGGGCTACGATAAGTGTCCCCCTCTTTCCACTACAGTTTTCATTACACCACTACTGCTACTGCCACTATTACGTTAATTACTACTGACACTTCGCTCAAACTTTGTTCATCCCTCACCACAGTTACAATTATATCTCTTACCGCAACTCCTGCGCTTCCGTATTTTATTATTTTGCTACTACAACCACTTCTACAAAGACCATTACTGCAATTGTCCGTATTACTGCTACTGCCACTCTGCACTTTCAGCCTCCTTCTATAATACTGCTACTACCTTTGTAACTATTACTATTACTACTACTCCCATTTCTCCGAATACTGCTACTTACATCGTGGTGTTAAACCTATTGTCAGGCAACTGCTACCACTTGTACACCTACAGCTAAAAAAAAAAGAAAATATTGTTGATCTGATATACCTGTTTAAGTGTTCGCTTTACATAAGTTTATTACCAAAGTAATCTTTCTCGTGAAAACTTAATTTTTGACGAAAGGAAAGTGACAGTTTCAAACGTTTCTTTTTGTTAAAAATGTCGGCATTTTTCAGAATTAAAAAAATAAATAGATACAAAAAAACATTAATTTGCTTGTTTCTTTTTTTTTTTTTTTTTTTTTTTCTCTATAATTGATAAATTCTTTTAATACTATTCTGATATTCAATCATTATCTAGCTATAGTCACTTTTGTCGGCTGCTAGGGATTTTAAAAGCGAATTGAAAATAATTAAATCTATTATTTAAGGTCAAACTTTGTCTAAATCGATAAGTAGTAACATAATAACCATCATTAAAAAAGAAAAATATCATTATATATGCAGTTTATTTTTAAAAGATTTAAAACCATTTGTTTTGGTCAATTTCGACGCGATCCGCCATTCAGCCTCTTTCTCGATGGTTTTAAGTGCTTGTTTACAATTTTACTGTAACATTCGTGATTGCAAAAAAATTTACCAAAAATCAGGTAATTATCAGATTTTATTGAAATTTTCAGTATTGATTTAACAATTAATGAATTTTATAATGCATCAGTTATTTTATTTCAAAACTTTAATTTAGTAGTTTTGCTATGAAAAATTAATATATAAAATTCATTTAAAATATGAAAATCCTGATGTTAAGTTTAAAATATTCTATTTTTAGATTTTAAAAATAAATATCTACTTAATGCAGACCTTATTTTAGGTGCCAAAAGTAATAAGTTTTGAAGAAAAACTCGATTGAAAATGTACCCCCTCCCCTTTTTATGCAGAAAAAAAACATCTATGTATAATTTTTTCTTGTATACAATAATAGCCAATTAAATAATTATCGAAATGAGTAAAAAAGAAATCTCCAAAAAATTAATTATTTATTATTTTTTTACATTTTATTTTTCGATTTCGGTACTTATTTTCTCATAGAAGCGCAACCGTAAACAATTTTTGTTTGTTTTTATTCATAAGTTCGGTTTTTTATCTCATTATTTATACTGTAATTAGTACAATATATGACCAACTTGCAAAACATTTTACGCCCCCAACATAAGGGGGGTTAAAATTAAGCAACCTGAAAAAAATGAGAAAGTTTTGAAATAAAATAAATAATGCATTATAAAGATCATTCATTGATACATAAATACTGTAAATTTCATTAAAATCCGATAATTTCCTGATTTTTGGTAAATTATTTTCTGTAGGGGGGGCTAAAGTCATTTTGTCAAAAACGCATTTTAGGCTCAGTTTGCCAGTCCCTATTATATCCAATTAATTTATTTAGTTATTCTGTTTTGTTTTTTTTTGTTTTTTCGTTTATCTTATGAAAAAAAAAAAATCTATCTTTCGTAAAATAATTAAAGACATACAAAAAATACTCACTTTTTTATCACCAACTAGCAAAAATATGTGCCCTCTGGACAGAAGTATTTACTATAATTAAATATAATATTGAATTAGAAAGACTAAGGAAATTGAACACGAACAAAATTACTTATTCTGATTGATTTTAATATAAATTAATACATAGGATTGCTTTTAATCGGTTTGAGAATAAAATAATAATATTATAAATCAATAACACCAAGTAATTATTTATTAAATTGTTTTTTTTAAACCAGTATGCAAATTAACCACACCATATATTATGCAAACCTTTATTTCTTAGTGATATATAACAAACATTGCAGGATTTTTAACGCACTAATAACATGGACTGTTTTTAATCAAGTCTCTCAGTTAAATAAGATTTATTCCATGTATTAATTAATAATTTTGACTATAAATTGAATACTCATTGATAAATTTACGCATTTCTTGAGGTTATTGTGAAATATGCAGTGAAGTAGTTTCAGTTACAGACAGACACATACCGAATCTTATTCTATAATTATAATATGTTATGATTTATTACAATAATTATAATTATATTATAATATTATGATTTATGATACGCGTTTATTCCTAAATTACGAATGCTCAAAAGCGTAATAAAAATTTGTTTTTTTTTCATGTTAAATTCTCGGAAAAGGTTTATCTCCCATGAGACGCTACTTATATTGGTTCTCTTGCGGGTCTCAGTAAAAAAAATCGTCCAATGAAAAACCACAAAACAAACAAAAGAATAAAAAAGTATTAAATAGGAATTAAATGGGTCTATAGGTTAAAAAATGGTGAGAACCACTTGTCTCAAATACAAACACTAGATAAGCTATGGAAGATTGAATTAGTACAGGTATCGCCAAAACTTTGTTCACGGTAGGCCGGATAAATGAAAAAAATTAACGAGCGCGGGCCACATTATTATTTTGTTCAATACTTGCTAGCCAGAACGAAAGCTGGATGAGTGGCGTAAGATCCACAAAAACAAATTTAACCAACATATTTATTTTTACAACATTATCAAAGAACGTAACATTTGCAGAAAGGTTTGGTGAGATTAGTTTTTCAAAATCTCGTCAATGTTTGGTTTGGAATTGCCACATTCAATAAAGAGTGTATTTGTCGCATAGCACACTTATATGGACTGGGCACAAGGCCTCGTTTTAACGTGGGCCCACCCACAAGCCGAAGCTGATGTGTGGGAAATAACAATTGCGTTGATCCCCACGGCATTCCCCCTCAAGGGGGCGCCCCAGGCGCTGTGCAATAAACCCAAACCTGCCCCTTTAAGTCAAAGGGGCAGGTATTGTCTGGGGAGAAAGCCCCTTGAAATCGACGCTAATAATTGTACTTTAACCCAGTCCAGTGGACGAAGCACATTGGATCCCCCGGATGGGACAGGGAAAAGATAAAGAGAATTGCTTTCAAATGTTTAGCAGTCAATTTTGTTCGATGGGTTGTTTCCGTTGTCGAGTCCATGCGGATATAATCAGCTTAACATGATATTCAAATTTAGTTGGTATCAGAACACACGTTCCATACGTTTTAACAAACAAATTTAACTACCGCCGGCGGGCCTGATAAAATATATTCGCGGGCCGGATCCGTAGTTTAGTAACCCCTGAATTAGTAGGTAGGTGAATGTTGAATATACCGTACTTGCGATCTTGTGTCACATCCTACTCGTGGCGACCGGGTTGGGTAAATGCCTACTTGATAGATCTCCTGATAAGTGTTACAATGGTATAAATATTCTTTCATTTGTTTCCATAGTAACCTAATCATGCTTATCTTGGGAAAAAATAATGATTTATAACGATATTCAATTCCGTTAGGATAAAAATAACAAAAACAAAGATGCTAGTATAAATTATTTATCATTGAATAAGACAAGACTAATGGATTCGCAATTGTTTTACGTATTATGCATTTTCATCAAAGTTAACGATTATTGCAGCCTAATCAGATAGTTTGAAATGATATGTGACTTCACAAAGCATATCTTATGTCGATGGGAATTAGGGAATTATTACCAAATTATAAAAGATCAAATATATATTCATTTACTAAGCTTAGCTTAGATGTGGCACAAGGCCAGAAGTATGGGGCGCCCGATTAGATTTGAACTCACTAACCATATCTAGCTTGCTAACCATCTACCTTGCTAATGGTTATCGTCTTCTTCCTTTTCTTTTCTTGGATTTTATGGCACGTCAACCCGTGTTGGGTTATTTTATGCCGAAGAAGTTTTGTTTTATTCATTCTTGATGGGTATTCAATTTAAAAAAAAATTAAACTTAATTTATTTTGAAACAATTTTTTAAAAACTTATTTTTTAAATAGTTAACCCATAGATGGGACCCTAACAAGGACTACCAATGGGTTAGTGTGCATCTGGGAGTAATAGAAATAAAGGAGTACTGCACACTCCCTAGAGCTCGAAAACTGGAACTTCACTATTAGATGCAGTCTAACGTCATATCATGGACACTAAGACCTTCAGCCACGGCCTTCTAGCACATATATGATAAAAAGGTTTAGGGGTTTGCCATATAGGCAATAGAGTTGGGACAATCATAGATGCTATGGCTCAGCGTAACCAGCCGACTAGTTGTATGGGGCCTCTCCGACCGACCACCCAGCGTAAGCAAGGACCAAAGTGGAGTGTAGCATGTCATGGACAGATCAACCATCAGGATTCCGCCTTTAAGCATCACAGGTCGCAACCCACGACCAACAGGTGGTCGCAAATGGGAGATTTTACCCCTCTGTAGAGCTGCAATCGGTGTATTCTACAGCTCTATCCGACTGGGTGGAGGTTATTGTCGTATGAAATAGAACAGAGTTAAAATCCTGAATGTACTGCTTACATTTTACATAGTTATAATAGCCCTTGGGAAAGGTATGAATTCAGCAACGCCAACCATAGCTATGGATAAATAGTAGAGGAGACTTGGTTTTAGGAATTTGGTATTGCAACCGGTCTGGAAGAAGGAAAAATCTGAAAGCTTAATCCAGTTGCAGACTTTGAAGGCATTGGTCTCTGCTTTGCTATAACTGCTTAAAACACTCAACACGAGTAGCGTCTCCAGCCACCAAACCAGTTTACTGGATCTGTGAGATCAATTTTGATCCAGACATAAAAAGGGGTATTATCTGCGTTATTCGGACTATTGTCCCCATCTTCATTGTTATTTGTACAACGTTTCGGCCGATATGCCCTCCGGCCTTCTTCAGGTATTTCTTGTCGGACTCGGAGGGCATATCGGCCGAAACGTTGTACAAATAATGAAGATGGGGACAATAGTCAGAATAACGCCGATAATACTAATCTTTAAGCCTCATCTCAAACTTTCAGAGAAATAAAAAAAAAGGGGTTTTGATAGAAGTGTTGGAATAGTTTGGGACCAGCCCACCTCATACCAAAATAAAAGGAGTGTTGGAATAGTTTTGGTATCTAAGGTGTGCTACAATCACTGATACTGACGGACGTTCCTTTGGAATCATTGACGAAGGAACTTACAACCAAAGGATTCTTTACCAAAGATTTCCGCTAGACAAGCGCTCTTGCTTGAAGCCTAAATGATGACCCATAAAAACGTAACAAGGAGACAAATGCTGTCCCAGAAAAGAAATAAAATATTCAAGGACCTCACCCACCACTCCCAAACAAGAAGTTTCGATTTGATACTCAACGTATTAAAAGATACTAAATATCTTCTTTATCAATTTAACGATTATTGCAGCCTAATCAGATAGTTTGAAATGACACGTGACTCACGACGGTCTATAGAAGGGGGGAAAATATATGGGGGGAAATAAATATTCGAATCAAGAAGTTCCTGCTGAGGGGGGGGGGACCAAAAACAAGTGAGTTCACCGTCTTCTCACAAGCCAGACTTTCTTTTGGTCAACACATTCTCCGTCTTCGTCTAGCAGCTGGAAAATCCATCGTCGTAGTCGAAATAATCTTTAACAGTTCAAAATTGCAATTCCTATTTAGTTTTGTTTCTGTTGGACTAAAATCCATTTCTTTACTGGGTTGTTCGCAAAGCGCTTCGTCGTCGTCGACTTCTGCTGCTGACGCCCAGCACTCGACTCACTTGTCATTTATGGACATATTTACCCAAACATCCGGGCACATCAGTCGAGGACGCGAGTTCGATCCCGGTAGGCAAGACAATGTCTTGCTCCCTTTCCTTTCTCGTTCTCCGTCACATTTATGCTTTCATGTTTTTGATCCCAAAACTTATAAAGATTTTAGCAAACTTGTTTGCTTTAAGAGGTGCTCTTTGCTTAAT
This sequence comes from Doryteuthis pealeii, assembly GCA_023376005.1. Classification (NCBI taxonomy): domain Eukaryota; kingdom Metazoa; phylum Mollusca; class Cephalopoda; order Myopsida; family Loliginidae; genus Doryteuthis; species Doryteuthis pealeii. The sequence continues at coordinate 114,068,759 of CM042143.1, read as the reverse complement.
GGTTATCATCGTAGTAAATAAACTTGGCTATCCGAGTTCAAATCCTGAATGTGGCTGCTTGCTTTTTCCATTGCGCTGATACCCTAAGGAAAGGTAAGAATCCTGCTATGCAAACTCTAGCTAAAAGAAGGAATACTTAGAAATTTAAACTATTTCCAGACCTGGAAAGTGTTACACCCTGCCACGCTATTACTGTCCAAAAAACCCTACAGGAATTGCGTCTCCAACGACCAAACCACAATACGAGACCAGTGAGATTAATTTCGATCCAGACGTATAAACAAAGGATTTGGATAGAAAGCAGATGCTATCCCGGAAAATAAATAAAATATTCTAGGACTCTGATATCCAGATCAACCATCTCTATGAAATAAAAAGATGCAATTTGGTACTAACAAAAAATAAATAAAAATATAGATAAACAAACAAACAAACAAATTAAAAAAGAACAAGAAGAGGGCCGGCCACAAAAAAGGTATGTGCTCAATTACACCTGAATACGGATGCGATCATTCTTCTAAAATCCACGACGCAGTTACTGACATATTCTAGTTGACCAACACTTGCGAAAGTCATTTTTATCGCCGGCATCTCCAGATCACCTTGCTTGCAATAATGAGAACTGGGATAAAGACGGTAACGAGTTTTATTTCCCCAGAGTGACTCCCATTCCGCAGTTATCCTTTATCTCAACAGCCATAACTGCAACGCGAATATTTGGCCGGGGAAAACCGGACCCCACAATGTCCATCTCTAAAACGTACCCTGGCACAAAAGGAAACGGTCAGACAAAAATTTGCGAATGGAGTCGGTGCAAGTGAATATTTGGCGACTGAGCGAGTGCACGCACACAAAAGAGGATGGATCACTGCGCATGTGCGAACTATAAGCAGATTCTTAAAGATATTTACTGATGCTGCCAGATCTGTACAGTCCCTTGAGGTTGATGATTAAAGTCTTGTTATGATAATTCTGAATAATATGCGAAATTACCTTACATACTCTAGAATAAAAAATATCTTAAACCAAAAAAAAAAAATTAAAAAAGGAAAATGAAAAGGAATAAAAAAAAAGAAAAAGGGGTAGACGTACGTAATTGATAATTTTATGTATTTTTTTAACGAAAAAAAACAAGAAAATACGTAAAAAAGAATAAAAAAGAAAAGAAAAAGAAAAGAAAAATAGGGTAGGCATACTTAATGGTTTTTTTTTCAACGAACGAAAACCAAGAGAAACCCTAGAAAGACTTTTTTTTTTAAATAAAAATAAAATAAAAATTCAAAAAATAAAAATATTTGTCTTTAAAAATTTGCAAATTTTCATTTATTTCTTATTTTTGTCTTCTATATTTTCCCCGCCAAATCTTCCATTTTTTTTTTAGATCAATTTGTCTTCATTTTCTTTCTACATTCTTTATTTTCTTGTATTTTCATTTTTTCTCACTTATTTTCTATTGAATATCATTGGTAAATATTTCTAAATTATTATTATCTCATACTAGCACATGTATATATACCCTCCGGGTGCAAGTATTTAAGTTTTGATATGATAAAATATTATATTAAATTAGAAAGGCTAATGAAACTAAATAAGAATGCAGATAAAAAAAAGATTTGAAACAGAGAGGGGTATAATCGAAAAATAGAACAACTGAAACTTACTATCCCATCAATCCAGCCTTTCATTGCTAACTTTTCCTAATCCAACTCTTCAGTTAAAATCGGAAGTGAAGAATACAATTAGTTATTTCTTTTTGTTAATGGATTTTAAAAAAAGATTAATCGTGAGAATTTTGCTTATATTAATTAGAATAAAACCATAATTAGAAATCATTAATAATAAGCCCATATTATGCATTATTTCACACTGGAAACCTCTATTGTTGTATATATAATATAATGGAATGACCCATCTCCCTCGTACCTCAACAGTGGCGATGGTTCTAGCCACTATTTAAGAACACACATTACTCTGTGCAGAACTCACTTGAAGTACTTGGACGACGGACTCTCTTCCTAATACTCACGTGACCCTACTATATATAATTTTTTTTTTTTTAAATGGACTCTCTCGTCGATTTTCAACGCATGAGTGTTCACCCAGAGAACAATCAACAAAGTGATTTGTTTATAGTGGTGATGTCTTGTGTAGGACCATCCCACATTTTTTTGGCACAGTTGATAGGAAAGAATTGGTGCATCAAGGAATGCCACGAACCCAATCAACGACTGACCTCAGGAATTTTGAATTCAGAGTTATCCCTCTCCTAGACTGGTTACCTACCCAAGGTTAAAGAGCCCAGTCAGCCCTACTATTAAACCCATAGCTGGAGGGAGAATATATGGATTCATACCTTTCCCAATGGTATTAGCGCTATGGGAAATGCCAACAGCTTCGTCTAGGAATTGAACTCACACCGACGAGTCCATTTTCCACGATTCTAACCCCTAGCCCATGCGCCTCTCTCTCTCTCTCTCATATATATATATATATATATATATATATATATATATATATATATATATTGTTATAGAGTCCACGTATTATGTTTCTGTGTTTGTATATGCACTGGTAAAAAATTGTTTGGTTGTCTTAGAATGATGGAAAAGAATAAATGTCAAAAATCAAAGTGCTTAATATTGTGTTCTTAAACTTAGTTATTTTCCTTATATTTCAAGGTAGATTTCTCTTTCTCAAATCTTTCAGGTATTTCGAAATATAAGAAAAAATTAAAATTAAGTACATAATATTCATCTGACCTTTACGTTTTTCATGTTTCTAAGACAACCAAAATAACGTTTTCCAACACACGATTATATATATATGATATAATGAAATGACTCATCTTCCCCGTACCTCAACAGTGGCGATGGTTCTAGCCACTATTTAAGAACACACATATTATTCTGTGCAGAACTCACTTGAAGTACTTAGACGACGGACTCTCCTCCTAATACTCACGTGACCTTACTATATAACAATGTGATTAATATGTACATATGGTAAAGTGTATTAATAATGTAAAACAGTTTTATTAATAATTGAGGTAAAAATAAAAAATAAGATCATGGAGAATGTTATTGCCTAGGCGTTTTTCAAAACAACTCACTGATTCTTCTAAAATCGAGTACTCTTGTATATCTTTTGGCCTAACCGATTGCATGGTTGAATAGATTGTTAGTTTTACAGCAAGTCAGTCCCGGTTGGGTTATTATATTCCAAAGTTGTGTTTTTTTTTTGTTTTGTTTTGTTTTTTTAAACTTTTATAGTCTCCAATTATAAACGGTACAAAATGTATCTAATTCATTTTGAAATGCTAAATACCGTATGATGTGAAATAGATGAATTTTATAATTTTTAATAAAATCATGAAGAATGTGATGTAAATAACTAAGGGAATTGTGACATGAGAAGTAATATAATTTCGGTTAAAGAAGGAAAAACACACAATCTCCATTATAATAAGATCTATGTAAACCAGTCTATACGAGGAACATTAAGTCAACTAACAAACTTTAAACCAATAAAAAATTAGAATTTCTTTCTTTATTCATCTGATTTGCGTACTAGAGTTAAAGAGGTGGGTATACAGAGATATATAGATATATATGAAGAGACTGATAGTTTTGGAAAAAGTAGATTGAAAAATCTGAAATTATATATAAGACGGCTCGCAAAATATTGAAACATTTAAAGAATTCAAAACTTCCTTGATTGTTATTCAATTTTTATATTATTTGTCAGATATAATTAGTAAATTAAGCAAAAATAAAATATCAAATTACAAAGGGAAAGAACCATTAAAATTTTAGAATTACGATTTAAGAAAATAAATGTTGAAAGAATAATTTCAAGAAATTCAGTATTGTTAGAGATTAAGAATATATGTGCTGAGATAGGAGGATTGACATAAGAAACATTGAGCAAATTCATAAAAAATGCTCAAATTAAAGTGCAATTTGTATCCGGAAAAAATGGAAACAATCTGCAAGATACATATTTTTTTTTAAATGGCTAAAAATATATTTCCATTGATTAAATCTTTAAGGGTCACATTTTGTGTTGTGAGCAAACTGCCAAACTGCATTGGTTCCTATTTTTTTCCTTCGGATCACAACGACAGTGGAGAGGGGGAATTTGCTGCTTGGGCAATAGCTCATTTTCGCTTGAATAATAATTGAAATTATTAATCATGACATAAGAACGTTCTCTTGTAAGAAAAGTAAAATTATATATAATAAATATATAATATATATATATATATATATATATATATATAAATTTTTTTTTTTACAAGAGAAACGTTATATCTTGAACTAATAATTTCAATTTATTTTCGAGCGGCAATATATATATATATATATATATATATATATATATATATTATATATTGTGTATATGCGGTGTAGTTCGGTATAAACGTTGGGGCTACTTCCGAGCCCGAAATAAGAATAAAGCAACTGGTGTCTCCCGGCGTTCCCACAAGCTGCGACACATTCCTGCATGCTATTTCTAATTATACAATTCCTGGCAATCCCGAAGCATATGACTCGGCCATAGCCGAACATTTATCTATAAATGCTTGTAGAACCGATTATTCAGACGAGTGCTTCTTCCGTTTTGACACAGAGCAAGTCTAAACAGCACTTAACCATCCTCTAGCTGTTTATGTTCTTTTTTTCGACCTACTATGTGCAAACACTCCAAACTTTATTTTATTTACTGGGAGACACTTTTGACCCTGTTCGATCTAGCGTTCATATCATACATAACCCCCTTTCTTCCCCCTTTTTATTTCCCCCTCTGGCTCACTCCCATTGTCGTTCTTATGAATTTCTTATACAATCTGACTTTTATTCGTCGTATCGGTGTATATACTTTGAAAAGTACCTGCGTCGAAAAGGCCTTCGTGTATCCCCTTTATTTTAATATTCTAATTCATAATAAATATTTACCTCCCTATTACATATGATTCTTTCCCACTTTTAGTGTTATATAATCTCTCCTGTACCAAATCTCTCTCTCTCTCTCTCTCTCGATATATGTATTATATATATATATATATATATATATATATAATATATATATAATATATAACAGAGGGTCAACGTCACTTGTTCTGATTATTGCACAGCTCTCCCAAAACTCGTGAACTGGAATTTCACAACGAGATACACTTTAACGCCATACACAACACTAAGACCGTCAGCCACAGCTTCTAGCACATATATGACAACTTGGACATTTGCCATACGGACAATAGAGTCAAAACAATCATATAGCTACAAGGGCATGATGTGAAATGCTAATTGATTGGAAGGAGCCTCTCCGATCGCCCATCTACCACTAGATACAGTTTAACATCATACCAGGAAATGAAGGCTAAACGCTGTCTATTTTCAAAGTAGGGAAAAATCATTTTTATGTGTACATTGTTATAAAAAAAGGAAATTAAGTCAAAATACTTTTGTTAATATGCTCCCTGGGGTCCTCCAAAGATAATAAGTCTGTCTAATAAAGAAAGGGAAGACTACTCGTTTGGTTAAATGTTAAAAAATCTGTTATATCCAAGTAAGGTGATATGTAACAGATTTATTAATCTATTTATTTATTTATTTATTTGATGAAATGTTTACGTATACTAAACGTCGATTAATGAATTTAACTATGTTGCCAGCGCATAATAAAGTTTGAGTTTTTGTGTGTGAGTGCATGAGTTTTTTAACCCATTTATCATTCTTGAAAGAAAAGGTGTTGAATTATAGATTAATACTGCACATACACACGGTCGCACGACATGGTCAATTCTTTTTGGTTTGGCTTGTTTTACGTGCATATCAAACTCAGTAGGTCATTTAATGCCGATAAAGTTTTGAAATAAATTATTTTTAATGCATAATCAATTTTGTTTATAAACTCATGTTCTATTTAACTCTAGATGGGACGCTAACCGGTACTACCCCTCCGGTGTTAGAGAGGACCGGGGAACAATGGGTGATGAGGAGTGCTCCACATTTCCCAAACTCCAAAACTAGAACCTCACATCATATAGAGTTAAACGTCATTTCAGAACACGGAGACCTCAGCCACCGCCTTCTAGCACCCATATGATCAAAATGGCTTGGGTTGCCATGAGGGCAATGGCTTGGAGCATCATTATGGTGCTAGGGCTTGGCGTAACCAACCGCTTTGAGCGAGGGAGGCCTCTCCGACCACCTGTTAGTCCAAGTAAAGACCAAAGTGGAATTTGCATGTCATGGGTTATATCCTTAAGCATCACGGTCCCCACCATGGCCAACAGCTGGCCCCATTGGGGGGTCCTTATCCCTCTGCAGAGGTGCAGTCGGGCATTCTAGGCACCAGACGACAGGGCGGAGTCAAAGTCTTAGGCAGAGTTTTGTCTTCTCCTAGATGGATGGCCTGCAAGCTTAAAGAACCCAGTCCGTCCTAGTAGTTAACCATAACTGGAGAGAAAATAGTTGAATGCACCTTTACAAGGGATATTAGCGCAATATGAAGTACAAACAGACTTGTCGTGTTTGAACCCGGGCTGCCAATTCCATCTCCTAGGACAATAGGCATCATACCATGTGAAAATCCTTTACAAATGAAGGATAAATCAGAAGTGCTCAAACACTGGCCAGTAGAGCAGTGTAAAATATGATTTAAATATCATCTTTGGTTTGTTCCATAAGTAATAGTTTTTTTTTTAAACAGAAAACACAATCATCAGATGGAACTGTTTTTTTAAATCATGGAACAAACCATTATTGTATTAGAAACAGTACCATTAGCAGTATCATTGAATGCATTGCTGGGGGGGGGGGGCTTCATACCTATTCCAAGGGTAAGAGACCAAAATTGAACGTATTGGTGTGACTGAATTTCGAATTGTTTGGTTTTATCTTAATGAATATGAGCAAAAATCCCGAGGATACATTTTAAAAGAAATCCATTAACAAGGAGAAATAACTCATTTTATTCATTACTTCCTACTTCAACTAAATAGTTGAATTTGGAAAATTTAGCAATGAAAGCCGGGAGTAAGTTTCAGTTGATCTATTTTTTTTTATTATATCTCCCTCTGTTTCAAATCTTTTTTATCTGCATTTTTATTTAATTTCATTAGTCTTTCTAATTTAATATATATTTTTCTTACATGAAAACCTAAATAGTTACACCCGGAGGGAGTATATATTTACTAGTTCTGTTAATACAGTTTTATTTACTTTTTAAAAGGAGAATAACATTATTTAGCCATATATTTTGTTTGTGGTTTGCTTATTTGTTTCATCAAGAAAACAATCGAATCTCTGTAACATTTAACACGAAACTTCATAACTGTCAATTTTAGACCGATAATCCAGTAAAATCAAATCCGAAAATTGTGTTGCTCTATCATAAACAGATCCAAATGTACATACCTCACAAAACCAGAAACGTTTTTTCGAGTAGTAGTCAATCCAAAAATCCGGGATGACACAAGATATTTTCCGAATTTATGCGATTCCTGAAAAGAATAAAAATACAATGTAAAATAGCAGTTATACTGATAGCTTTTTAATATAGTGCGTCCTGGGACGCACATATTTGCATTGAATGAGTCCCCGGGAAAATTCATGGGTCCCAAGTTTCTTAATAGATTATATTCATGATCTAGGGAAACAACTAAAGCCGTCTAACTACCTTGTAAGATATCCTGTGTAATTCGTTTCAGTAGAAACTATTGAAATATATTTACAGTTAGCTTGAAATGGTGAAAGAAGAAAATAGAAAAACACTGGGATGCACGGATACGATTCTACTGCATTTTTAAAATAAATTTTGTGCGTCAGGGACGCAGAGCACGTACCTATCAGTAGTAATGGTGTGACTGAATTTCGTACTTCCTACTTCAACTGGATAGTTGAATTAGGAAAATTTAGCAGTGAAAGACGGGAGTGATGAAATAGTAAGTTTCAGTTGTTCTATTTGTCGATTATACTTCCCTCAGTTTAGTTTCATTAGTCTTTAAGTATTTGCTGGGATTTGGACTGGTATTTCCTGTAATAGGGTCAAACAACTACGGGGCACGAACTGGCTGCCACAGCACAAACTTGCTTGGTTAGCAGCTGGTGGATCTTCAAAACGCAGGATTGGGAGTTGTAAGATCTGGCAAGCGATTGACGGAGCTAAGCACCCTCGCAAAGGAATGGAAATAGTGGCTTTAAATGAAGAAAGATTGAATGGTGGTGCAGGGTGTTTCAAACTACTGCAGCGATAGAATGGAGTAAATTATCGGCATTATTGAAATAAAGAATGTTAGGTTAGTTAAGCGTGTCTTTATCATCGGTGGGTTTTTCTAAAACGTGTACATTTTGGTAATCTGAACATTAACAACATAATTGAGAGTAACCTTCCCTTGTTTATTTCACTATGAGGAAGCCAGATGATTTAGTCGGCCATTTTCATTTCCCGTAAATCTAAACTGAAAATACGAATTTGTTCAAATCAATACAACTACATGTCTAAACACGAAAATATCATAAAATGTGTTCTTAATTGTGCTTGCGTATTATTTGAAATGAATTTGTTATTAAGAACACATTTTATGATGTTTTCGTGTTAAAACATGCAGTTGTATTGATTACGGGGAAATGAAAATGGCCGACCAAAACATATGGCTTCCTCAAAGTGAAATACACAAGGGGAGGCTACTCATTTATGTAGCTAATGTTCAGATTACCTACATTTTTATCCACCCTCGCAGTGACATAAGGTTAATCTAAAGCAAGTTTTCTGGGTGGGAGGTGGTAGAACCTTAGCCCCTAAGGAACTTCAAGTCAACACAATGACAAAAATTAATATAGAAAAGGAATATATATTATTATAATAGAGATTGTGTGTTTGTCTGTCTAACTAAAACTATGTCACTACACAATTCACAATTCTTAGTTATTTACATCACATTCTTCATGATTTTATATTTATCTAAACCTCAATTATTAATAAAATTGTCACACATTATTAATACTGTTGGACTTACCTACATACTAATAACATCCAATTGTATTTATATATACCACAAAATAGCGGTTTACAGTGGGAACGGTGAGGCTAATTTGCATAGTGATATTAAAAATTTAATTTTAATAAATATGTGCTTGGTATTATTGTTTTCTAATTGTTTGGTTTTATCTTAATGAATCTGTGCAAACATCTCGGGGATAAGTCTTAAAAGAAATCCATTAACAAGAAGAAATAACTGTCATTTTGTTCTTTACTTTCTATTTTAACTAAATAGTTAAATCATGAAAATTTAGCAAGACGGTGTGATGGAAAAGTTAGTTTTCGGTGTTCTGTTTTTCGATTATACCTCCCTCTGTTTCAAATCTTTTTATCTGCATTCTTATTTAGTTTCATTAGCCTAACTTAACATAATATCTTATTACATTAAAACTTGAATATTTGCACCCGGAGGATGCATATTTTTGCTCGGACATAAAACATAGAGTCTAGAGAAATATTATAGTGATACGAGATATTTTATTACAACTAAATTATCTCTGTTTGTAGAAAGGGTATTTATACTAATATCGCTTTGGCATATATAATACACACGAGGGTTGAGAAATCATTAATCAAAGAAACCAAAGAAAAATAAACCCAATATTTTATGAAAAGTTAAAGATGTAGAATAATCATACTAGTTCCAATTACCGTCGAATTGGTAAGACAAGGCAGCAAGTACTCGTAACTTAATACGAAACTGTTTTGCTGCGAAGACCACTGCAAAATGGCAGGTTATTTATGAAGCCTCAGAACATCATAGAAACTAAGCAGCCAATCAGGACTCAAGGAATGGAATAACCCAAATGCATGAGTGGACTATTCTGGATTCCCATAAGTACCAGTTGTCTTGACACTGGTTCAGTTGTGTTTAGCTTGTTACTCAAACCAACAGTACGCTAACTCACTTCAACAAAAGATATTAAGATTTTTGTATATTTTTGTTCGGCATTATAAAACCAAAACGAATTATAATATGTATTAACTCTTACCAAACTCTACAGCGTTGAAATTCATATATATATATAAGTAAAAAAGAAAAGAAAAAAGTTAAGTCATCGGAGTGGCCTAAAGTCGGTATCAGCCAGACAGCGAGGGAGTCTATCCCCTTTTCACTAGCACTAGACAAAGGAGAGTTTGGGCGTCTGAGGCGGAGTGCCAATCCTACCATCAGCTCCTAACTTTAACGCACATATCCATGTGTTACTCATACGCTGAGTTGGTGAGGGCCGGAATCGAACCATGAAACTTGCGCTTCCCAGTCGTACACTCTACCGACTGAGCTAAGCCATCAATTTTATTTGGTACAGAGTTACAGGCACTTGTTTTGTTATCGTTGTAGGAAATGGATATTGCTATCCACTTTCAATTACTAGGTGACACTGTGTTTTTAATGCTCTTGGAAAATATATGAATTAATATCTCCTACCAGTTATGGGGAAAATAGTTGGATAGACTGGGCTCTTTAGCCTTGGCACGACAACTAGTGTAGCATCCTAACCGTACCTGAAAGGTTGGCCGAACCCATACATATTTTTGGCAATTATATATATCATTTCTTTTTTTATTTACGGAGTTTCAATGCTGTAGAGATTATTATTATTATTATTATTATTATTATTATTATTATTTCCATACATTCAGTTTGTAATTTATTGTAATCAGCTGGAAAGTTTTATTTCATGGCACTGATCCTTATATATATATATATATATATATTATATATATGTGTGTGTGTGTGTGTGTGTGTGTGTGTGTGTTTGCGTATCTCACTCTGTGTGTGTGTGTGTAACGTGTACGAAAGAAATGCGAACAAATTTTGCTCTAAAAAATGAAATGCATAACTGTTAGAAAATGTTTGGCCATATTTTTAAGTGTTTTGAAAATAATATCAATTTGTGAATTCCACCCAGAATATGTAAAATTAAGACCCAGAAATCATTATCAGCAAATTAAAGATTTAAAAAACTAATTACAACAGCGAAATATTTTCAGTTGAAATGCTAAATTAAAACCACACTTCTTTCTACACCCACACCGTACACCAACAAATACGCAAACACACACTGTACACATAATTATATATAGGCAAACACAACTTTATACAGACTTTTATATACTCACACATACCGTTCAAACAATTATATACACATATTCACATATTTAGATATACAGACTCACAGAGAGAGAGAGACACTCTGTATGCAGACTTATACACACACACACACATATATATATATATATATATAGATATAAGGTCACGTGGACATGGAGTCAACAGCGCCTGGTTACTGAAACGTTCTCGCCTATACGATTTTCAGACCAAGTGGAAAAAGGATTAGCGGTTATAAAGCCCCTACAAATTAATAAATATATTTAATCGGATCGGACAGAAGAATACACACACTGCACCTCTGCAAAGGGGTACCCCCCCCCAATGGGTACACCGATTGGCCTTGGATCGCGACCCATGATGCTTAAGGACGGAAGCCTTGTGACTGAGCTGTTCACGATATGCAACAATCCACTTAGGCTCTTACTTAGTCTATATGGACGGTCGGGAAGACCCTCTCTGCTCAATCGGCCGAGTTCAAACAATCAATACCCATATAGTATGAATAAAACAAAACACCTTCGGCATAAAATAACCCAACAAATGGTGACATGCCATAAAATCGAACTCAGCAACCAAATCGCCACTGCAAATTATAAAATTTGTTCATACAATCGTTTATAAGACTTTTGTGTAACTGTTTCTCCCCACCACAAGCGGATCACCTCGGTATTTGTCTTCCGTTGTGGCCAAGACAACATTAATATGCGTATATACATATTTACCAACCACTCTGCGCGTGCAGGATGTGACACAAGGTCAATTTTTAAGCAAAGATTATCAGTTTTTAAATTCATGAAGTTTGCTCGTTTCTTCAAGTAAGAAAGATGTAGTATCAGTTTTAATCCTTGTCCGCTTATCCGTCCTTAGATAGTTGTATTCTCGTCTGTTGGTCTGTATTTCTGCTGTGAGTAATTCTAGGACGTTTTATCAACGCTTTAAATAGTAAATTAAATACATGTTTGCGATTTGATTGGCCGATTCAGCCAACACTGTTTTGGATATGTTTTATAAAAATAAGTTGTGATCTTCAGCCCACCTTATACCCTAAAATAATCCAACACAAGGTCAATGTGTAAAGCTCAAAGTGTCTGAAATGGTCCAACCCGAAAAAGTTGACCAAATATTGACCCCCTCATGTATACGTAGGGATCTAACGGGAGAAGCGCAGAATTGTTCTCCGCCCTGTCCGCTGGGGCGTTAGAATGCACCGACTGCACCGACGCAGAGGGGTAAGACTCCCCCAATGGGGCCACCTGTTGGCCGTGGGTGGCGAGCCGTGATGCTTAAGGATAGAACCCAGGTGGATGAGCAGTTCATGACTTGTAATACTCCACTTTGGCCCTATCTTGGGCTGGACGGGCAGTCGGAGAGGCCCCCTCCGATCAATCGGCTGGTCACGTCAAGCCCTAGCACCTATATGATTTTCCCAACCCTATTGCCCTTATGGCAAGCCCCAACTTCTTTTTATCATATGGGTGTTAGAAGGCGGTGACTGAGGGTCTACATATCCTGGGTATGACGTTAAACTATCTGATGGTGAGGTTCCAGTTTTGGAGGTTTGGGGAGTGTGGAGCACCCCTTCATCACCATTGCTCCCTAGTCTACTCCCTGGTCCAATTAAAGAGTTTAATTTCAGTAGATACACATTGTGGCATAAAGTGTGTAGTATTCCTTGTAATTCTCCTCTTCATGACTTGATCGCAGAAAATTCAAAACAAACTAAAGCGTAAAATTTATTCTTAAAAAAAAAAATTTTTTTTTTCATTTTCGGCTGTTTGAAGTAAAATACCATTTAACTCGCCATAAAAAGGATTAAATGGATAAAAACACATAGAAATCACATATTTAGAAAAATTATTTTCTTTTCTATCCAACCATATAAATGTTTTCAAGCTTGGGCCTGTAAAATACCAAAAAATTGCGATTTAAACCGATTAAGGCCGGAATTTGGAAATGTCCAACACAATCAACAAGATTGGACCATAAATTCACAAGAAATAGCAAGTGTGAATTAGCCAACCTTAAATACGTTCTATATGGTTTCCCCATGGTTCCAAGTTCGATACCGGCCCTCGCCAACTCAGCGTATGGGTAGCACGGAGATCTGTGCGGTCAAATGATGAGCTGACGGTACGTGTGGCGCTCCACCTCAGATCCAAAAACATCTCCTTGTGAAAAGTGGATAGACCCCCTCGATGTTTAGATGATACCGACAATAGACCATCTGACGACTTTACTTACTTTATGTGGTTTTCAATTGGTCAGTGTACCGGAAATACATGCTGCTGATATTGGGAAAGTTCATATATATGAGTGGCAATTTGACGTCCAGCTTATACTCACAATATAATCCAACACTTACTTTATATCTATTACCTATAATTAATAGATCTTTCAACGACCTGCTTTTAGATCTTTGGACAAGATTTAATTTTATTTTTTGATATCTGTCCATAAATGTGGAAATCTCCATTTGTACTGTAATTCATTGACATTGCCGTCTCGGAAGACTGTATAGTTCTTGTGCTCCTGAAGTTACAGCGCTTCCTGTGATTAATCTTATTATAATGGAGATTGTGTGTTTTTCTGTCTGTAACCGAAACTATATTTCTACTCAAGTCACAATTCTCTTAGTTATTGGACATTCACATTCTCCATGATTTTATTTTTATCTAAACCTCAATTATTAATAAAATTGTCTTACATTATTAATACTGTTAACTATGTCTACATACAGACAACATGCAATTATATTTATATATACAACAAAATAGCGGTTTACAGTTGAACGGGAAGGCTAATTTGCATATTAATATTAAAAATCGAATTTAATAAATATGTGCTTAGTATTATTGATTTCTAACTGTTTGGTTTTATTTTAATGAATATAAGCAAAAATCTCTTCAATGAATCTTAAATGAAATCCATTAGCAAGATAAAATAACTGTCATTTTATTCTTTACTTCCTCTTATAACTAATACTTAAATTAGAAAAAAATACATGAAGACGAGAGTGATGGAAGAGTAAGTTTCAGTTGTTCCATTTTTTATTATATCGCTCTGTTTCAAATCTTTACTATACTCCCTCTGATTCAAATCTTTTTATCTGTATTCTTATTTAGTTTCATTAGCCTTTCTAATTTAATACAATATTTTATTACATTAAAACTTAAATACTTGCACCCGGAGGGTGCATATATTTGCTAGTATAAGTAAAGATGTATATTAACATCAAGTCCAATGTTCGAAAAACATTCTCGACCACCGAGGTCGCATGTGAAAGTTGTCCCTGAAGATGTTGATGTGCCAGTGCTTTGTTGTTGCCGCTTTCTTGTGGACCTCTTGGCTTCATGGTGTTGCGCCACAGTGACTTCAGACATAAACAGACTGCTAGGGAGAGCCTGCCGTAATAATAAATAAATAATAACAAATACTGTAATAATACCCTAAAAATAGGGTAAAGCTATAGAGCTACACTATCCAGTTCTTTAGATGTAAAATTTCAGCCGTCGTACACTGATGACAAGATGACATTTACCACAGACTTGTACCAGTCCTATACTACAACCACATGACTCTACTGCGCTTAGGTCAGTTTAAATAAAAATTTATTTGCCACTCTGGACCATGGTAACTCAAGCAAATCCGATACGTTACGCGCCCGAATTACTCAATCGGTCAGTCTTGATGGATCACCTGCGACATATTGGGATTTAATGGAATTATTTCCGGGACTCTAATGATACTCGAAGCTCTCCTCTGGGCAGTGCACACACATACACACACGTGCACGTAGTCGTTCCTGGTCGGAGGTCCAGAATCAGTCGAAACTAATCATAATTATGGATTACTATAGAGGGATGATCGCCTATGACATTAGCATGAACAACGGTTGGTCTGGATTGCCAAGAAGAGATAGCGACGAGGAATGTGATGGAAATAAAAAGCGAAATGCAGAAAGGAAATCTGGGGAAAAAGAGAGAGAAAAAAAAAACAAGAGAGAGAAAAAAAAAGAATTGGTAGTAAAAGTAAGTGTCGAAGAAAAATATAAAGAATCCAAAATAGATTAAATTGGCAAATATCAATACAACACGTTTAGACGGATAGGTAATGAAAAAGAAGAAAGTTGGATCAGTTAGAAGAATAAAAAGAAAGCAGCGTGAAAGAAAATGTAAGTGAATGAATCGAATTGTTTTTATTCTTTGCTATGTTTATATTGAACTTTCATTAAGCCCAAGGTGACGCTCATCAAATGACATAGGGGATTCAAAAAAAGAAAGTAGAACAATGATAATATTAGAGGGAGAGAGATAGAGATATAGAGATATAGATATAGAGAGAGATAGAGATAGAGAGATATAGAGATAGAGAGATATATAGATATAGATATAGATATAGAGGGAGAGGGAGAGGCGGAGAGGGAGATATATAGAGAGATAGAGAGGGAGATATATAGTGAGAGAGGAGAGGGAGATATATAGTGAGAGACGAGAGGGAGATATATAGTGAGAGACGGAGAGGGAGATATATAGTGAGAGACGGAGAGGGAGATATATATGAGAGACGGAGAGGGAGAGTGAGAGACGGAGAGGGAGAGACAGAGAGAGAGAGGGGAGAGAGAGGGAGAGAGAGAGGGGGAGAGAGAGGGAGAGAGATATATAGAGAGGGAGAGAGAGAGAGGGAGATATATATATAGAGAGAGGGGAGATAGAGAGAGAGGGAGAGATAGAGACGGGAGAGTGAGAGAGAAGAGACGGGGAGAGTGAGAGAGATAGAGATAGATAGAGAGAGAGATAGAGATAGAGAGGGGAGGATGAAAGGAAGGACGGGAGAAAAGAATAAATAAATAAATTATAAATAATAGTCTTTTGCATCAGGCTATGAATTAATTTAAACTAGTTTATTCAATTTCAACACAAGCCTTTTTCTTTGTCAACAAAACTTATTTTTTAAACAATCGAATAAATAGATTGATTGATTGGGGAACATAATGAAATTTATAGATGGATGGATGGATGGATGGATGGAGATAGGTCACATTGGTGAAAAGACTTAGATTGATACATAGATTGCTGTACGCACTGAGATAGACGGATAGATCAGTGAACAGATTGAAATAGGTATATACATAAATAGATAGAGAGATAGATTGGTGAATAGACTTAGATATATAGATAGACTAATAAAGGTATATAGATTGGTAAACAGTCTAGATAGATAGACTAAGATAGATATATAGATTGGTGAACACACTTAGACTAAGAGAGATATACTGGTAAATAGACTGAGATAGATAGATAGATAGATACATACATTCATAGAATGTGTGATTGGTGAACATACAGTTATAGATATTTCCACTATGACATTAAATAAGTGTTTACAAAATAGTCTTGTAGATCATTACGATTCTTGATTCCCAAACTCGTGGCCATGTACCAGACTAAGATCTTAAATCTAGTAAGTATGTTTGTACCGGACCCACCTTTTTGTGTACTGTGTGTTCACATATAAAATGGCAACGAAAAAGAAAAGCGAAAGGAAGTAAAGCAATGAATAAGTAATATAAGTAAAGATGAATATTAACATCAAGATTACGATGGAGAAAAAAGGAGCACTAAGATGATTAATATAAATATTTCTTATATAGAAAGAAATGGACATACCCAAATCAACGTGTGGTTTAATGATAATGGACTCGTCGACTCGAGTTCAAATCCTGAACGAGGATGTTTGCATTTCACATTTTGGTAATACACTTGGGAAATGTAAGTATCCAACTACTCTCCTTCCAGATATGGGTAAATAGTTGGGCGGGCTAGGTTGTTGAAACTGGGCTAGCTAAGCAGTTAAGGCAAAAAGAAAAATTTGAATTCAAACCTATTAATCCCCGTTTAAGAAGAGATTGACCTTCTGTTGCATACTACTCGCGTGAAAGTGTTTGTGTGTGTGTGTGTGTATGTATGTATATATGTATATATATATATATATATATATATATATATATAAAGTAAAACACAATGAGTAAGATATACCTACTAACAGTTTCGCTTAGTAGCTCATCAGCGCAAAAATCTTACTAAAAAGACTTGAGGCAAACGCATTAATTTACAAAACCTCCCATCATGATCCAAATAGATTAGCATAAACTAGACAGTCGGGTTTCGAATCACGCACAAGGCGGTCTTCCTATCTATAGATTTGCTGATGAGGCCTAATAGGCCGAAATGTACATACAGAGATTGATTTTTGTCGATTTGTTTAGCCTTACATTTAAATAAGTATGCCCGCTTAATTAATTAATTATTAATTAACTTTCAAAATTAGGTACGACTTCAATTAAGCACATATTCTCCCAAAAATTGTCGGCTTAAAAAGAAGCCATATCATAAACACATCGCTTGTGTATTTACTTCTCATACTGTCGTGTAGAAGAAGTCACACACACATTATATATATATATATATATATATATACACTAAATCAACTAAAAAATCAATTTCAATGGCTCTATTCGCTACACACTAACATAATCATTGGTCCATCTCACTTACTGTCCATATTATTCCCAGGATATGCCTATGTAATAACAGTCAATTTGAAAAAGGTTTATATTAATTGATTATATTGATTGTAGTGTCTCGGTGCGATTTGAAATTTGCTGTCTCTCTCAAAAGAAGAGGGTTACTCATTGCGATTTGTAACTAGCTGTTTCATTCATTAGAAGAGGGTTACTCGTAATTTAGAACTTGCTGTCTCTCTCATTAGAATAGGGGTACTATTAATCTGCCATGAATGACGACTGCCAATTTTGAAAACGTCCTGATTGTATGTACTGAAGAAATCAATCGTACATCTATTGAAAGAAGTGGAATCTTCAAGACCCTCGAAAAGGATAAGAGAAATCTCCTGTTAGCAATTTCACGTCAAGGAGAGGTAATCTAAAGTGAGCAATTCGTATATGAAAGAAAAACCATCATTATATTTAGCTGTATCAAATATATTTTAGTATTTATAGACTTTTGGTCTAAAGCTCATGTTACATTCATTTCCAATGGTATTTTACTCTTTGAGAGTACACGAGTACCAGTTTGTTGGTTTTCGGTCTGCACATAGGAAAGTCATGGACTATTATAGATAGATCATATGATAATCTGATCTGATAGGATATAGTAAGAATTATTTCAAGCTGTAGCCGTGTCAGTGCTATTGTATGGTTGTACCAACATCTCTACACGAGCAGGATAAGACACAAGGTCAATTTCTTAAGTGAAGTCTAACAGGTTTGAATTTAGTTTTCCATCTCCTAGACTTATTAAGATTAAAGAGCCAAGTCTGCTATGATATTTGCCCATAGCTAAAGGGAGAGTAGTTCGATGCATACCTTCTCCAAGGCCCTCTCAAACCGTGCTTCGGGGCGGGGGTCGGTTGAGCTTCGGCCACTGGACCGATGAGTTGTGTAGAATTAATAGCGTCGATCCCAGGGGGCTATCCCCCCAGGCAATACCTGCCCTCTTGACATAAAAGGGGCAGGGCTGGGCTTATTGCCCAGCGCCTGAGGCGCCCCCTTGAGGGGGAATGCCGAAGGGATCGACGAAATTTTTGTTCTTTCCAACCTATGAGCTTCGGCTTGTGGGTGGGCCCACGTTAAAACGAGGCCTTGTGCCCTGCCGATACAAGTGGGGTATGAGGCAAATATCCCCTTCCCCAAGGGTATTAACGTTATGTGAAATGCAAACAGTCTTGTCCAGAATTTGAGCTTGCACCGAAGTGTCTATTTCCTACGGCTCTAACCATTACACCATGCGCCTCCTCGTCAGATGCAATATAGTGCCATATACAAAAATCTTAGGAAGCGCGTGGTGTAATGGTTAAAGTCATAGAAAATGGACTCGTCGCCCCGAGTTCAAATCCTGGACGTGGTAATTGCATTTCACTTAGCGCTAATACCCTTGGGAAAGGTATGAATCCTACTCTCCCTCCAGCTATGGGTAAATAGTAGGGCAGACTGGGCTCATTAACCATGGTTAGGCAACCGGTCTAGGAGAAGGAAAACTCTGAATTCGAACCTGTTAAACTCCGCTTAAGAAATTGACCTTGTGTCACATCCTGCTCGTGCGGAGGGGTTGGTGTATATGTATGTATGTATGTATATATATATATATATATATATATATATATATATATATATATACAGAAATCTTTTTTGTTGAAGGCATTACTCTCTGCAGAGGATGAAGACAGCGTGTTCTAAGCCCGCCAGCAGAGTGTTGTTACTTTGATTAGCTAAAATGCTCAGTGTATCTGCCCTGTGTTGCGTAACGTTTAACGTGATAGGCGAGCAGACAATCTACACGTGAGTTTGATTTTCAATGTTGCATCATACTCATCTGGACACAAGCCAAAGTAGCTAAACTTCGTAAACTTGAGGGCGCCTCGCAATCTGTAAGGATCAGTGAGTTAGGTTAGTAGATTATTGTGGGTTCATCCCCCATAATTCCAGCCTTATGCCCAACTAACTCAAGCTAGGTAAATTATTAAAATGACCGGAGTTCGTGTCAAGCTATAGATCAAAATATAATCCTTATTGGTTTCCGCAAAATACAGTTTTCATTTAGTTACAATGGAGATCAAAAGACAGTTATCTTAAATGTTTGGTAATCTTGTTGTTACGATTTGTGTGGCCATTCTTAGGCTTCAAGTGAGAACTCTTTGCAGTGGAGATTCCTTGTGTTAAGCGGAGGCTGATCCTTAATGAAAGGTTGTTGGAATTTTTAAGATATAAGGCGTGTGGTGAATGGTCACTTCTAAAAATAGACTCGCCGACTACCATGTGATCAGCCTTGTTGTCCAATCACTGGCAGTCCTCTGCTGCTGCTGTTGTATTTATACTGGCTGATTCTAATCTTAGCTCACTGCTACTTAGATATTCTTGGACGTCGGACCTAAAGGATACTATACCACAGGACTTATTGACTTACCAAAGGATTGCTATAACGCGGGACTTACTTACTTATTTACTTTAAGTTCTTTTACAACTGGCCAAGGATGGCGGCCAGATACTTAACAGGCTTCAAGTGAGAACTCTTTGCAGTGGAGATTCCTTGTGTTAAGGAGAGGCTGATCATTAATGAAAAGGTTGTTATTCGGTGTCCCTTAGTGGTGGGTCAATCCTTGCGTTGAGCAAAGTCCTTGGCTGCAGGTCTGTTCGTCAATGGGGAATTCGTGCAAACGAACGGCTTTCTAGATCGGCTATTAAATAGTTAACTAACCCCGTATTCGAGCTGTTCATTGACAGGCTTTAATCCACGTGCCCACACCCAGTCTAAAGTTTAAGTGGCGGTTTCCAGCACACCCTATATATAAAAAATACCATTTGTTGCTGGTGCCCTCGGAATTAGTCCCCAATGATTTAAAAAAAAGACTGGCGGGATTGGAAATATGAGAAGGGATAGAGTATATCCGTACTGTTACATATTATGTATTGTCATGTGTTGTTGACAAGACCTTGTAGTTAGTTTGAAATAGGTTCCTTGAGGCTAAAAGCGTAGGTGGGTAGATTTCCGTTGGATGACACCAACTGACCCCTAGAGAGACGCTAATCTCGCGCGCCATGAGAAAAGCGTAACTAGTTAGATTTAATTTTCAACCTGAAGTTGAGCAGAGAGGATGCCTATCTCTCTGCTGGAGTTGTTAACTCCCCGCGCGGCGAATAAGAATGGGTTAAATAAATATTGATCAAGGAAACATGTCTTGTGGTTTAATTAATTGCATGACTAAAAAGTTGGCCCTTAAAAAGAAGACATTAGTAAGGAGACAGACTAGACAACATGACGGCCATAGAAGAAGAAAATGAAACAGCCACACTAGATAGCAAGAAGAAGTGAAGCAACAAGTAAGTCTCAAGTCTCTCTCTCTCTCTCATGTATATACCCGGTGTGCGACGTACGATTTTGTAAAGGGTATACAACACGTACAAGAGCATTGTTAAGAATGGCTAGAATAATCAGTAGAATCTAGCAAACTTGAAGAGATGTGCTGTCACTCCAGTGAAAGTCAACCACCTTATAACGTGAAAAACCCTAAAGGAGTGAAACAACAACAACAGCAGAACTTGTCTACTCGTAGATTTTGCAGTTTTTGAAAAACCAATGGAGGGAAAGTGACACCAATGCTAATTGCTGCACTTGGAATGGTTCCCAAGAATTTAGAAAACAGTGTAAAGTTTTTTAAATGTCATCCTTGGCCAGTTGAAAAGGGCTTAAAGAAAGTCCTGTGTTATGGGATCCTTGGGTAAGCGTATAAGTCTTATCCTAGGTATTGGTAAAGATCCAGTGATTTAATCCTATGTCCGTCGTCCATGAATGTTGCAGTAATTATGACCATTAGGGTCGGTTAAGTATAGTATCAACCTCAGAGTACTGCCAGTGATTGGCCAAGAGATAGATCACATAATTCTGGCCTAGTCTATAAGTAGGAGTGGGCTTTTAACACACATCTTATATGTGAAAATTCTCAACAAACACCTGAAGATTTGGAAATAAGAGGAAGAATTTAGACCATCCAGACAACAGCATTGTTGAAATATGATAGAATATTCAGAAAGGTCCTCGAGACTTGTTGTCCCCCAGACTCTAGGGAAAGACCATCAGCTTACCCTGGTATGATAGACTCACAAGGAGTTAAATAATAAAGTGTTGTTTGTGAGGAGAAAATGACAAAACTGTTAATCACAAACTAATTTCGACCAAAAAAACAGACCCAGTACTGATTAACAAAACCTGAAAACAAAAAGGCTGGTGAAACATATACTTGGAACGTGCGAGATAATTGAAAAAATCTGATACTAATTGTATTGGAACGGTCCCCAACAGCATTGTTGATATTGGCTAATACTATGAAGAATCATGGAGACCTGAAAAGACTTGCTATATCAGACCTCAGTGATCAACCACCAGCCAAGGCTGTTGTGAAAAAAATCACGTAAAGAGGGAAATAATAATAATAATAATAATAATAATAATAATGAATAATGATCAAACGGATCACCTAATCCAAGTCAGGAGATCAGACCCAGTATTGATCGACAAGAAGAGAAACTGTGATCTCGTGGATTTTGCCGTCCCGGCCGACCACCAAGTAAAAATGAAAGGGAGGGAAACGATAGACACATACTTAGACCTTGCCAGGAAACTGGGAAACATGAAGATGAAGGTAGTACCAATTGTAATTGGCTCCCATGGAACTGTCCCAAAATCTCTGGAAAAGAATTTGGGTGAATTAGAAATCAGAGTAAGAATCAAGACCATCCCAACTACAGCACTACAGATCGGCTAGAATACTCAGAAGAGTTCTGGAGACCTGAGGAGATTAGCTGTCACCCAGCCTCCAGTGTATAACCGGCTACGGCAGGTGTCGAAACATAATAATAATAATAATAATCGCCCAAAATTCTCTGGGACTTTGAAATAAAAACGGATCACCTTATCCCAGCAAGAAGACCAGACCTAGTGTTGATTAACAAAAGAGAAAGAATTTGTTAACTGGTGGATTTTGCAGTTCCAGCAGATCATAGGGTGATGCTAAAGGAGAATGAAAAAATGAACAAATACTTGGACCTTGCCAGAGAACTGAAAAAGTTATGGAATATGAAAGTCAAAGTGATATCAAATGTAGTTGGTGTACTTGGAACGGTCCCATAATGATTGGAAAAGAGTTTGGAAAATCTGGAAATCAGAGGAAAAATTGATACCATCCAGAACACTGCCCTGCTACAATCTGCCAGAATACTCAGAAGAGTCCTGGAGACCTGAGGAGATTTGCTGTCACTCAGACTCCAGTGAAAGACCATCAGCTAACACTGATGTGAAAACTCAAGAGTAGTAAATAATAATAATAATAATGAAATCCTCTGTGACTTCGAGATACAAACGGATCACCTAATCCCAGCCAAGAGATCAGACACAGTATTAATCTACAAGAAAAGAAACTGTCATCTCGTGGATGTTGCCGTTCCGGCCGACCACCGAGTAAAAATGAAAAGGAGGGAAATGATAGACAAATACTTAGTCTTGCCAGACAACTGAGGAAACCGTGAAAGGTAAAGGTCATACCAATTGTAATAGGTGTCCTGGGAACGGTCCCCATAGTTCTAGAAAGGAATGAACAGAGTAAGAATCGAGACCATCCTAACCACAGCACTATTAAGATCGGCTAGAATACTCAGAAGATTTCTGGAGACCTGAGGAGATTAGCTGTCACTCAGCCTCCAGTGTATCACCGGCTACGGCAGGTGTGAAAACCTCATAATAATAATAATAATAATAATAATAATTAATAACAGCCATTATAATTTCAATATAACAACATAAATTATTACATAAAAGCAGGCTTCTTGTTACAACTCACCCTGTTAGTAAAGCTTGTTAGTACAACTTTTGACTCGTTATTTGTCTCCCTCAAGCTGATTGTCTACTGCCAGTATTGTTTCCTTAATATAAAATTTATGGTGCGCCCGACTGATTATTCGACGCTTAGTGAGTGGAATTGGCAGTTAGCCATTCTTTTTTTTTTCAATTAGACGTCACCCAAAGAGAAGGGAGGACTTCTTTTTTTTAAATGACATGCTTTTCTCATCGCTAGGGAACAGCTAATTTACGAGTCCCATCGGGAAGACAGACAGACGGAAGGACAGACGGCATATGGCAACCTATCGCCTATTTGATGACGGTGACTGTCTCTTTATTAATACTAACAGTAGTAATAATGTTTGAAGTTTTTGAGAGACAAACCGATCAGCATTTATTGATATAGTTATCGGAAACAAAAGAAAATAAATGTTTCCTAGAGTGGAAGCTGCTTTACAGAAAGGCCAGGGGCGGAGGTCGGGGCTGCGAGACAAAAATGTCAGATAATTGGGAACTATGAATGTAAATATTGTGTTCACGGTAATTAGATATAGATTGATCGACCTGGGGGAGATACACCCCCTGAAAAATATTGACCCCCCCCCCTTATAACATGATGTGAACTAATTTTTGTGGGAATAATTCTTACAGAATAAACCATTATTAGTCGTTTCTACCCTGTTTATGCTAGTGGCCATC
Organism: Doryteuthis pealeii; assembly: GCA_023376005.1. Taxonomy (NCBI): domain Eukaryota; kingdom Metazoa; phylum Mollusca; class Cephalopoda; order Myopsida; family Loliginidae; genus Doryteuthis; species Doryteuthis pealeii. The sequence goes on along the minus strand of CM042143.1, from coordinate 114,044,489 downwards.
ATTTTTGTCAGGTTGGCTCATCCAGTGAGAGAAGAGACCAAAACACAGGTCAAAATATGTCAATCAAATCCCCTGTGTTTGTTCAAAAACCGTTAGTTGGATTTAAGCTACACTATAGTCATAATTGATAGGGAACCCATCAATTATGCAGCAAAAATGCTTACAAGGTGTGTCAAAAAATATCGAAATTTTTCGTACTTTTTGACACAACTTGTATCCTAAAAAAGACTAACGTCCCTTTCATTAACTTTTTTTTTCCAGAATATTAGGTGTGTCAAAAAGTACCAAGTTTAAAGCTGAAATAGAAATAAAGAATGAATGGAACGTTATTTTCTTTGAGAATACAAGGTGTGTCAAAAGTACACAAACCTCGATACTTTTTTGACACACCTTGTATATCAAAGCGAAAATTGATAAAACGCAGAAGAATAGCAAGTGTAGGTCACGTGAATGTTAGAGATGAAACTTGATTTCATAATAAGCCAATGCAGATAACTAGCACAACAAGAATACAAGACTACGTACGACTGGGTGGGAAGGATGTTCCACAAGGAATTGTGCAAGAAATTACAATTCATCTATGCTGGCAAACGATATATGCATAAACCAGTATCTATCCTAGGAAATAAAACGCATAAAATTATCAGGATCTCCGAGATACAAAAGAATCACCGAATCCAGACAAGAAGACCAGACACAGTTTCAGTTTCTTTTGTTTCTATGATGACATTCACGCTTGGTTGATTGAGCCGGCTCCACCTGTAAAGTTTTTAAGTGCCATCCTTGGCCAGTTGAAATAGGGCCTAAAGAATGTCCTATGTTATGGAATCCTTTGGTGATCCTTTGGTAATCGTAGAAGTCTTATCCTGCGTATTGGTAAAGGTCCAGTGATTTAATCCTATGTCCGTCGTCAATGAACGTTGCAGTAATTATAACCAGTAGAGGGGTTAAGTATTGTATCAGCCTCAGAGTACTGCTAGTGATTGGCCAATGAATAGATCACATGATCTCGCCTAGTCTATAAGTAAGGGCGAGGATCTAGCGCACACCTTATATATGAAAAAAGCACAACACCATCCAATTTGTTATACCTATTGTTATTTAGAAATTTAAAATAACAGTAATTCTGAATTTACAGGGTTTTAATCTTTCACTAAGCAATGGTTCTCCTCTTGTCGGTCAGTTCAGTTCTTGGAAGTGAAAGGTGAACTTGGACTTTAAAGCGTTCTAGCTTAGGTTTTTTAAGGAGGCAGGCGTATCTCCAGCATGGCTATTTCTTCTAGACGTGATGGTTAACTTGGGGAAAACTAAAAACGTCTGAAAATATACATATCTTTCAGTCCGTTACGAACAACAACGAATACAGTGATGAAGAAGTCCTAAGAGGTCCCAAGGGAGCAGACCAGATGAACGGAAAACCAGTCTAGATAACGAGACAGAGAATAGACAACCTGATCCAGCATAGTATCCTATAAGTAAAATATGATAAGATGGTGAAAGGGGTTGTCGAGCATACCAACTATAATGACATGATTTAAATTCTGGTTTCATGCAAAATTTCAGACAAAAATCGAACGATTAGAAATAATGACATTCAAAATAAAACTAACAATAACAAAAAAAAAAACCAACAAACAAACACTATATATATATATATAATATATATATATATATATATATATATATATAATACCTTATACCAGCCTCCACACCCCCGAACGAGCAAAATGTGATATATGGTCAATTTTTGAAGCGGTGTTTAACAGGTTTTGAATTCAGAGTTTTCCTTCGCCTATACTGGTTGCCTAGCCAAGGTCCCTCAACTATTTACCGATAGCTGGAGGGAAAATATTGGATTCATACCTTTCCTTCTAGCACATATATGATGAAATAGTTGGAGGTTGTCATAACGGCAATAGGATTATGACAATCATATTGGTACTAGGGCTTGACATGACCAGCCGATTAATCGGAGGGGTCCTAACCGACAACCTATCTAGACTTAGTAAGGCGCAAAGTAGTGTTGAATGTCATGGACTGCTCAGCCACAAGGATTCCGTTCTTAAGCATCACCGGTCGCCACCCACTGCTAACAAGTTGTCCCATTGGGGGGGGGGATTTTAACCCTCTATAGAGGTGCAGTCGGGGTATTCTTTTATCCTAGCCGATAGGGCAGGGGAAAGAAGTAAATAAAGAAGGAAAATCAACGACAAAGGGTAATATATGAGTTTAGGAAATCCATAAAGGGAATTAAAAAAAAAGAGTTCAAAAACAAAGTTAACACTCAGGGCAACCTATTTTTTTTATTAATTAATTAGAAAAAACTGTACAATATACCAAAGATTTTGTACATTTGAGATTCTTGATATTCAATATCTTAATAGTCATCGGTATAAATTTTTAAATCAAAGTGTTTTAATATTCGTCAAAGAATAGTTATTTTCAAAGCTTTGCTCAGTCTCGCAGAAAAACATAATTATAGGAGACCAATTGATGAGGGAAATCCCTAAGGTAGTAACACTCTCCAAGACAGGTCTTTTAATCCTTGCTCTCTCTGTCTCTATATATATAATATACCAAACTTGTTGGTAAATCCTCGCGGTGAGAAAAAACCCAGCAAATAGTTTGATTGTAAAAATATACTACCAAACATCAACCGGGAAAAAAATTTTTTGTAAAACAGAAAAGACCAAGATAATCGTACCAACAAAAAATAATCTATTAGTACAATGTTTTGGCCAAAAGAAAAAAACAATTTATATATATATATATATATATATATATATATATATATATATATATATATATCATACAAACCCGCCAGGAGACTAAAGCTAATAAGTAAAAAGAGTCAGATCTTAGCCCTGAAGAGCATTAAGCAAAACTTTTAGTATGTTCGTCTGACTCATTAGATTATATATATATATATATATATATATATATATATATATAATTTGGTGTCTGATACTTGTGATGCATATGAATGTAATTAATCTATTCCTCCGCCACGGGTAGTATGTGACACAAGGTCACCTTTTAAGTAGGGTACAACTAGTTTGAATTCAAAATTTTCCTTTTATGCCAGTTGCCTTACCAAGGTTAGATATCCCGTTTGCCTTAATATTTACTCGTTGTAGAAGGGATAGGTGCAGAACAGTTGGATTCATTCTTTTTCCTAAGAACATTAGCCGTCGGGAAATGCAAACAGCCTCTCACAGGATTTGAACTCATTTTAATTTTCTATGGCGTTTTGATAAGTGCGCCTCCTTTGTGATACACATGTACAGAATTTGAATAAAAAGATTTACTTTAAATGTTTCAATTGACATTTTAGCTATATTTTAGATATCGATGTGAAATCATTAAAAAAATATTTTAAATTTAGGGGGGTGTAAAAATTTTTTTTTTTTTTTTAATATAACTTTTTGCTAACATTAAAAAGAATAATTCAACCAACTAGCGTCTTGACTTTTTTATTTTTTTAAAACAGAGACCATAAAAATTCATTTTAAAAAAAACCAAAAAACAAAATTCAAAAAATTTTTTTCAAATTAATTTAATTTTAAATTTGAGAAAAAAAAAAAAAATGTTTAATTTTTAGTGAACCTATTAAAACTATACGTGAATTGAATAAGTTTTAATATCTTTTTTGTAATAAATTTGGAAACTTAAATGTTTTTATAACAATTTTGATTTTTTGGACTGTTGTCCTCATCTTTATTGTGGTATGATTAAACACAATATTTTGTCTGCTGCACGGATATCCATGACAATCTCTCGCCAACCTTCCCTATCACTCATTGCCCCTGGGAGGTCCTCTGCGCAGCATCCAGAATCCTCGCATAGTTGGTCAATGAAGGTCCTTAGTGGGCGCCCTACATTAGCAGTCCATGTGTTGGCTTCCGCAGGAGAACGTCGCTTACGAGCTCGTTCCCGCTTCTCCAGCAGTGTTCTGCATGTCTAGTCCGTCTCACCCGGATGGTTTGTGAGATATGGGACAGGTGACCATATAGTTGCTTTTTGGTGGGGTGCTGTTTCCACGACTTGTTCAGGACTGCACGCAGCATTCTTGTTCAGATCTCATCAGTCTTATTCTCAAGGCGCTTCGTTAGGGTCCAGGTGGTGCAGCCATACAGCAGTATTGATATAACCACAGCCTGGAAGAATTGTCGCTTTAGCTTGTCAGTGAGATCGGATTTCCATATTACATTCAAATATAGACAAATTAAATGTTTTTAGTGAGCTCATTAACACTATATGAGAATCTTATGTGCTGTAATATATTTTAATGGTTTTTTTCCTTTGATAAATAATATTATTTTGGCATTATAAACTTTGGAAAATTAAATCGAGCTCAGACATTGTAACTGCATAAGAACCACAATGATCCGGGTTCGATACCGGTCTTGTCTACTCAGCAGATAAATAGTGCAGCTTCGATATGTGTGGTAAAGTGGGAAGCTGATGGAAGGTGTGGTACTCAGACAGGAAACAATCTCCCAGGTCTAGTGCTAGTGAAAAGTGGATAGACTTCCTTGCTGTCCAGCTGATACTGACAATAGATCACTCGGCCGAATTCACTTAAAAAATTTTATACAATACTATTTAAATGTTTATTTTTTATAAATAAGAATTTTCTGAAAATCCGTAAAATTATCTAAAAATATTTTTCCCGGATCTAAACTTAAATTTTACCATTTGTTGAACCAGTTTGATTTTTTTTTCCGAAGATCCCATTTATGGAGAAGCCAGTCAAGAAATAATTTATCCCCAATGATTTGTGAAGATTAGTTTACTGATATTTCTTTTTTGGCATTTCTTCTCTACAAACTGTTTTACCTCAACAATGAATTGTTATTCATACAATTATGTCCGCTTTCTCCTCACCACTAAATATGCCATTAATGACTAATATATTATAAATTAGATATTTCTATTATTCGACGTTTTCGAAGCCTCGCTTTTATGAAAAGAAAAATATCCTGTCGTTTTATTAGGTAAAAGATATAATCACATCAAGATGACTGCACACCATACCGATCCGTGTAGATATTCGAAACGAGGCTTCTGACTCTGCATCTAAACGGAAGCAATGAAAAATATCCAAGATCCTTGGCCATATTTTCGCATCTGACAACTTGATCACGAATCGAGCGCGAATGACACTTAAACTTAAAACGGAACAACTCTGTTGAATTATTTATTAACCAATAAACATCCAGATTTTATGGGACCATTAATATCACTGTATCTTCTTTTTTTTTTTGTTATTTAATCTTTGCATTTTCTATTTAAAAAATGTGACTTTGTTTTTGCTTATTTGTTTGTTCTGAGTTTGTTTTTTGTTTAGTTTATTTCCATTTTATTCTATGAAATATTTTTTCTGCTTTCCCTCCTTTTGCACATTAAGAAAAATCGGTTGATTTTTAGGATCACGTTTATATTAGTTGATAGTTTTATTTGAATTTCCACTTCAAGTATAGCAATAATCGCTTGTTATTACAACATATTAGCTATGAGTAATCCCGTAATATTTAATATGGTCCCCCAGGGTTTAAAATCTGAGACAGTAGAATATCGATTGAAGATATCGACCCCCTTCTTAGGGGACATCCCACGGGATAGTCATTTAAAAAAAAATCAATGTGAATATAACTGACAATTAAAGTAAGAAAGATCTTTGCGGATTTTTACAACATTTTGGGGGATTTTCTTAATTCGTCCAAATTTGAGAAAAGTTGGGTTGTTTGTATTTTTTAAAAATGGGTTAAGGTGAAGAAGCCACATGACTATTTTATGTTTAGGTTTTAAAAAACAAATTTTATTTTGGTTTTGATTGTTGTTAAGCTTTGACGTTAATTATATTAAGAATGTTTCATTTCTTATTCTTCGAAAGTTTTTGTATCTTCAATTAAAAATATAACTTTGAATTTTCTTCAATGACTTGAAAATGTGCCTTTATTTCGCTCAAAGTAAACATTGTCCTTTTCTCTTCTTTTTAAAACAAACACTTTCCTTCTTTAACTAGTGTTTCATTGCTTCTAAAAAAATAAAACAACATATGGAGACTACAATTCCAATATTAAAAAGAACAAAATAAATATTTCCTAAACGTTTTAACTGTCTTTATTATTATCATCATCATCACTATGATTATGATTATTATTACCATCATAATTATGATTATTATCATGATTATTATCATCATCATGATTATCATTATGATTATTATCATTATGATTATTATCATGATTATTATGATTATCATCATGATTATTATGATTATCATCATTATGATCATGATTATTATCATTATGATCATCATCAGCATTATTATCATCTTCCCCTTAGCCTTCCCGTTCACACTGTAAACCGCTGTATTGTTGTATATATAAATACAGTTGAACAGTCAACATATCTAACTCCGGTTTCGACCGTGATTCCAGTGAGTTTCGGTCGCTGGACCTTACAAGTAAACACCTTTAATCCCAGGGGTCCATCACTCCAGGCAACACCTGCCTCCTTGATTTAAAGGGTCAGGACAGTATTTATTGCCCAGTGCATGAGGGTTAATGCCGATGGAATCAGTGCCTTTCTTGTGCCTACCACCCATGAGCTTTGGCTTGATGGTGGGTCCACATAAAAATATCCTTGTGTCAGGCCCTCATAAGTGGGATAAGAGGCAAATACATCTAACTGCAGTTTCGACCGGGGGATTCGGTGGCTTCAGCCTTAGACCATACAAGCTAACATCGTTGATTCCGGGGGGGGGGGCTATCCCCCAGGCAACACCCGCCCCTTGATTTAAAGATAGATCAACTTGAGTATTCTAGCCTATGTACGTCTTTGCTTGACGGCACACCTAGCGTGTCCATGTGATGGCTTCCACAAAAGAATAACCATAGTAAAAATAACCAAAATTATTGTTCATAATGACACTTAAACTTAAAACGGAACAACTCTGTTGATACAATCGAACAGCTGAATATTTGTATTTTGTAATGCTGTTGTATAGTGTATCTTCGTATTTGATTATTATTTTTCATGTGTGCTATTTTTCACTTTTATTTCAAGATTGCATCGGCTTTTGGCGCAATGAAAAATTTCGATTGAGCGCAAATTTATGATTATTCCTTGGAGAATAAAAAACATATTTTGTAAGGTTATCTTTTAATAATTCATTCGAAGCAATAAACATGACCTCCTTTTATTTTTGAAGACATTTCTTTTTGGGGGTTTTGGTAGAGTGGGGAATGATCCGACTTTGCTTGTTTGTCTGTTTTTTTTGTGTAAATTATTTTCCAGTCTGTCTAAATGTTTCAGAATTGGATATGAAGACATTTTTCTTGTGAATGTATATTTGCTTTACATTCATCCGCACTCGAGGCCACACAGAAAATAAAAAAAAGACGACGGAGAATTATATAAACTCATTCATGTCGATAATAATATTTACTTTTTCTGTCTTTGTATATTTCTCAATTGGCAAATGTGCAACGTAACTCGACAAAGTATACATTATATATACTAGTGCAAAATAAATAAAAAAAAACTCTCCAGGCGATGTAAAAATAGATTTTTGAAATATATTGCCTGAGGGATGGGAGTAAACAATTCAATGTCAGCGAGTGTGTACCCTAAGTAAGTAAAATCATCAAATTCATTAAAGGATTAACAAATAAAACATTTTTAAATATAAACTTTAAATATGTATTAAAATAAAACAAACTATATATAGATATATAATACCAGTCATATATTTATTAAAAATTGTTTTAAAAAACAATGAGAACTGTCTAATATTGCATGCTCAAATTTTGAGTGTTTTTATTCTATGTTATGACGATTTTGGGTAATGTGACGTAATTTTTGTTACAGACAAAATCCGGAAGCGAATCTCCATTATATATATATATATATATATATATATATATATATATATATATAATATATATATATATATATATATATAAGTGTGTCAAAAAAGTATCGAGACCTCTTGTACTTTTTGAAAACTTGTATTAAAAAAAATAACATTCCCACCAGCCATTACTCCGTTTATGTAGGTAAATAGTTCATTATATTCCTTTCCGTTCTATTAACTCCTCACTCACAAAACGCACATATTCCTACTGACACACCATTCATCTTTCCCATAAACATTACACAGACAGAGACATTGATAGAGATTAGCCCTGATATACTTCAGTCCTATGAGGATCCCACACAGAATGAATATATATATATATATATATATATATATATATATATATATCATTTAATACAATATCTATATAAAATATATACACTTGGCTGACATCATGTTAATCTATTCGGACGTTTTTTTTGGTTTTTTTTGGTTTTCAAATCTTTCCCTAACAAATATTTTGACTTTTGCTCAGTTTTCGCCTATTTTATCGTTATCTTTTGCGTTACATACTAACTTTACCGTCTCAGCACTTTTTTTCTGGAAAATATTTCAAGATTTCTTTGTTTTTATCCTATCATCTTAATATTTTTCTTTTTTTTCTCTTATTTCATTGTATTAATCTGTAATATCCAGACATGGCAATATAATCTCAGCTATGATTTCATCTGATTACAAGGAAATAGTTCGTAGAAAACAACAACAACAACAATAATAATAATAATAATGATGACCATCAGCTTATGGTGGTGTGAAAAACTAAACAATGATAATATTCTAAGGCAGTTTTTCATACAGAGTTTTCTAATTAAATGTCCTCAAAACATGAAAAATTAACCCCAGCATCAATGAAAAAGAAAAAAAAAACTATTCAATTAGCAAAAAACAAAAACAAAGGCCAATATTCCGCCTAAAAAAAGCGAGATAGACACCTACAGATTTTAAATGAAAAATCGCCCCCAAAAAAAGGAAAAGAAAGAAAAATGGGGGGGGGGAATAAGAAAAAATAGAAAAAAGTTCAAAGAAAGAAATAAAATGAAAGAACAAAAAGAAATATCGAATGAATATAATTTTAAAAGACAAAAATCATTTTAGATTTATCTCCCCTTGTAACAACTGCAAAAAAAAAACAAGTCTTTCTCATAAGTCTCGCATCACATCGCTCCGAAAACGGGTACGAACGAGACCATGTCCGTATTATCGAAGTGAATTATAGGATATCGACAAATCAATCTTCTAGGACAAAAACACAGACTACATGAACGAAAACAGCAGAAAAAAAAAAAACAAATAACAGACACCACAATAACAACAATAATAATGATAATAACAATTTTGAAGACAATATGAAAGATCCCCAGGAGAGTATTAAATAAATAAATAAATAAAAATGAGCAACTGAAACAAGATTTCTTTTTGAAATATTGTTCTTTTAGTCCTGATGCAATTTCAATGATTCTTTTTTGTTATATTGTAAAATATATATCATCTAAATTTGTAATTGGTTGTGTTTAGAATGCTTGGCAATAGCGAGTCTTATGTAAATCAATTTTGTGGATATTTGTGGCATGCGAAAGAAAAAGAAAACAGTCTTAATATGACGTTTTTATTCACGATTGATTGTTTTAAGGCAATGAATGAATCTATCAAGGGAGATTATCTCTTCAAAAAGACAAAGTTCAAATATTTCAGAAAACGGCAAACGGTGTAGAAATGAACGTTCAGAAATATTGTCTTGTAGGATATTGATATATAACTGTCACGCATATATGTGTTTGTTTGTTTTTTTTAAGAAATATTGTTATTCTTTAAGCCTGAATGGTGACACTAAGTGTTCAAATAGACTAATATTTAGAAATACAAATGACTTACCCGTTATGTTAGAAATAATAATGCAAATGATACTGGACATATTTATACTAATTGTAGTTTGCCTGTTTATATATATATATATATATATATATATATATATATATATATGGGAGAAATGTGAGGAGGTTAATCCGACAGTATGTGGAGAAAGGTAGACAAACACGGGATATTATGGAAACTGGATGTTTATTGTCGACGATGCAACGTTTCGGTCTTTTAGGCCTTCTTCAGGACTTGGATATAGTTCTTGCTTCAGTGACGGACATTTTCAAATAAGTATATATATATATATATATATATATATATACTAGCAAATATATGCACCCTCCGGGTGCAAGTATTTAAGTTTTAATGTAATAAAATATTTTATTATATTAGAAAGGCTAATGAAACTAAATAAGAATTCAATAAAAAGATTTGAAACAGAGGGAGTATAATCGAAAAATAGAACAACTGAAACTTACTCTTCCATCACTCTCGTCTTTCATTGTTATTTTTTCTAATTTAAGTATTTAGTTAAAAGAGGAAGTAAAGAATAAAATGACAGTTATTTTTTTCTTATTAATGGATTTCATTTAAAATTCGTTGAAGAGATTTTTGCTTATATTCATTAAGATAAAACCAAACAATTAGAAATCAATAATACTAAGCACATATTTATTAAAATCAAAGTTTTAATATCAATATGCAAATTAGCCTTCCCGTTCACACTGTAAACCGCTATTTTGTTTTATAAATAAATACAATTGCATGTTATTAATGTGTAGATATGATCAACAGTATTAATAATGTTTAACAATTTTATTAATAATTAAGGTTTAAATAAAAATAAAATCATGAAGAATGTAGCGTAAATAACTAAGGGAATTGTGTCTTGAGTAGCAATAGAGTTTCGGCTACAGACAGAAAAACACACAATCTCCATTATAATAAGAAGATATAACATGTGTCAAAAAATATTTTTTTGTACTTTTTAACACGCCTTGTATTCTGAAAAAAAAAAGTTCCATTCATTATTAATATCAGAATCCAAGGTGTGTAACAAAAGAGTAACAAGTTTAAAGGTGTATTTACCTAGATAGAAATGAAGAATGAATGGAATTTTTTTTTCAGAATACAACGTGTGTCAAAAAGTACAAAAAATCAGGATACTTTTTTGACACACGTTATACATCATCCCTTCTGCACGAGTAGGATGTGACAAAAGGTCAATTTCTTAAACCTACAGACGGATCACCTTATCCCAGGCAGAAGACCAGATCTAGTATTGATTAACACAAAATAGAGACTGTTGCCAACTGTTAGTTTTTGCAGTATCGGCGGAACACAGAGTGAACATGAAAGAAATCGAAAAGATAGACAAACACTTGGACCTTGCCAGAGAACTGAAAACTGTGGAACATGAAGGTGAAGGTCATACCAATTGTAATTGGTTCACTTAACAGTCTCCAAGGGTTTATAAAGGTGGCTGGATTAATTTTGAAGCAGAGGAAGAACAGAGTCCATTCGAACAACAGCATTTGTAAGATCGGCTAGAACACTCGGAAAAGTCATGAAGACTTGTGGAACCTAGTTGTCACTCACTTTAGTGAAAGACTATCAGATTAAGCTGGTGCGAAAAACTCGCCAGTGAAATGATAATCCTAGAGAATGAGACGCATAAAATTTACTAAGATCTTTAGATACAGACATCTTTCATAATCCCGGTCAGAAGAGAAGACCTAGTGCTAATCAAAAAGAATAAAATAATTTGTCATCTAGTGGATTTTGGCGTTCCGATGAAACACAGCGGGAAAATGAAGGAAAAAGAGGCAAATACTTGTACATCGACAGAGAATTGAAAAACCAGTGGATCATCAGGGTTAAGGTAGTAGAAAGCTACTTGGTGCCCAATGAACCATCTGTTACATAATCTATGCGGTTGCATAAGATTATTGTCAATCCCCTGTAATTCTGAGGGGATGACCCTTTTGATAACATGGCCGGGTCCTTCCATGGAAAATTACAGAAGCCCGCCAAAATACGTGAAGTCACGTGGGACCTTTTTGAGTCCCTAGTTTTGCAGTTAGACGTCAAGCAGAGCGGTCGGCCATTTTATGCTCTGTCTAAACTGGAACTCACGCGTGCTATGTTAGCAGATGTTTGGGTTGGGGATTGAAAATAAAGTAACATCAAAAATAAATCGAAGTCTTGTGTTTATTATCTAAAAACTAACAATGACACAGGGCTTCTGATAGAGAGAAATCCCTAACAGAAAACCAGACCGAAGTCCCCAAGTCAACACCAGACGCAAGATCTTAGAAGATGCCAGACCAAGTCAAGATAGATGATAGAAATACCAAAGACGATCAGAATACTAAAGACGGCCAAGAAATAGAATTAAAGAAAGAGGTATGCAACATTATAATTATTTAGTGCCAGTAAGGAAGGCACTATGTAACACATCTTCAAGGGTTTGAAAAAACAAAAAACAAACAATTGCAAACCAGAGGAATAATCGAGAACATATATAAAATACCATTGCCGAGATCGGCTGGAGATAAATTACATATTGTACCATGATTTTTTCTCGCACACCAGTATCACAATTCTTTAAGAGAACTAGCAAATATATGCAGACTCCTGGTGCAAGTATTTAAGTTTTAATGTAATAAAATATTAAATCAAAATAGAAAGACTAATGAAACTAAATAAGAATGCAGATAAAAAGATTTGAAACAGAGTGTGGTATAATCGAAAAATAGAACATCTGAAACTTACTCTTCCATCACTCCCGTCTTTCATTGCTAAATTTCCTAATTCAACTATTCATTTAAATTCGGAAGCAAATAATAAAATTTGTTATTTCTTATAGTTAACGGATTTCTCGTCGAGATTTTTTCTCACATTTATCAAAATAAAACCAAACAATTAGAAATCGTTAATACTGAGAACATATTTATTAAAATGAAATTGTTAATGTCAATATACAAATTAGCCTTCCTGTTAACACTGCACAACGCTATTTTGTTGAACATAAATAATATTGCATGCTATTACTATGTAGATATGGTCAACAGTGTTAATAGTTTTTAAAAATATTAACAATTGAGGTGTAAATAAAAAAATAAAAAAGTTTAGAAATTGACGAAAATAACAAAGGGAATTGTGACTTGATTAATAATATAGTTTTGGTTACAGACAGACAAACGAATAATCTCCATTATAATAAGATGATAAAGACATTTTGAATTTAATAAAAATATCAGTTCGGTGTGTCTGTTTGCGCTCAAGCCTCTCTTTATACTTCTTGATGGAAATTGTTATAAATTGCAATAATATGATTTCTTCTAATATCTATTT
>CM042143.1:114016766-114031248 GCA_023376005.1 Doryteuthis pealeii | reverse complement strand
AAATACAGCTTTAAACTTGGTACTTTTTTTAACACACCTTGTATTCTGAAAACAAGTAAATGAATGGAACCTTTTTTTTTTTTTCAGAATACAAAGTGTGTCAAAAAGTACAAAAAACTTCCGTTATATATCTATCTCTTTCCGAGATGTATCAATGAGGCTGTAGCCTGACACGGTTACAGCCTAAATATAGATATAGAATTTTCATTTCTTAAAACTCTGTGATTAAATGCATTGACAAGCGAAATGATCATATTAAAAAAATATAACAAATCGTTGTGCAATTATGAATGCTTTTATCACCAATTCGCTTCGACACTTAATGACGTTCAATGATATAAACTTTGTTCATTAGAGCATTTTTCGTAAGGCTAAATAGAAAACGTATCTGAAGTTAATATTTAAAGATAAAAGAGTCGTTGATAGATGTGTGATACATGTAAGTAAAAAGATATTATCAAAATTGATAACACTTATAATTAAATATTATCATCTACAACCTGTTTATCGAAGTTATCTTCATCATGTGTGTGGCCAACTTGCTACAATAAATGATAAGGCCAGGGACGTCTAGACAAATTCAGTGGCAATTTAAAGAAAGAAAGAAAAAGAAAAACAAAACGATGTCAGTCTTTGTGAATGAAATATCTTTGGTTGGCTGGTTGGATTTACGGCGGCTCAACTGTTTGTATTATTGTATTATTCGGACTATTGTTCACATCTTCATTGTTAATTTGACGACGTTTCGGCTGATGTGCCCTCCGGTCTTCTTCAGGTATTCTTGTCGGACTCGGGAGCTTCTAGTACTTAGAACCATCTGACTCGGGGAACCTTCTTGTTAATTGGAGCCACCACGAAACTTTGAACCCAACATATTATTCAATCCATGGAGTATCCTTTTCTCCATTCGCTAACCATAGATTACAATGAAGATGAGGACAATTAGTCCAAATAATACTCAAATAATAACTACTCATCAAGCCTTTATTCTAAAAAATTCAGAGAAAACTTTCAACCCTTGTGGGTTTTTTATGCCGAAGACGTTTTTTTATTTCTTGATGGGTATTAATTATCTAAACACAATTTCTGTTAAGCTTACATTCTTTTAAAACTGTTTTTGTTGATTATTTAAACACAGTGAACCTAATAGGTGCTGTGAGTAGTAGCGATAAAGGTATTCCACACTCCCTAGAGCTCCAGATTTGGAACTTCACCATAGATGCAGTTTAGCCTCTTAACCAGGGACAGTAAGAACCCTCAGCTATCGCCTTCTAGCCATATATGATAAAAAGGGTTAGGGAGATTCTATAAAGGCAATAGGGTTGATAATCAATTAGGCGCTATGGCATTGTTGTGACAGCGCATTGTTTGGACGGCCGTCCAAAGCTGGAGTGTTGCATGCATGGCATTGCTAACCACCAGCATACGTCCTTTAAGCTTCGCTTTACAAATTGACCTTGTGCCCCACCCTTTATATATGTCGACACGTGTTGCTTAAGGACGTAATGCTGGTGGTTGAGCAATCCATGGCATGCAACACTCCACTTTGGACCCGTCCAAACAATCGGCTGGTCACAACAATCCATAGCGCCTAATTGATTATCCAAACCCTATTGCCTTTATAGTAAACTCCCTAACCCTTTTTATCATATATGCGCTAGAAGGCGATAGCTGAGGGTCTTACTGTCCTGGTTAAGAGGCTAAACTGCATCTAATGGTGAAGTTCCAAATCTGGAGCTCTAGGGAGTGTGGAATACTCCTTTATCGCTACTACTCACAGCACCTATTAGGTTCCCATGTGTTAAATAAATCAACAAAAAAAACAGTTTTAAAAAGAATGTACTTAAACAGAAATTGTGTTTAGATAAATTAATACCCATCAAGAATAAAAAAAACGTCTTCGGCATAAAATAACCCAACAAGGGTTGAAAGTTTCTCTGAATTTTTTAGATAAGGCTTGATGAGTAGTATTATTTGTATTATTCGGACTATTGTCCTCATCTTCATTGTATCTATGGTTAGCGGAATGAGAAAAGGATACCTCCATGGATTGAATAATATGTTGGGTTCAAAGTTTCGTGGTGGCTCCCAATTATGACAAGAAGGTTCCCGAGTCAGACATGGTTCTCAAGTACTAGAAGGCTCCCGAGTCCGACAAGAAATACCTGAAGAAGACCGGAGGCACATCAGCCGAAACGTCGTACAAATTACAATGAAGATGTGAACAATAGTCCGAATAATACAAATAATACTAACAGTTGACCGGCCGTAAAATCCAACCAGCCAACCAAAGATATTTCATTCACAAAGACTGACATCGTTGTTTTTCTTTTTTCTTTCTTTCTTAAATTGCCACTGATATTTGTCTAGACGTCTAGGCCTTATCATTTTTATTGTACAAGTTGGCCCACACACATGATGAAGATAACTTCGATAAACAGGTTTGTAGATGATAAATATTTAATTATAAGTGTTATCAATTTTGATAAATATCTTTTTACTTACATGTATCACACCATCTATCACGACTCTTTTTATTCATTAAATATTAACTTCAGATACGTTTTCTTATTTAGCCTTACCGAAAAATGCTCTAATGAACAAAGTTATATATCAATTGACACGTCATTAAGTGTCGAGACGATTGGTGATAAAAGCATTCATATTGCACAACGATTTGTTATATTTTTTAATATGATCATTTTCCTTGTCAATGCATTTAATCACAGAGTTTAAGAAAATGAAAATTCTATATCTATATTTAGCTTGTAACCGTGTCAGGCTACAGCCTCATTGATACATCTCGGAATATACAAGGTGTGTCATAAAAGTATCGAAGTTTTTGTACTTTTTGACACACTTTGTATTCTGAAAAAAAAAAAAAGGTTCCATTCATTACTTTGTTTCAGAATACAAGGTGTGTTAAAAAAAGTACCAAGTTTAAAGCTGTATTTACCAAGATAAAAAAAAACAAGAATGGATGGAACGTTATTTTTTCAGAATACAAGGTGTGTCAAATATTACAAAAATCTCGATAGTTTTTTGACACACCTTGTAGATCTATCTCTTTTGTTTTAATGTCTGTCTGTTTCTTTCTGCCTGTCTCTGTCTCTCTTTTTCTGTTTGTCTCTCTCTTTCTGTCTGTCTGTGTCTCTCTCTCTCAACACATATATGTATAATGTAAAAGAAATTCTCATCTTACTTCCTCGTAGTCTCTTCAACACTAAAAGTTCCATGTATTTTTCTGATGCGTGAAACTTTAGTAATGGAGAAGATATGAGGAATTGGGAAAACATTTTGTAAACGATTTCTTTATTCACACACACATATACGTGTGTGTGAGAGAGAGAGAGAGAGAGAGAGAGAGAGAGAGAGAGAGGAGAGAGAGAGAGAGAGAGAGAGAGAGAGAGAGAGAGTCGTTATGATATTGTAGACAGCCATCGGCACCTGGTTACTGTCAGTTTCCCGCTCAGGGCCAATGCTATCTCACAATTTATGAACATATGAAAATACATATATACATAGGTAGGCTCAATTTATGGATTTTCATAGATGCGTTAATTATCAAAAGATATTTTTAAACGTCAATAAAAATGGAAAACCTTCTTTTTAATGTTTTCTTTACGTTTTATATAAAAAAAAAACAATTCCAAGTTTATGTGTTAAAAAAAAACAACAAAAATTCTATTACATATAACTTAAGTTTTTACATTTTAAATAAATTTACGATAAATTCTTAATCTTTGTTGACATAATTATAGCATTTTAGCGCGAATAATTAGAGCAACGTAATTTTCTATGGAGAATCATCAATTAATAATGGAGATTCGCTTCCGGTTTTTGTCTGTAACAAAAAATACGTCACTGCTTACGTCACACTACCTAAAATCGTCATAACAGAATAAATACACTAAAAATTTGAGCATGCAATGTTAGACAGTCCTCAAGGTTTTTTTTTTAAGTTTTAATAAGTACATACCTGGTATTATCTATCTATATATAGTTTGTTTTATTTTAATATATATTTAAAGTTATCAGAATTAAGTTTTCATTTCAATTTTTGTATATTTTTTACTCCTTTAATAGATTTATTATATTCTTACTCCTTTAATAAATTTGATGATTTTTTACTTATGATACGAACTCTCTGATATTAAATTTTCAACTCCCATTCCCTCAAGTAATATTTATTTTATGTCGTCCAGAGGGCGTTTTTTTTATTTTCTAGTACATGTAATGATTTTTAGTCTGAGACAAAAACAAATTATCTTTAGTAGCATTTAGTCGATGCCTTACTATTTAACTCTTAATATTATTGAAAAAACAAAACGAAACAAAACATCATTATGACATTAGGATGGAAAAGATGTTGTCTGAACAGTAATGGATTTTTTCTTCAATAACGGGAGATGGAAACATGGATACAGAAAAATGTCCATAACCGTTTGCCAGCGTTCCTTTTTTGAAAATTGTGACATGATCGGGGGGCAACCAATATGACCCACAATTTTATTTTGTTCACAGTTTTTTTTCAGTTTCTTGGGGATCTTTTGTGTTGCAATTTTACCCCAACCTCTCCATCTCACGTGACTCATCCAATGAAATCCAAATGGGAACGATTTTAAGTAGGTTAAGTCATAGAGCGAAGGGGTATTTTGGTGAATGTAGGTTGTGTAAGAGAAGAATGCAAGTTTTATTTTAGAATGGATCGGTCAGTGAGTGACCTAGCTAGATAGATCCATGTAGTAGTATGACCAGTTTCGACACCATTCCCCCCCAACCCAAAAACTTCCGGCTATATGCAGAGTCGTTTACACATTCATTGTATTTCACTTCAAGATAAATAAAATTTTGGATTGAGTGCACGGGTGTACTCACCTCAAATAAACGGTACAAGTGAGGACGTTTGAAATATGTGCCGTATTTTTTTAGATATACAACAGAAGTGTGTATATGTATATACATGCGCACGTGTGTGTTTGAGGGTGCTTTAACACACATGTTGATAAGTATCTTTGTTGTAAGCATTCATATTAACACATGCATAGGTAGAATATTCACAGATATCTCTATAAAAGAGATATCGTGTATACACAAGTAACATTCATTGGCGTAAATATGCGAACACATAAAAAACAAAAAGCCGGAACCATGTGGCCACCAACTTATTCTAATCACAAGACACGCATACAAAAACGCGCATGCGCATACACACACATACACACGCGCGCGCGCTTATTCATTAAAATAACTTCTCCACAAACACTAACTGATTTTTATTCAGAACCACTTTAAACCATTCATATGCGTCCAAGGATAAGTCTACAATAGAGACACAGGCAAACACTTGCACAATATGCAAAGAATACGAGAGAAAGTGGTATAAAGATGAGAAAGAGAGAGAGACACAAACATTCAAACAATGAGAAAATGTATGGAGAGAGAGAGAGAGAGAGAGAGAGAGAGAGAGAGAGAGAGAGAGAGAGAGAGAGAGCACAAGCATGCAAAGAATGAGAGAGAAAGTGTGGGAGTAGAAAGATGAGAGAGAGATAGATAGAGAATGTGTGTATGAGAGAGAGAGAGGGGGGGTAGATAGATAGATAGAGAATGTGTGTGTGTGTGAGAGAGAGAGATAGAGAGAGAGAGATAGAGAGAGAGAGAGAGACATATAGACAGAGCAAGAGTGTGTGTGTGTATGTGTGTGAGAGAGAAGAGACATATAGATAGAGAGAAAAAGAGTGTGTGGTGTGTGAGAGACTGAGACAGACAGATAGATAGATAGATAGAGAGTGTGTGCGAGAGAAAGAGAGAGAGAGTGAGAGCTCAGATAGGCAAATAATGAGAAAATGTGGGGTGAGAGAGAAAGAGGAAGAGAGAAGAGAGAGGAGAAAGAGAGAACGAGAGAGGAGAGAGGAGAGAGAGAGAGAAGGGGTGGAGAGAGAGATGGAAAGAGAGAAAGAGAGAATCAGATTCATAGAAAGATTTTAATTTGTTAAGGAAACATTTTATGAATCATGATTCGAATCGGTCAAAGTCATAAAACAATTGAGATAAAAACCCCAACACGGTCCCTGTAGTGGTTTGTTTTTGATCGGACAAGATAAACTTATATTTTGTATCCCTTAAATTTTCTAGGGTCCAATAAAATGTTCCCTTGTGTGTGTGTGTGTGTGTTTATGTGTGTTTACCCGTCTGAGTAAAAGAGTTTGGGAGTGCGCGCCAACCAATGATTACTGAATATTTTTCAATCGTGTGTTTTATAAACGCGTACCATTTGCCCCCATCTAATTTTTTCTTTCTTATCTTTTTTCTTTTTTAACTGTCTGTTAATAACTTTTATTCATTCATTTTTATGTTTTTTTTTTTCTTTTTTGCCTTTTGTTTTTCTGATTTTACAGTTTCATCGTTTTTTTAAGACAAGGAAAAGAAGGCGAGAAAATCTTTTAAAACAAACAAACAAATAAAATAAATAAATATATAAAAGGAAATAAAACAAAATCAAATCAAACAAACAAAAAATGTTGCAAAAATTTAAAAAATAGAAAAAAGCATCCATTAATAAATATTATCATTTACATAATTCTAAAAAAAAATATTTCAATCATAAATTTAAAAATATAAAATAAAATAAATAAAACTAATTAACATGATTCAGCTGTTGGTTCTGATCTGTGATATTTCAAATAAAAAAAATCTGTCCCCTTGTATGGGTTAAAAAAAAAAGAAGCGTTGTTTCTATTTTATTAATCTAATATAAAAACACATTAGTTTGTTTCTTATATGATGACCTTTGATTAACTAATGATATTGTTTTTCCAAATATTCACAAGTTTTTCGGCAAAATAGAATCGGAGTATGAGTTTGATATTAAGCTAGGGATGTCTAAATACAATTTGCATGAATTCTCCCTAGGGAAAAAAAAAATCCCCGCGCTCAAATCTACACAATAAATGACAGAAGAAATTAGGGACTAAATGCTTGGATAAACCACTTTCCCATGACTACACAGGTAATAACCGTAAAACTTGTTTAGCTCTATTGTCAGTTTTGGTATACTACCAAAATTATTGTCGTTACAGGTAGAAATAATTATATTTATTTGAGATACTAATTATTTGAAATAATAATAATAAAGAGAACGTGTCAACTGGTGGACTTTGCGGATCCAGCAGATCACAGGGTGAAGCCTAAGGAAAATGAAAAGATGGATAAATACCTGGACCTTGCCAGAGAATTGAAAAGGCTGTGGAATATGAGAGTGAGAGTGATACCAATTGTGGTTGGTGCACATGGAACGGTCCCAATAAACTTGGAAAAAAGACTGGAAGATCTGGAAATCAGAGGAAGAATTAAGACAATCCAGACTACTGCACTGCCGCAATCGACTAGAATACTCAGAAGAGTACTGGAGACCTGAGGAGACTTAGCCTCCAGTGAAATACCATCAGCTAACTCTGATGTGAAGAACTCAAAAAGAGTGAAAATAATAATAATCTCATCAAGGGAATAAATACCTATGCTGTTCCCATTATAAAATACTCTGGACCATTGTTAAAATGGACAAGAGAGAAACTCTAGAACGGGAAGGCCAGAAGACAAGAAAATTAATGACTATGCACTAGGTATTACACACGAGGATGATTGAAAGGCTATATATATCAAGAAAAGAAGGTGGAACAAGTCTTACGTAAATGCCATAATCCAGAGACTCGAGGAATACATAAAAAGAGCAAAGAAATATTAATTGCAACAGCCAATAAGAGCAATTGCAGCATAGAGACAAGCAGAAAAACAAAAACAAGAAAACACACACGGGAGGAAAAAGTATTATATTGATACGTCGAGCGACAAATTTGGTAGATTTCACAGAAAGGACCAGGATATGGTTAAGAAAAAGAAAGCGAAATAAAGCAACCGAATTGCTCATAATTGCAAACAAAACAATGTAATGAGAACTAATTATATCAAAGCAGAATAGATGGGACATTATGAAACAGCAAATGTATTGTGTTTGGAGACGAGAATGAGACAATCATCAATCTATTAAGTGAATGAAGCGAACTAGTACAAAAATACAAGGCTAGGTACGCCTAGGTTGAAGAAGTGATCCACTGGGAATCGTGCAAAAATTTTTTGACCATACAACAAAATCGTATATACATAAAACAGAATCTATTCTTGAGAACGAATCAAATAAAATTCTTTGTGACTTTGAGATAAAAACGGATCGCCTTATCCCAACCAGAAGACGAAGACTAGTATTGATTAACAAGAAAAAGAGAACTGATAGATTTTGCAGTCCCAGCAGATCACAGGGGAAGATGAAAGAAAAGGAAAATTTATTTAAATACCTAGAGCTTGCTAGAGAATTGAGAAAAACTGTGGAATATGACGGTGAAAGTTATACCAATTGTAATTTGTGCACTTGGAACGGTCCCTAAAAATCTAAAAAAAACAGACAAGAGAAACTGGAAATCAGAGGAAGAATTGAGAGCATCCATACGACAGCATTGTTGAGATCCGATAGAATACTCAGAAAAGTCCTGGAGACCTGATGAGACTTGTTGTCACTCAGACTCCGGTGAAAGACTATCAACTTATGCTGGTGGGAAAAACTCACATGTAGTGAAATATAATAATTAAAAAACTAGCAGGACCTGTGGTTATACAACAGTATGATAATTTAATCATGACAACATTTGATATGTTTAAGAGCTATTGTAACTAGTTCAATAGCTGAAACATTTTTTTGCAAGATGATAAATATCGGAAGATTAAGGAAGAGTGTATTATTATTATTAATTAATTATTATAATAATAATTAGTAATAATAGTAATGATAATAATTGAGACCATCCAGACTACTGCACTGCTGCAATCGGTTAGAATACTCAGAACAGAAGAGTCCTGGAGACCTGAGGAGACTTGTTGTCACTCAGATTTCCAGTGAAATACCATCAGTTAACGCTGATGTGAAAAACTCAAAAGTAGTGAAAATAATAATATCTAATTATAAAAAATTTGTGCTTTTTGATTCAAATTAATTATTGGTTAAGGCATGTTTTTTTTTCTGTGGTTTAACAGATTTCTTAATAATTTTGGATTGCGCAACATTGCAGTTTATATAATTAATTTAATGCTACGTTTCCAATTATAATATCATTGGTTAATTTTTCGTATAATTCATTCGAATAAGAACAATGAAAAATGTGAAATTCAATATTGTTATCATAGAAATATATGTATTTACCCAAACTTTCCAATATGGCCAGTTTTTGACACAAGATCAATGTTATAATAATTGTTGTAGAGTAGCTAACACCCCTTCAACACTCTACCAGATGGACTGACACATAGCAATAAAAAGTCTAGGATTTAAAGTGGAGTAACTAGCTGAATAATATTGAAACTGACATTGCTGAGTTGGCTATACCGAATTGGCCCTCCTCTATTTAGTGTAAGTGTTGTCCTGTTAATTGTGTGCACTTATTTGTTCTTTGTTTGTATGTATCCGTTTAACACTGGATGCTGGTGCTTGATAAATTTTTTAAGCACACAATTCTTCTGTGTATCTTTCCCCTCGCGATATGACAATAATATATTAATGAAAAACTATAAATCTTTTTTTTTTATTATTATACGTTTTTATATTATATTCTGTTTTAAAACCAATGATAACTGATGATTCTTACTTGACATTAACCCGCAAAAAGTCTGCTCGATTTTTCAGGACTTCTACTTATGAAAATAACAATTACCGTATTTTGACGGCATATAGGACGCACTTTTTTTCCAAAATTTTGGCTAAAAAATTCCCCTGCGTCTTATACATCGTAAGTGATGTTTAAGACCTCCAGTAGGCTTGGCTAATCTTCTCTATGATGCTCACTAACCCAGCTTACGCTCAGTACTACCTACCCTAAACTGCAAAATTGCTTTTATATAGCTATGTTTCTGCTTGTGTAATGCAAGCTAGACTGTTCTCAACAATATATGCTTAAATACACTGAAAAGATTTTTTCCTGAATCTTACCTGCTAAAATGGGGTCTTATATGGCCGGTCGTCTTATATGCCGTCAAATACGGTACGTATTGATAAAATTTTACGGTAAAATCTAAATATTTTCCTCTTTTTGTTAACTTTCCGTTTTACTAAACATTGATCAGAAACAATGATATTGATTTATTTATGTATTATTATCAATTATTATTAATGTTAATTATGATTATTTCCATTAATTATTATTATCAATTATCATCATTAATCATCATTATTATTATTATCATTAATTATTAAGATTATTATTAATATTACTTATTATTAATCATTAATATCATCAATATTTAATATTATTAATTATTAATAATTAATATAATTATTATTAGATTTATTATTATTATTAATAGTGTATGATATTTAATATCATTATTATTATATCTATTAGTAGTAGTAATAGTCGTCGTAGTATTATATATATTATCAATATTATTATCATTATTATATTTATTATTAGTAGTAGTAATAGTTGTAGTATTATATATATTATCAATATTATCATCATTATTATATTTACTATTATTAGTAGTAAGAGTTGTAGTATTATATTTATCATGATTCTTCTTATAATCACCATTATTATTATTAGTAATAATAATCGTATTAGCATTATTATTAGTAGTAGTAGTAGAAGTATTAGTAGTAGGTTCTCACACCTGTGTTAGACTCCAGTGAAAGAACACCAGCTATGTGACAACAAGTCTAGTCGACTCTTCAGGAGACTTCCGAGTATTTTAACCGATCTTAACAATGCTGTTGTGTGGATGGTCTTAATTCTTCCTCAGATTTCCAATTCCTCCAGTCTTTTCCCAAAATCCTTGGGGAACGTTCCATGGTCACCAAATACAATTGGTGTCAATTTCACGCACATTTTCCACAGTTTTTCAGTTCTCTGCTAAGGTCCGTATAGTTTTTTTTTTTTTAATTTTCACTCTGTAATCAGCCAAGACGGTAAAAAAAAAAATGACAAATTCTACTCTTTTTGTAAATCAATATTCGGACTGGTCTTCAGGCCGGATTAAGGAGATCTGTATTTTATATTAATTTTTCACCAGAGTCTCTCGACGGAATCTTCTGTCTCCATGATTATCATTATTATTATTGTTTGCAAATATATGCACCCTCCGAGTGCAAGAATTTAAGTTTTAATATCATGAAATATCATATTAAATTAAAAACGCGAATAAAAATAAATAAGAATGCAGATAAAAAGATCATTAATAAAAAATTATTAAAAAAATAAAAACAGAACAGCTGAAACTCCCTTCTTTCATTGCTAAATTTTCCTAATTTATCTATATAATTAAAACAAGAAGTAAAAATACAATCAAAGTTATTTCTTCTTGTTAATGGATTTAAAAAAAATTTATCCGAGATTTTTGCTTATTTTCATTAGAAAAAAAAAAACAACTAGAAATTAATAATACTTAGCACATTTAGTAAATCAAATTTTTAATATCAATATGCAAATTAGACTTCCGTTCACACTGTAAGCTGCTATTTTGCTGTATATATAAAAACAATTACATGTTAATATTACGTTGATATGGTCAACAGTATTAATAATGTAGAACAATTTTATTAACAATTGAGGATTAAAAAAATATACTACTAGAGAATGTGACATAATAAACAAAGGGAATTGTGACATGAGTAGTGATATAGTTTCGGTTACAGACAGACAAACACACAATCTCCATTATAATAAGATTATTTTTGTTAATATTATTATCTTATTATTATCATTATTTGCACAGAAAAAAAATGTGTAACAGTAGTGAGTTAATGTATGATAAGGCATTGAAAAAATTGACACGTGAAGTCTCTTCTATTTATTTTGTCCATGCGTGATCCTGCAACTAATACACACACATTATATATATATATATATATATATATATATATATATATATATATATATATACTATATATATAGATAGATATAGATATAAATTTATCATGAATATAACCACACCGTAATGAGATCACAATTAAAATATTGCTAAGTATACAGTGATAATATATGCACACACACACATATATATATATATATATATATATATATATATATAATATATATGTGTGTGTGTGTGTGTGTGTGTGTGTGTGTGTGTTGTATATACATATATATATGTGTGTGTGTACATGTGTATATATATGTAAAAATACACACAAATACATTATATATATATATATGTGCGTGTGTATATGTACATATGTATAATTTTACTGTTTATGGTTAGAAAATAATTAGTCGTAAAATAGAGAGTTGATTTATTTATAATGAAATAGAGCTTAAATGTATGTTTATCTATTTAAATTTGGATTCGAGAAATTTAGTAAAAATGCATCGAAGCTGATAGATGTTTTAAAGAAGAAATTTAAACAATTTCACAAACTGTCGCATGTTAACACACGCGCGCACGTGTGTGTGTGTGAATATGTATGTATATATGAATGTTCATACATATGTATGTATATACATCGTGTATATATATATATATATATATGAATATCTATGTATACATGAATGTTCATACATATATATGTATTTTGGAGGATATGTGCTTAATTGAAGTCATACCTAATTTTGAGAATTAATTAGTTAATAGTTAATGAATTTTAGACGGGCATATATGTTCAAATGTAAGGCTAAACAAATCGAGACATCGTGTATATATATATGTGTGTGTGTGTGTGTGTGTGTGTGTGCATTTTCAGAAAGTGATATAGTTGTATATTTGTTAATTGTCAATGTAAAAGCGCAGATCATTTTAAATGTGATTTTTAAAAGCGTACATACCTTATCCATTTAAAAACAAAATATTATCAATATTTTGTTTCTGCTGTCATATGTCAGATTTTTACAAGTTTTAGCAAATTTACTTTCAATCTACATATGTACAAATTTTATTTTACAAATATAAAAATACATATACCTATAATAAGACAACGTCAATTTATATCAAGTCCGAGATATCAAGTCTATAACCGAAACTATATCGCTACTCATATCACAATTCCCTTAGTTATTTACACCACATTCTTCATGGTTTTATTTTTATTTAAATAAATTTAAATTTAATAAAATTATTTTACATTATTAATACTGTTGGCTTTTTCTACATATTAATAACTTTCAGTTGTATTTATATATACAACAAAATAGCGGTTTACAGTGTGAACGGAAAGGCAAATTTGGATATTGATATTAAAAATTTGATTTTAATAAATGTGGCTTGGTAATATTGAATTTTAATTGTTTGGTTTTATCTTAATGAATATGATCAAAAATCTCGGGGATAAATCATTAAAGAAATCGATTAAAATGAATAAATAATTGTAATTTTATTCTTTACTTCTTATTTTAAATACAGAGTTATAGTTAGGAAAAAGACGGGAGTGATGGAAGGGGAAGTTTCAGTTGTTCTATGTTTCGATTATATCCATCGCTGTTTCAAATCTTTTTATCTGTATTCTTATTTAGTTTCATTATCATTTCTAATTTAATATAATATTTTATTACATTAAAACTTAAATAATGCACACGGATGGTGTATATATTTGCTAATTATATATAATGTTCTTTCAAACATACTGAAATGTTTGCTTAATTAACTGCATATACATATCATACCTAATTTTGAAATTTAATTAATTGATAATTAAGGAATTAGGCAGGCATACCTGTTCAAATGTAAGGCTAAACAAATCGAGAAAAATCAATCTGTATGTACATTTCGGCCTATTATGCCTCATCAGCAGAGTTATAGACTGGAAGACTGCTCTGTGTGTGATTCGAACCCTGAAGCCATATCAAACACATCGTTTGTTTGTTTACTTCTTATATATAATATATATATATATATATATATATATATATTTTGTGTGTGTGTGTGTATCTATCTATATGTATATGTATATATGAGTGTGCGTGCATGTATGTATGAGTGTGTCTATTGTATCACAAAATAACTTTGGTAGATTGGCGTCGAAGTTTTCTTAGTAGAAAAAAAAATTAAAAATCTTGATTTTACCTGGACAAGTATGGTCTGTTGACAACTGGAGGAGATTTATAAAAATATGCAACTATCTCAGCCACCATTCAGGTCAAATGTTAATCTTTTAATGGGTTGAAGTAGATCAATACTCAGGATCGAACGTGGGACACCAGCTACAGTCTGCAAACGTAAACAGCTAAACGTCCATTCAATGTATTATGAAGCTTGATAAAATTGTCAATTATAAGAGGTACAAACTCATATTAAAATATATACGTAACCATATAAAATGACACACACGCAGACACATATATATAATATATATATATATATATATATATATATATATATATATATATATAATTGCGTTGTGTGTGGCTTAGCATATTGATCATAAATAACAGTCGTTAGATAATAAGATAAA
>CM042143.1:113956766-114011766 GCA_023376005.1 Doryteuthis pealeii | reverse complement strand
GGTATAGTGTCGGCGGACTACAGGAAGCATGGAGCTTAGTGCTAGCTAAAAGGGGATAGACTCCATAGCTGTACGGAGGATACAGACAATAGGCTACTCCGAAGATTTAAAAAAAAAATTTTTTTATCTACTACTGAGGAAATATGGTGTTCCAATTATCTGATCCTATTCAAAAAGCCACGAGACGTTAGTGTGCGTGAACTCGACAAGTGTAGAAAACAAGAGAAAGAAGAAAAAGAACCTTATTGTTTACATAAAAAGTGTTTACTTTTCTTTTTTTTTTTTTTTTTTTTTGTAGGAAATGCTCATATCCCGAGGAAATTTAATACAAACGTCCCTGCATCGAAGACTCACAAGAGCAACGCGCATGCGCGCACAGACACACAAACACACAAAATCTTCAATGTAAGCCTTATTGTGAGGCTGGGCTACGATAAGTGTCCCCCTCTTTCCACTACAGTTTTCATTACACCACTACTGCTACTGCCACTATTACGTTAATTACTACTGACACTTCGCTCAAACTTTGTTCATCCCTCACCACAGTTACAATTATAGCTCTTACCGCAACTCCTGCGCTTCCGTATTTTATTATTTTGCCACTACAACCACTTCTACAAAGACCATTACTGCAATTGTCCGTATTACTGCTACTGCCACTCTGCACTTTCAGTCTCCTTCTATAATACTGCTACTACCTTTGTAACTAGTACTATTACTACTACTCCCATTTCTCCGAATACTGCTACTTACATCGTGGTGTTAAACCTATTGTCAGGCAACTGCTACCACTTGTACACCTACAGATAAAAAAAAACAAAAATATTGTTGATCTGATATACCTGTTTAAGTGTTCGCTTTACATAAGTTTATTACCAAAGTAATCTTTCTTGTGAAAACTTAATTTTTGACGAAAGGAAAGTGACAGTTTCAAACGTTTCTTTTTGTTAAAAATGTCGGCATTTTCAGAATTAAAAAAATAAATAAATACAAAAACAACATTAATTTGCTTGTTTCTTTTTTTTTTTTTTTTTTTTTTTCTCTATAATTGATATTGATATTAGCTATTTTATTTTAAAACCATTATTTAAAAGGATCATTGGACCAAATTTCGACGCGATCCGCCATTCAGCCTCTTTTCGATGGTTTTAAGTGCTTGTTTACAATTTTACTGTAACATTCGCGAATGCAAAAAAATTTACCAAAAATCAGGTAATTATCCGATTTTATTGAAATTTTTAGTATTGATTTAACAATTAATGAATTTTATAATGCATTAGTTATTTTATTTCAAAACTTTAATTTAGTAGTTTTGCTATGAAAAATTCATATATAAAATTCATTTAAAATATGAAAATCATGATGTTAAGTTTAAAATATTCTATTTTTAGATTTTAAAAATAAATATCTACTTAATCCAGACCTTATTTTAGGTGCCAAAAGTAATAAGTTTTGAAGAAAAACTCGATTGAAAATGTACCCCCTCCCCTTTTTAAGCAGAAAAAAAAATCTATGTATAATTTTTTCTTATATGAAATAATATCCAATTAAATAATTATCGAAATGAGTAAAAAAGAAATCTCCAAAAAATTAATTATTTATTATTTTTTTACATTTTATTTTTCAATTTTCGGTACTTATTTTCTCAATGAAACGCAACCGTAAACATTTTTTTTTTGTTTTTATTCATAACTTCGGTCTTTTATCTCATTATTTATACTGTAATTAGTACAATATATGACCAACTTGCAAAACATTTTACGCCCCTAACATAAGGGGGGTTAAAATTAAGCAACCTGAAAAAAATGAGAAAGTTTTGAAATAAAATAAATAATGCATTATAAACATCATTCATTGATACATAAATACTGAAAATTTCATTAAAATCCGATAATTTCCTGATTTTTGGTAAATTATTTTCTGTAGGGGGCTAAAGTCATTTTTGTCAAAAACGCATTTTAGGCTCAGTTTGCCAGTCCCTATTATATCCAATTAATTTATTTAGTTATTCTGTTTTGTTTTTTGGTTTTTTCGTTTATCTTATGAAAAAAAAATTTAAATCTATCTTTTGTAAAATAATTAAAGACATAAAAAATACTCACTTTTTTTTATCACCAACTAGCAAAAAATATGTGCCCTCTGGACAGAAAGTATTTACTATAATTAAATATAATATTGAATTTGAAAGACTAAGGAAATTGAACACGAACAAATTACTTATTCTGCTTGATTTTAATATAAACCTAATACATAGGATTGCTTTTAATCGGTTTGAGATACAAATAATAATATTAAATCAATAACACCAAGTAATTATTTATTAAATTGTTTTTTTTAAACCAGTATGCAAATTAAACCACACCATATATTATGCAAACCTTTATTTCTTAGTGATATATAACAAACATTGCAGGATTTTTAACGGCAGTAATAACATGGACTGTTTTTAATCAAGTCCTCTCAGTTAAATAAGATTTATTCATGTATTAATTATAATTTTGACTATAAATTGAATACTCATTGATAAATTTACGCATTTCTTGAGGTTATTGTGAAATATGCAGTGAAGTAGTTTCAGTCACAGACAGACACACACCGAATCTTATTCTATAATTATAATATGTTATGATTTATTACAATAATTATAATTATATTATAATATTATGATTTATGGTACGCGTTTATTCCTAAATTACGAATGCTCAAAGCGTAATAAAAATTTGTTTTTTTTTCATGTTAAATTCTCGAAAAGGTTTATCTCCCATGAGACGCTACTTATATTGGTTCTCTTGCTGGTCTCAGTAAAAAAAAAATCGTCCAATGAAAAACCACAAAACAAACAAAAGAATAAAAAAGTATTAAATAGGAATTAAATGGGTCTATAGGTTAAAAATGGTGAGAACCACTTGTCTCAAATACAAACACTAGATAAGCTATGGAAAGATTGAATTAGTACAGGTATCGCCAAACTTTGTTCACGGTAGGCCGGATAAATGAAAAAAAAATTAACGAGCGCGGGCCACATTATTATTTTATTCAATACTTGCTAGCCAGAACGAAAGCTGGATGAGTGGCGTAAGATCCACAAAAACAAATTTTAACCAACATATTTATTTTTACAACATTATCAAAGAACGTAACATTAGCAGAAAGGTTTGGTGAGATTAGTTTTTCAAGATATCGTCAATGTTTGGTTTGGAATTGCCACATTCAATAAAGAGTGTATTTGTTGCATACCCCACTTATATGGACTGGGCACAAGGCCTCGTTTTAACGTGGGCCCACCCACAAGCCGAAGCTGATGGGTGGGAAATAACAATTGCGTCGATCCCCTCGGCATTCCCCCTCAAGGGGGCGCCTCAGGCGCTGTGCAATAAATCCAACCCTGCCCCTTTAAGTCAAGGGGGCAGGTATTGTCTGAGGGGAAAGCCCCTTGAAATCGACGCTAATAATTGTACTTTAACCCGGTCCAGTGGCCGAAGCACACTGGACCCCCCGGATGGGACAGGGAAAAGATAAAGAGAATTGCTTTCAAATGTTTAGCAGTCAATTTCGTTCGATGGGTTGTTTCCGTTGTCGAGTCCATGCGGATATAATCAGCTTAACATGATATTCAAATTTTGTTGGTATCAGAACATACGTTCCATACGTTTTAACAAACAAATTTAACTACCGCCGGCGGGCCTGATAAAATATCTTCGCGGGCCGGATCCGTAGTTTAGTAACCACTGAATTAGTAGGTAGGTGAATGTTGAATATACCGTACTTGCGATCTTGTGTCACATCCTACTCGTGGCGAATGGGTTGGGTAAATGCCTACTTGATAGATCTGATAAGTGTTACAATGGTATAAATGTTTTTTCATTTGTTTCCATAGTAACCTACTCATGCTTGGGAGAAAATAATGATTTATAACGATATTCAATTTCGTTAGGATAAAAATAACAAAAACAAAGATGCTAGTCTAAATTATTAATCATTGAATGAGACAAGACTAATGGATTCGCAATTGTTTTACGTATTATGCATTTTCATCAAAGTTAACGATTATTGCAGGCTAATCAGATAGTTTGAAATGACACGTGACTTCACATAGCATATCTTATGTCGATGGGAATTAGGGAATTATTACCAAATTATAAAAAGATCAAATATATAGTCATTTACTAAGCTTAGCTTAGATGTGGCACAAGGCCAGAAATATGGGGTGCCCGATTAGATTTGAACTCACTAACCATATCTAGCTTGCTAACCATCTACCTTGCTAATGGTTATCGCCTTCCTTTCTTTTCTTGACTTTTATGGCATGCCAACCCGTGTTGGGTTATTTTATGCCGAAGAAGTTTTGTTTTATTCATTCTTGATGGGTATTCAATTTAAAAAAAAATTAAACTTAATTTATTTTTAAACAATTTTTTAAAAACTTATTTTTTTAAATAGTTAACCCATAGATGGGACCCTGACAAGGACTACCAATGGGTCAGTGTGCATCTGGGAGTAATAGAAATAAAGTAGTACTGCACACTCCCTAGAGCTCCAAAACAGGAACTTCACTATCAGATGCAGTTTAACGTCATATCATGGACATTCTAGTACATATATGATAAGAAGGTTTAGGGGTTTGCCATATGGGCAATAGAGTTGGGACAATCATATAGGTGCTATGGCTCGGCGTAACCAGCCGACTAGTTGTATGAGGCCTCTCCGACCGACCTCCCAGCGTAATCAAGGGCCAAAGTGGAGTGTAGCATGTCATGGACAGCTCAACCATCAGGATTCCATCTTTAAGCATCACAGGTCGCAACCCACGACCAACAGGTGGTCGCAACTGGGTTTTTTTACCCCTCTGTAGAGTTGCAGTCGGTGTATTCTAAAGCCCTATCCGACTGTGTGGGGGTTATTGTTGTAGGAAATAGAACAGAGTTAAAATCCTGAAATGTACTGCTTGCATTTTACATAGTTGTAATAGCCATTGGGAAAGGTATGAATCCAGCAACGCCAACCATAGCTATGGATAAATAGTAGAGGAGACTTGGTTTTTGGAATTTGGTATTGCAACCGGTCTGGAAGAAGGAAACATCTGAAAGCTTAATCCAGTTGCAGACCTTGAAGACGTTGGTCTCTGCATCGCTATAACTGCTTAAAACACTCAACACGAGTAGCGTCTCCAGCCACCAAACCAGTTTACTGGATCTGTGAGATCAATTTTGATCCAGACATAAAAAAAGGGGTATTATCTGCGTTATTCGGACTATTGTCCCCATCTTTATTGTTATTTGTACAACGTTTCGGTCGATATGCCCTCCGGCCTTCTTCAGGTATTTCTTCTCGGACTCGGAGGGCATATCGACCGAAACGTTGTACAAATAACAATGAAGATGTGGGACAATAGTCAGAATAATGCAGATAATACTAATCTTCAAGCCCCATCTCAAACATTCAGAGAAATAATAAAAAAGGGGTTTGATAGAAGTGTTGGAATAGTTTTGGACTAGCCCACCTCATACCAAAATAGGGGGGGGGAATAGTTTTGGGTATCTAAAGTGTGCTACAATCACTGATACTGACGACGTTCCTTTGGAATCATTGACGAAGGAACTTACAAGCAAAGGATTCTTTACCAAAGATTTCCGCTGGACAAGCGCTCTTGCTTGAAGCCTAAAGGATGGCGCATAAAATCGTAACAAGGAGACAAATGCTGTCCCAGAAAATAAAATATTCAAGGACCTCGCCCACCCCTCCCAAACAAGAAGTTTCGATTTGATACTCAACGTATCAAAAGATACTAAATATCTTCTTCATCAATTTATGCTTTCATGTTTTTGAAAATTCCCAAAACTTATAAAGATTTTAGCAAACTTGTTTGCTTTAAGAGGCGCTCTTTGCTTAATGGTTATCATCGTAGTAAATAAACTTGGCTATCCGAGTTCAAATCCTGAATGTGGCTGCTTGCTTTTTCCATTGCGCTGATAGCCTAAGGAAAGGTAAGAATCCTGCTATGCAACCTCTAGCTAAAAGAAGGAATACTTAGAAATTTAAACTATTTCCAGACCTTGAGAGTGTTACACTCTGCCACGCTATTACTGTCCAAAAAAACCCTACAGGAATTGCGTCTCCTACGACCAAACCACAATACGAGACCAGTGAGATTAATTTCGATCCAGACGTGTAAACAAAGGATTTGGATAGAAAGCAGATGCTATCCCGGAAAATAAATAAAATATTCTAGGACTCTGATATCCAGATCAACCATCTCTGCGAAATAAAAAGATGCAATTCGGTATTAACAATAAATAAATAAAAATATAGATAAACAAACAAACAAACAAATAAAAAAAGAACAAGAGGGCTGGCCACAAAAAAACGGTATGTGCTCAATTACACCTGAATACGGGTGCGATCATTCTTCTAAAATCCACGACGCAGTTACTGACATATTCTAGTTGACCAACACTTGCGAAAGTCATTTTTATCGCCGGCATCTCCAGATCACCTTGCTTGCAATAATGAGAACTGGGATAAAGACGGTAACGAGTTTTATTTCCCCAGAGTGACTCCCATCCGGCAGTTATCCTTTATCTCAGCAGCCATAACTGCAACGCGAATATTTGGCCGGGGAAAACCGGACCCCACAATGTCCATCTCTAAAACGTACCCTGGCACAAAAGGAAACGGTCAGACAAAAATTTGCGAATGGAGTTGGTGCAAGTAAATATTTGGTGACTGAGCGAGCGCACGCACACAAAAGAGGATGGATCACTGCGCATGTGCGAACTATAAGCAGATTCTTAAAGATATTTACTGATGTTGCCAGATCTGTACAGTCCCTTGAGGTTGATGATTAAAGTCTTGTTATGATAATTCTGAATGATATGCGAAATTACCTTACATACTCTAGAATAAAAAATATCTTAACAAACCGAAAAATAAAAAATAAAAAAAAGGAAAATGAAAAGTAATAAAGAAAAAGAAAAAAAGAAAAAGGGGTAGACGTACGTACTTGATATTTTTATGTATTTTTTAACGATCAAAACCAAGAAAATCCGTAAAAAAGAAGAAAAAAGAAAAAAAGTAAAATAGGGTAGACATACGTACTTAATTTTTTTGTTGTTTTTTTTTCAACGAAGGAAAACCAAGAGAACCCCTAAAAGACTTTTTTTTTAAATAAAAATAAAATTCAAAAAATAAAAATATTTTCCTTTAAAAATTTGCAAATTTTCATTTATTTCTTATTTTTGTCTTCTATATTTTCCCCGCCAAATCTTCCATTTTCTTTAGATCAATTTGTCTTCATTTTCTTTCTTTCTACATTCCTAAATTCTTTATTTTCTTGCATTTTCATTTTTTCTCACTTATTTTCAATTGAATATGATTGGTAAATATTTCTAAATTATTATTATTTCATACTAGCAAGTATATATACCCTCCGGGTGCAAGTATTTTAGTTTTGATATGATAAAATATTATATTAAATTAGAAAGGCTAATGAAACTAAATAAGAATGCAGATAAAAAAAAAGATTTGAAACAGAGAGGGGTATAATCGAAAAATAGAACAACTGAAACTTATTATCCCATCAATCCAGCCTTTCATTGCTAACTTTTCCTAATCCAACTCTTCAGTTAAAATCGGAAGTGAAGAATACAATTAGTTATTTCTTTTTGTTAATGGATTAAAAAAAAGATTAATCGTGAGATTTTTGCTTATATTAATTAGAATAAAACCATAATTAGAAATCATTAATAATAAGCCCATATTATGCATCTCAATATGCAAATTAGCCATCCCGTTCACACTGGAAACCTCTATTGTTGTATATGTAATATAATGGAATGGCATCTCCCCCGTACCCCAACAGTGGTGATGGTTCTAGCCACTATTTAAGAACACACATATTACTCTGGGCAGAACTCACTTGAAGTACTTGAACGACGGACTCTCCTCCTAATACTCACGTGACCTTACTATATAACATATGTATATATATATATATATATATATATATATATGTTCTGTTAAACGCCACAGACAATTCAAGTCTGAGGAGTTTTTTTATGGTCCTTTCAATTTTTCTAGCGATCTTTTTCGTGTTTGGGTGGAGAAGTTGTACTAGTCCACCAAATCCTTGTTTTTTTCGAGCGCTTTCGGCTGGTTTATCAGCCATCATCAGGTGGGGAAACGATGTTAAGTTTTCAAGTGCCTCGTTTTTATAGAAGAACGAGTAGTAGCTTAAGAGTGGTGGTGGTAGTTAGTACGAAACAATGGATTAATGGGTTTTTGAGGGGGATACAAAATTGTGAGGACGGGAGGGGGGAATGGTTAGAGTGGGATTTTTTATAAGCATTGGAGGACGTGTTTACTGGTTTGAAAGTTTATTTTGTTTAAGGTAGGTTTTTTTAAATTTTAACAGAAAACACACTCACACTCCATAAAGAAAAAAACAACAAAAACTGCAAATAATGGAAGCACTCTATATCAAATTAAAAAAAAACCTACCTTAAACAAAATAAACTTTCAAACCAGTAAACACGTCCTTCAATGCTTATAAAAAATCCCACTCTAACCATTCCCCCCTCCCTTCCTCACAATTTTGTATCCCCCTCAAAAACCCATTAATCCATTGTTTCGTACTAACTACCACCACCACTCTTAAGCTACTACTCGTTCTTCTATAAAAACGAGGCACTTGAAAACTTAACATCGTTTCCCCACCTGATAATGGCTGATAAACCAGCCGAAAGCGCTCGAAAAAAACAAGGATTTGGTGGACTAGTACAACTTCTCCACCCAAACACGAAAAAGATCGCTAGAAAAATTGAAAGGACCATAAAAAAACTCCTCAGACTTGAATTGTCTGTGGCGTTTAACAGAACATGTCTAAAAGAAAAAATGCTGCCGAAGTATACATATTTCAATATATATATATATATATATATATATATATATATATATATATATATATATATATATTATCAATCAAAGCCTGAAGAAGATACCAGAAGATCTGAAACACGTGTTGCACATGTAAAACAAAAAGAATTTAAAAAAATTTTCTGAGAACAAAATACATTTTGCGGACCTTCCTTTTTTATAAAATATATATATATATATATATATATATTATATATATATATGTTATAGAGTCCACGTATTATGTGTCTGTGTCTGTATATGCCCTGGAAAAAAATTGTTTGGTTGTCTTAGAATGATGGAAAAGAGTAAATGTCAAAAATCAAAATGCTTAACCTTAGTTATTTTCCTTATATTTCAAGGTAGATTTCTCTTTCTCAAATCTTTCAGGTATTTCGAAATATAAGAAAAAATTAAAATTAAGTACATAATATTCATCTGACCTTTACGTTTTTCATGTTTCTAAGACAACCAAAATAACGTTTTCCAACACACGACTATATATATATGATATAATGAAATGACTCATCTTCCCCGTACCTCAACAGTGGCGATGGTTCTAGCCACTATTTAAGAACACACAGATTACTCTGTGCAGAACTCACTTGAAGTACTTAGACGACGGACTCTCCTCCTAATACTCACGTGACCTTACTATATAACAATGTGATTAATATGGTAAAGTGTATTAATAATGTAAAACAGTTTTATTAATAATTGAGGTAAAAATAAAAAATAAAATCATGGAGAATGTGATTGCCTAGGGGTTTTTCAAAACAACTAACTGAAACTTTTAAAAGTCGAGTACTCTTGTATAGCTTTTGGCCTCACCGATTGCTTGGTTGAATAGATTGTTAGTTTTACAGCAAGTCAGTCCCGGTTGGGTTATTATATTCCAAAGTTGTTTTTTTTGTTTTGTTTTGTTTTTTTAAACTTTTATAGTCTCCAATTATAAACGGTACAAAATGTATCTAATTCATTTTGAAATGCTAAATACCGTATGATGTGAAATAGATGAATTTTATAATTTTTTATAAAATCATGAAGAATGTGATGTAAATAACTAAGGGAATTGTGACATGAGAAGTAATATAATTTCGGTTACAGAAGGAAAAACACACAATCTCCATTATAATAAGATCTATGTAAATCAATCTATACGAGGAACATTAAGTCAACTATCATAAACTTTAAACAAATAAAAAAATTAGAATTTCTTTCTTTATTCATCTGATTTGCGTACTAGAGTTAAAACGGTGGTTATACAGAGATATATAGATAGATATGAAGAGACTGATAGTTTTGGAAAAAGTAGATTGAAAAATCTGAAATTATATATAAGACGGCTCGCAAAATATTGAAACATTTAAAGAATTCAAAACTTCCTTGATTGTTATTCAATTTTTATATTATTTTCCAGAATTAATTAATAAATTAAGCAAAAATAAAATATCAAATTACAAAGGGAAAGAACCAATTAAAATTTTAGAATTACGATTTAAGAAAATAAATGTTGAAAGAATAATTTCAAGAAATTCAGTATTGTTAGAGATTAAGAATATTTGTGCTGAGATAGGAGGATTGACATAAGAAACATTGAGCAAATTCATACAAAATGCTCAAATTAAAGTGCAAATTTGTATCCGGGAAAATGGAAACAATCTGCAAGATACATATTTTTTTTAAATGGCTAAAAATATATTTCCATTGATTAAATCTTTAAGGGTCACATTTTGTGTATGTGAGCAAACTGCCAAACTGCATTGGTTCCTTACTTTTCCTTCGGATCACAACGACAGTGTGGAGAGGGGGAATTTGCTGCTTGGGCAATAGCTCATTTTCGCTTGAATAATAATTGAAATTATTAATTCAAGATATAACGTTCTCTTGTAAGAAAAGTAGAATATATATATATATATATATATATATATATATATAATTTTACTTTTTTTACAAGAGAACGTTATATCTCAAAACTAATCATTTCAATTATTATTCGAGCGCTATATATATATATATATATAATATATAAATGCCGGTGTAGTTCGGTATACGTTGGGCGTACATCCCAAAGGCTTGAAATTAGAATAAAGCAACATGTTCCCCGAACACTTCGCAATGCTATTACTAATAATACATCCCGGCATCCCGAAGCATATGACTCGGCCATAGCCGAACATTTATCTATAAATGCTTGTAGAACCGATTATTCAGACGAGTGCTTCTCCGTTTTGCACAGAGCCAGATCTAAACAGCACTTAACCACCCTCGAAGCTGTTTATGTTTCTTTTTTTTCGACCTACTCTGTGCAAACAAACTCCAAAACACTCTTTATTTACTGGGAGACACTTTTGACCCTGTTTCGATCTAGCGTTCATACATACACCCCCTTTCTTCCCCCCTTTTTATTTTCCCCCTCTGGCTCACTCCCATTCCGTTCTTATGAATTTCTTATACAATCTGACTTTTATTCGTCGCCGGAGTATATACTTGAAAAGTACCGGTCGAAAAGGCCTTCGTGTATCCCCCTTTATTTTTTATTTTATTCCATAATAAAATATTACCTCCCTAATTACTATGATTCCTCCACTTTTAGTGTTATATAAATTCTCCCTGTACCAAATATCTCTCTCTCTCTCTATATATATATATATATATATATATTATATATATTATATATATATATATATATATATATATATATATATATAACAGAGGGACAACGTCACTTGTTCTGATTATTGCACAGCTCTCCCAAAACTCGTGAACTGGTATTTCACAACGAGATACACTTTAACGCCATACACAAGACACTAAGACCGTCAGCCACAGCCTTCTAGCACATATATGACAAAAGGTCTTGGACATTTGCCATACGGACAATAGGGTCAAAACAATCATATAGCTACAAGGGCATGACGTGAACAGCTGATTGATTGGAAGGAGCCTCTCCGATCGCCCATCTACCACTAGATACAGTTTAACATCATACCCAGGAAATGAAGGCTAAACGCCGTCTAGTTTTCAAAGTAGGGAAAAATCATTTTTATGTGTACATTGTTATAAAAAAAGGAAATTAAGTCAAAATACTTTTGTTAATATGCTCCCTGGGGTCCTCCAAAGATAATAAGTCTGTCTAATAAAGAAAGGGAGACTACTCCGTTTGGTTAAATGTTAACAAAATCTGTTATATCCAAGTAAGGTGATATGTACCAGATTTATTAATCTATTTATTTATTTATTTGATGAAATGTTACGTATTACTAAACGTCGATTAATGAATTTAACTATGTTGCCAAGCGTATATAAATGTTTGAGTTTTTGTGTGTGAGTGCATGAGTTTGTTTACAAACCCATTTATCATTCTTGGAAGAAAAGGTGTTGAATTATAGATTAATAACTGCACATACACACGGTCGCACGACATGGTCAAATTCTTTTTGGTTTGGCTTGTTTTACGGCATATCAAACTCAGTAGGTCATTTAATGCCGATAAAGTTTTGAAATAAATTCATTTTTAATGCATAATCAATTTTGTTTATAAACTCATGTTTTCTATTTAACTCTAGATGGGACCCTAACAGGTACTACCACTCCGGGTTAGAGAGGACCGGGGAACAATGGTGATGAAGGAGTGCTCCACATTTCCCAAACCTCCAAAACTAGAACCTCACCATCATATAGAGTTAAACGTCATTTCCAGAACACGGAGACCCTCAGCCACCGCCTTCTAGCACCCATATGATCAAAATGGCTTGGGTTGCCATGAGGGCAATAGGCTTGGAGCAATCATATAGGTGCTAGGGCTTGACGTAACCAACCGATTGAGCGGAGGGAGCCTCTCCGACTAATTGTATAGTCCAAGTAAAGACCAAAGTGGAATATTGCATGTCATGGGTTATATCCTTAAGCATCACGGGTCCCCACCCATGGCCAACAGCTGGCCCCATTGGGTGATCCTTATCCCTCTGCAGAGGTGCAGTCGGTGCATTCTAGCGCACCAGACGACAGGGCGGAGTCAAAGTCTTAGGTAGAGTTTGTCTTCTCCTAGATGGATGGCCTGCCAAGCTTAAAGAACCCAGTCCGTCCTAGTAGTTAACCATAACTGGAGAGAAAATAGTTGAATGCATACCTTTCCAAGGGATATTAGCGCAATATGAAATACAAACAGCCTTGTCCAGTGTTTGAACCCGGGCTGCCAATTCCATTTCCTAGGACAATAGGCATCATACCATGTGAAAATCCTTTAAAAATGAAGGATAAATCAGAAGTGCTCAAACACTGGCCAGTAGAGCAGTGTAAAATATGATTTAAATATCATCTTTGGTTTGTTCCATAAGTAATAGTTTTTTTTTAAAACAGAAAACACAATCATCAGATGGAACTGTTTTTTAAATCATGGAACAAACCATTATTGTATCAGAAACAGTACCATTAGCAGTATCATTGAATGCATTGCTGGGGGGGGGGGGGGGGGGGCTTCATACCTATTCCAAGGGTAAGAGTCCAAAATTGAACGTATTGGTGGGAATGAATTTCGAATTGTTTGGTTTTATCTTAATGAATATGAGCAAAAATCCCGAGGATACATTTTAAAAGAAATCCATTAACAAGAAGAAATAACTCATTTTATTCATTACTTCCTACTTCAACTAAATAGTTGAATTTGGAAAATTTAGCCATGAAAGCCGGGAGTGATGGAATAGTAAGTTTCAGTTGATCTATTTTTTTAAATTATATCTCCCATCTGTTTCAAATCTTTTTTATCTGCATTTTTATTTAATTTCATTAGTCTTTCTAATTTAATATATATTTTTCTTACATGAAAACCTAAATAGTTACACCCGGAGGGAGTATATATTTACTAGTTCTGTTAATATAGTTTTATTTACTTTTTAAAATGAAAATAAAATTATTTAGCCATATATTTTGTTTATGATTTGCTTATTTGTTTTGCCAAGAAAACACTCGAACCTGTAACATTTAACACGAAACTTCATAACTATCAATTTTAAACCGATAATCCAGTAAAATCAAATCCGAAAATTGTGTTGCCACATCATAAACAGATCCAAATGTACATACCTCACAAAAACAGAAATGGTTTTTCGAGTAGTAGCCAATCCAAAAATCCGGGATGACATAAGATATTTTCCGAATTTATGCGATTCCTGAAAAGAATAAAAATACAATGTAAAATAGTTATTCTGATAGATTTTTAATGTACTGCGTCCTGGGACGCACATATTTGTATTGAATGAGTCCCCGGGAAAATCCATGGGTCCCAAGTTTCTTAATAGATTATATTCATGATCTGGGGAAACAACTAAAGCCGTCTAACTACCTTGTAAACTATCCTGTGTAATTCGTTTCAATAGAAACTATTGAAATGTATTTACAGTTAGCTTGAAATGGTGAGAGAAGAAAATAGAAAAACACTGGGACATACGAATACGATTTTACTGCGTTTTTTTTTTAGTTTTGTGCGTCAGGAACGCAGGGCACGTACCTGTCAGTAGTAATGGTGTCAGTGAATTTCGAACAAGATGAAATAAGTATTTTTATTCTTTACTTCCTACTTCAACTAGATAGTTGAATTAGGAAAATTTAGCAATGAAAGACGGGAGTGATGGAATAGTAAGTTTCAGTTGTTCTATTTGTCGATTATACTTCCCTCTGTTTCAAATCTTTTTATCTGCATTCTTATTTAGTTTCATTAGTATTTGCTGGAATTTGGACTGGTATTTCCTGTAATAGGGTCAAACAACTACAGGGCACGAACTGGCCGACACGGCACAAACTTGCTTGGTTGGTTAGAAGCTGGTGGACCTTCAAAACGCAGGATTGGGAGTCGTAAGATCTGGCAAGCGATTGAGCTAAGTACCCCCGCAAAAGAAATGAAAGGAAAGAGTGGCTTTAAATGAAGAAAGATTGAATGGTGTTGTAGGGTGTTTCAAACTCCTGCAGCAACAGAATAGAGCAATATCAGCAATATTGAAATGAAGAATGTTAGGTTAGTTAAGTGTGTCCTTATCATCGGTGGGTTTTTCTAAACCGTGTACATTTTGGTAATCTGAACATTAGCTACATAAATGAGAGTAACCTTCCCTTGTTTATTTCACTACGAGGAAGCCAGATGTTTTGGTCGGCCATTTTCATTTCCCGTAAATCTAAACTGAAAATACGAATTTGTTCAAATCAATACAACTACATGTCTAAACACGAAAATGTCATAAAATGTGTTCTTAATTGTGCTTGCGTATTATTTGAAATGAATTTAATTGTTATGAAGAACACATTTTATGATGTTTTCGTGTTAAAACATGTAGTTGTATTGATTACGGGGAACTGAAAATGGCCGACCAAAACATATGGCTTACTCAAATTGAAATAAACAAGGGGAGGCTACTCATTTATGTAGCTAATGTTCAGATTACCTACATTTTTATCCACCCTAGCAGTGACATAAGGTTAATCTAATGCAAGTTTTCTGGGTGGGAGGTGGTAGAACCTTAGCCCCTAAGGAACTTCAAGTCAACACGATGTCAAAAATTAATATAGAAAATGAATATATCTCTTATTATAATAAAGATTGTGTTATTGTCTGTCTGTAACCAAAACTATATCACTACACAATTCACAATTCTTAGTTATTTACGTCACATTCTTCATGATTTTATATTTATCTAAACCTCAATTATTAATAAAATTGTCACATTATTAATACTGTTGGCCTTACCTATATACTGATAACATCCAATTGTATTTATATATACAACAAAATAGCTGTTTACAATGTTAACGAGAAGGCTAATTTGCATATTGATATTAAAAATTTGATTTTTATTCATATGTGCTTGGTATTATTGATTTCTAATTGTTTGGTTTTATCTTATTGAATCTGCGCAAATATCTCGGGGATAAATCTTAAAAGAAATCCATTAACAAGAAGAAATAACTGTCATTTTATTCTTTACTTTCTATTTTAACTAAATGGTTAAGGAAAATTTAGTAATACGGTGTGATGGAAGAGTTAGTCTCCGGTGTTCTGTTTTTCTATTATACCTCCATCTGTTTCAAATCTTTTTATCTGCATTCTTATTTAGTTTCATTAGCCTAACTTAACATAATATCTTATTACATTAAAACTTGAATATTTGCACCCGGAGGATGCATATTTTTGCTCGGACATAAAACATAGAGTCTAGAGAAATATTATAGTGATACGAGATATTTTATTACAACTAAATTATCTCTGTTTGTAGAAAG
This sequence comes from Doryteuthis pealeii, assembly GCA_023376005.1. Taxonomy (NCBI): domain Eukaryota; kingdom Metazoa; phylum Mollusca; class Cephalopoda; order Myopsida; family Loliginidae; genus Doryteuthis; species Doryteuthis pealeii. The sequence continues at coordinate 113,995,587 of CM042143.1, read as the reverse complement.
GGTATTTATACTAATATGGCTTTGGCATATATAATACACACGAGAGTTGAGAAATCATTAACCAAAGAAAAATAAACCCAATATTTTATGAAAAGTTAAAGATGTAGAATAATCATACTAGTTCCAATTACCGTCGAATTGGTAAGACAAGGCAGCAAGCAGTCGTAACTTAATACGAAACTGTTTTGTTGCAAAGACTACTGCAAAATGGCAGGTTATTTATGAAGTCTCAGAACATCATAGAAACCAAGCAGCCAAATCAGGACTCAAGGAATGGAATAACCCAAATGCATGAGTGAACTATTCTGGATTCCCATAAGTACCAGTTGTCTTGACACTGATTCAATTGTGTTTAGCTTGTTACTCAAACCAACAGTACGCTAACTCACTTCAACAAAAGATATTAAGATTTTGTATATTTTTGTTCGGCATTATAAAACCAAAACGAATTATAATATGTATTAACTCTTACCAACTCTACAGCGTTGAAATTCATATATATAATAAGTAAAAAAGAAAAGAAAAAAGTTAAGTCATCGGAGTGGCCTAAAGTCGGCATCAGCCAGACGGCGAGGGAGTCTATCCCCTTTTCACTAGCACTAGACAAAGGAGAGTTTGGCCGTCTGAGGCGGAGTGCCAATCCTACCATCAGCTCCTAACTTTAACGCACATATCCATGTATTACTCATACGCTGAGTTGGTGAGGGCCGGAATCGAACCATGAAACTTGCGCTTCCCAGTCGTACACTCTACCGACTGAGCTAAGCCGTCAATTTTATTTGGTACAGAGTTACAGGCACTTGTTTTGTTATCGTTGTAGGAAATGGATATTGCTATCCACTTTCAATTACTAGGTGACACTGTGTTTTTAATGCTCTTGGAAAATATATGAATTAATATCTCCTACCAGTTATGGGGAAAATAGTTGGATAGACTGGGCTCTTTAGCCTTGGCACGACAACTAGTGTAGCATTCTAACCGTACCTGAAAGGTTGGCCGAACCCATACATATTTTTTGCAATTATATATATCATTTCTTTTTTTATTTACGGAGTTTCAATGCTGTAGAGATTATTATTATTATTATTATTATTATTATTATTATTATTATTTCCATACATTCAGTTTGTATTTATTGTTAATCAGCTGGAAAGTTTTATTTCATGGCACTGATCCTTATATATATATAATATATATATATATATATATATATATATATATATATATAATGTGTGTGTGTGTGTGTGTGTGTGTGTGTGTGTTTGCGTATCTCACTCTGTGTGTGTGCGTGTAACGTGTACGAAAGAAATGCGAACAAATTTTGCTCTAAAAAATGAAATGCATAACTGTTAGAAAATGTTTGGCCATATTTTTAAGTGTTTTGAAAATAATATCAATTTGTGAATTCCACCCAGAATATGTAAAATTAAGACCCAGAAATCATTATCAGCAAATTAAAGATTTAAAAAACTAATTACAACAGCGAAATATTTTCAGTTGAAATGCTAAATTAAAACCACACTTCTTTCTACACCCACACCGTACACCAACAAATACGCAAACACACATTGTACACATAATTATATATAGGCAAACACAACTTTATACAGACTTTTATATATTCGCGCATACCGTTCAAACAATTATATACACACTCACATATTTAGATATACAGACTCACAGAGAGAGAGACACTCTGTATGCAGACTTATACACACACACACACACACACACACACACACATATATATATATATATATATATAAGGTCACGTGGACATGGAGTCAACAGCGCCTGGTTACTGAAACGTTCTCGCCTATACGATTTTCAGACCAAGTGGAAAAGGGATTAGCGGTTATAAAGCCCCTACAAATTAATAAATATATTTAATCAGCTGGGACAGAAGAATACACACACTGCACCTCTGCAAAGGGGTACCCCCCCAATGGGTACACCGATTGGCCTTGGATCGCGACCCATGATGCTTAAGGACGGAAGCCTTGTGACTGAACTGTTCACGATATGCAACAATCCACTTAGGCTCTTACTTAGTCTATATGGACGGTCGGGAAGACTCTCTCTGCTCAATCGGCCGAGTTCAAAAAATCAATACCCATATAGTATGAATAAAACAAAACACCTTCGGCATAAAATAACCCAACAAATGGTGACATGCCATAAAATCGAACTCAGCAACCAAATCGCCACTGCAAATTATAAAATTTGTTCATACAATCGTTTATAAGACTTTTGTGTAACTGTTTCTCCCCACCACAAGTGGATCACCTCGGTATTTGTCTTCCGTTGTGGCCAAGGCAACATTAATATGTGTATATGTATATTTACCAACCACTCTGCGCGTGCAGGATGTGACACAAGGTCAATTTTAAAGCAAAGATTATCAGTTTTAAATTCATGAAGTTTGATCGTTTGTTCAAGTAGAAAGATGTAGTATCAGTTTTAATCCTTGTCCGCTTATCCGTCCTTAGATAGTTGTATAATCCTCGTCTGTTGGTCTGTATTTCTGCTGTGAGTAATTCTTGGACGTTTTATCAACGCCTTTAAATAGTAAATTAAATACATGTTTGCGCGATTTGATTGGCCGATTCAGCCAACACTGTTTTGGAATAGTTTATAAAAATAAGTTGTGATCTTCAGCCCACCTTATACCCTAAAATAATCCAACACACGGTCAATGTGTAAAGCTCAAAGTGTCTGAAATGGTCCAACCCGAAAGAGTTGACCAAATATTGACCCCCTCATGTATACGTAGGGATCTAACGGGAGAAGCGCAGAATTGATCTCCGCCCTGTCCGCTGGGGCGTTAGAATGCACCGACTGCACCTCTGCAGAGGGGTAAGACTCCCCCAATGGGGCCACTTGTTGGTCGTGGGTGGCGACCCGTGATGCTTAAGGATAGAACCCAGGTGGATGAGCAGTTCATGACATGCAATACTCCACTTTGGCCCTATCTTGGGCTAGACGGACGGTCGGAGAGGCCCCCTCCGACCAATCGGCTGGTCACGTCAAGCCCTAGCACCTATATGATTTTCCCAACCCTATTGCCCTTATGGCAAGCCCCAACTTCTTTTTATCATATGGGTGCTAGAAGGCGGTGACTGAGGGTCTACATGTCCTGGGTATGACGTTAAACTATCTGATGGTGAGGTTCCAGTTTTGGAGGTTTGGGGAATGTGGAGCACCCCTTCATCACCATTGCTCCCTAGTCCACTCCCTGGTCCAATTAAAGAGTTTAATTTCAGTAGATACACATTGTGGCATAAAGTGTGTAGTATTCCTTGTAATCCTCCTCTTCAGGACTTGATCGCAGAAAATTCAAAACAAAAAAAAAGAAATTTATTCTTTAAAAAAATTTTTTTTTTTTTTCATATTCGGCTGTTTGAAGTAAAATACCATTTAACTCGCCATAAAAAGGATTAAAATGGATAAAAACACATAGAAATCACATATTTAGAAAAAAATATTTTCTTTTCTATCCAACCATATAAATGTTTTCAAGCTTGGGCCTGTAAAATGCCAAAAATTACGATTTAAACCGATTAAGGCCGGAATTTGGAAATGTCCAACACAATCAACAAGATTGGACCATAAATTCACAAGAAATAGCAAGTGTGAATTAGCCAACCTTAAATACGTTCTATATGGTTTCCCCATAGTTCCAAGTTCGATACCGGCCCTCGCCAACTCAGCGTATGGGTAGCACGGAGATCTGTGCGGTCAAATGATGAGCTGACGGTACGTGTGGCGCTCCACCTCAGATGCCAAAAAACAATCTCCTTGTGAAAAGTGGATAGACCCCCTCGATGTTTAGATGATACCGACAATAGACCACTCTGTCGACTTTACGTACTTTATGTGGTTTTCAATTGGTCAGTGTACCGGAAATACATGCTGCTGATATTGGGAAAGTTCATATATATAAGTGGCAATTTGACGTCCAGCTTATACTCACAATATAATCCAACACTTACTTTATATCTATTACCTATAATTAATAGATCTTTCAACGACCTGCTTTTAGATCTTTGGAAAAGATTTTATTTTATTTTTTGATATCTGTCCATAAATGTGGAACTCTCCATTTGTACTGTAATTCATTGACATTGCCGTCTCGGAAGACTGTATAGTTCTTGTGCTCCTGAAGTTACAGCGCTTCCTGTGATTAATCTTATTATAATGGAGATTGTGTGTTTTTCTGTCTGTAACCGAAACTATATTTCTACTCAAGTCACAATTCTCTTAGATATTGACATCACATTCTCCATGATTTTATTTTTATCTAAACCTCAATTATTAATAAAATTGTCTTACATTATTAATACTGTTAACTATGTCTACATACAGACAACATGCAATTATATTTATATATACAACAAAATAGCGGTTTACAGTGTGAACGGGAAGGCTAATTTGCATATTAATATTAAAAATCGAATTTAATAAATATGTGCTTAGTATTATTGATTTCTAACTGTTTGGTTTTATTTTAATGAATATAAGCAAAAATCTCTTCAATGAATCTTAAATGAAATCCATTAGCAAGATAAAATAACTGTCATTTTATTCTTTACTTCCTCTTATAACTAAATACTTAAATTAGAAAAAATAACAATGAAAGACGAGAGTGATGGAAGAGTAAGTTTCAGTTGTTCCATTTTTTATTATACTCCCTCTGTTTCAAATCTTTTACTATACTCCCTCTGATTCAAATCTTTTTATCTGTATTCTTATTTAGTTTCATTAGCCTTTCTAATTTAATACAATATTTTATTACATTAAAACTTAAATACTTGCACCCGGAGGGTGCATATATTTGCTAGTATAAGTAAAGATGTATATTAACATCAAGTCCAATGTTCGAAAAACATTCTCGACCACCGATGTCGCATGTGAAAGTTGTCCCTGAAGATCTTGATGTGCCAGTGCTTTGTTGTTGTCGCTTTCTTGTGGACCTCTTGGCTTCATGGTGTTGCACCAGGGTGGCTTCAGACATGAACAGTCCGCTAGGGAGAGCCTGCCGTAATAATAAATAAATAATAACAAAGACTGTAATAATACCCTAAAAATAGGGTAAAGCTATAGAGCTACACTATCCGGCTCTTTAGATGTAAAATTTCAGCCGTCGTACACTGATGACAAGATGACATTTACCACAGACTTGTACCAGTCCTATACTACAACCACATGACTCTACTGCGCTTAGGTCAGTTTAAATAAAAATTTATTTGCCACTCTGGACCGTGGTAACTCAAGCAAATCCGATACGTTACGCGCCCGAATTACTCAATCGGTCAGTCTTGATGGATCACCTGCGACATATTGGGATTTAATGGAATTATTTCCGGGACTCTAATGATACTCGAAGCTCTCCTCTGGGCAGTGCACACACATACACACACGTGCACGTAGTCGTTCCTGGTCGGAGGTCCAGAATCAGTCGAAACTAATCATAATTATGGATCTACTATAGAGGGATGATCGCCTATGACATTAGCATGAACAACGGTTGGTCTGGGATTGCAAAGAAGAGATAGCGACGAGGAATGTGATGGAAATAAAAAGCGAAATGCAGAAAGGAAATCTGCGGAAAAAGAGAGAGAGAAAAAAAAAAACAAGAGAGAGAAAAAAAAAAAAGAATCGGTAGAAAAAGTAAGTGTCGAAGAAAAATATAAAGAATCCAAAATAGATTAAATTGGCAAATATCAATACAACACGTTTAGACGGATAGGTAATGAAAAAGAAGAAAGTTGGATCAGTTAGAAGAATAAAAAGAAAGCAGCGTGAAAGAAAATGTAAGTGAATGAATCGAATTGTTTTGTTTTTATTCTTTGCTATGTTTATATTGAACTTTCATTAAGCCCAAGGTGACGCTCATCAAATGACCTAGGGGATTCAAAAAAAAGAAAGAAGAACAAGGATAATATTAGAGAGAGAGAGATAGAGATAGAGAGAAAGAGAGATAGAGAGAAAGAGAGATAGAGAGATAGAGAGATAGAGAGAAAGAGAGATAGAGAGATAGAGAGAAAGAGAGATAGAGAGAAAAGAGAGATAGGAGAAGAGAGATAGAGAGGGGATCGAGAGAGAGATAGAGATAGAGGGGGGATCGAGAGAGAGGAGATGGAGATAGAGAGAGATGGAGATAGAGAGAGGGGGAGATGGAGAGAGAGGGAGATGGAGAGAGAGGGAGATGGAGAGAGAGGGAGATGGAGATAGAGAGAGGGGAGATGGAGAGAGAGGGAGATGGAGAGAGAGGAGATGGAGAGAGAGGGAGATGGAGAGAGAGGGAGAGGAGATGAGAGAGAGAGGAGAGAGAGATAGAGAGGAGAGAGAGGAGAGAGGGAGATAGAGAGGGAGAGGGAGAGGGGGAGAGAGAGGGGAGAGGGAGATAGAGAGGGGGAGGGGGGGAGAGGGATAGAGAGGAGATGGAAAGGGAGATAGTGAGAGAGATAGAGATAGAGAGGGGGGAGGATGAAAGGAAGGACGGGAGGAAGGAAAGAATAAATAAATAAATTATAAATAATAGTCTTTTGCATCAGGCTATGAATTAATTTAAACTAGTTCAATTTCAACACAAGCATTTTTCTTTGTCAACAAAACATATTTTTTAAACAATCGAATAAATAGATTGATTGATTGGGGAACATAATGAAATTTATAGATGGATGGATGGATTGAGATAGGTCACATTGGTGACTTACATTGATATATAGATTGCTGTACACACTGAGATAGACGGATAGATCAGTGAACAGATTGAAATCGGTATATACATAAATAGATAGAGAGATAGATTGGTGAATAGATTGTGATAGACTTAGATAAATATATAGATTGGTGAATAAACCGAGATAAATAGACTTAGATATATAGATAGACTAATAAAGGTATATAGATTGGTAAACAGTCTAGATAGATAGACTAAGATAGATATATAGATTGGTGAACACACTTAGACTAAGAGAGATATATTGGTAAATAGACAGAGATAGATGGCAATAGCATAATCTTTACAGATCATTGCCGTCCCTCACAATCCCACAACTCCACCACCAGAACCCTTCCTTGCATGAGCCCTCATTGCCAGAGAGATATATTGGTAAATAGACTGAGATAGATAGATACATACATTCATAGAATGTGTGATTGGTGAACATACAGTTATAGATATATCCACTATGATATTAAATAAGTGATTACAAAATAGTCTTGTAGATCATTACGATTCTTTATTCCCAAAATCGTGGCCATGTACCAGACTAAGATCTTAAATCTAGTAAGTATGTTTGTACCGGACCCACCTTTTTGTGTACTGTGTGTTCACATATAAAATGGCAACGAAAAAGAAAAGCGAAAGGAAGTAAAGCAATGAATAAGTAATATAAGTAAAGATGAATATTAACATCAAGATTACAATGGAGAAAAAAGGAGCACTAAGATGATTAATATAAATATTTCTTATATAGAAAGAAATGGACATACCCAAATCAACGTGTGGTTTAATGATAATGGACTTGTCGACTCAAGTTCAAATCCTGGACGAGGATGTCTGCATTTCACATTTCGGTAATACACTTGGGAAAGGTAAGCATCCAAGTACCCTCCCTCCAGATATGGGTAAATAGTTGGGCAGACTAGGCTGTTTAAACTTGGCTAGCTAAGCAGTCTAGGCAAAAAGAAATATCTGAATTCAAACCTATTAATCCCCGTTTAAGAAGGGATTGACCTTGTGTTGCATACTACTCGCGCGAAAGTGTGTGTGTGTGTGTGTGTGTGTGTGTGTGTATATGTGTATGTGTATGTGTGTGTGTGTGTGTGTGTGTGTGTATATATATATATATAGTTAAACACAATGAGTAAGGTATACCTACTAACAGTTTCGCTTAGTAGCTCATCAGCGCAAAAATCTTACTAAAAAGACTTGAGGCAAACGCATTAATTTACAAAACCTCCCATCATGATCCAAATAGATTAGCATAAACTAGACAGTCGGGTTTCGAATCACGCACAAGGCGGTCTTCCTATCTATAGATTTGCTGATGAGACCTAATAGGCCGAAATGTACATACAGAGATTAATTTTTGTCGATTTGTTTAGCCTTACATATAAATAAGTATGCCCGTCTAATTAATTATTAATTAACTTTCAAAATTAGGTACGACTTCAATTAAGCACATATTCTCCCAAAAATTGTCGGCTTAAAAAGAAGTCATATCATAAACACATCGCTTGTGTATTTACTTCTCATACTGTCGTGTAGAAGAAGTCACACACACACACACACATTATATATATATATATATATATATATATATATATATACACTAAATCAACTAAAAATCAATTTCAATGGCTCTATTCGCTACACACTAACATAATCATTGGTCCATCTCACTTACTGTCCATATTATTCCCAGGATATGCCTATGTAATAACAGTCAATTTGAAAAAGGTTTATATTAATTGATTATATTGATTATAGTGTCTCTGTGCGATTTGAAATTTGCTGTCTCTCTCAAAAGAAGAGGGTTACTCGTTGTGTGTGATGTGTAACTGGCTGTTTCATTCATTAGAAGAGGGTTACTCGTAATTTAGAACTTGCTGTCTCTCTCATTAGAACAGGGGGAATATTAATCTGCCATGAATGACGACTGCCAATTTTGAAAACGTCCTGATTGTATGTACTGAATAAATCAATCGTACATCTATTGAAAGAAGTGGAATCTTCAAGACCCTCGAAAATGATAAGAGAAATCTCCTGTTAGCAATTTTACGTCAAGGAGAGGTAATCTAAAGTGAGCAATTCATATATGAAAGAAAAACCATCATTATATTTAGCTGTATCAAATATATTTTAGTATTTATAGACTTTTGGTCTAAAAGCTCATGTTACATTAATTTCCAATGGTATTTTACTCTTTGAGAGTACACGAGTACCAGTTTGTTGGTTTTCGGTCTGCGCATAGGAAAGTCATGGACTATTATAGATAGATCATATGATAATCTGATCTGATAGGATATAGTAAGAATTATTTCAAGCTGTAGCCGTGTCAGTGCTATTGTATGGTTGTACCAACATCTCTACACGAGCAGGATATGACACAAGGTCAATTCCTTAAGTGAAGTCTAACAGGTTTGAATTTAGTTTTCCATCTCCTAGACTTATTAAGGTTAAAGAGCCAAGTCTGCTATGATATTTGCCCATAGCTAAAGGGAGAGTAGTTCGGTGCATACCTTCCCCAAGGCCCTCTCAAACCGTGCTTCGGGGCGGGGGTCCGTTGAGCTTCGGCCACTGGACCGATGAGTTGTGTTAAATTAATAGCGTCGATCCCAGGGGGCTATCCCCCCAGGCAATACCTGCCCCCTTGACTTAAAGGGGCAGGGCTGGGTTTATTGCCCAGCGCCTGAGGCGCCCCCTTGAGGGGGAATGCCGAAGGGATCGACGCAATTTTTGTTCTTTCCCACCCATGAGCTTCGGCTTGTGGATGGGCCCACATTAAAACGAGACTTTGGGCCTAGCCCATACAAGTGGGGTATGAGGCAAATATCCCCTTCCCCAAGGGTATTAACGTTATGTGAAATTCAAACATTCTTGTCCAAAATTTGAGCTTGCATCGAAGTGTCTATTTCCTACGACTCTAACCATTACACCATGCGCCTCCTCGTCAGATGCAATATAGTGCCATATACAGAAATCTTAGGAAGCGCGTGGTGTAATGGTTAAAGTCATAGAAAATGGACTCGTCGCCCCGAGTTCAAATCCTGGACGAGGTAATTGCATTTCACTTAGCGCTAATACCCTTGGGAAAGGTATGAATCCTACTCTCCCTCCAGCTATGGGTAAATAGTAGGGCAGACTGGGCTCTTTAACCTTAGTTAGGCAACCGGTCTAGGAGAAGGAAAACTGAATTCAAACCTGTTAAACTCCGCTTAAGAAATTGACCTTGTGTCACATCCTCCTCGTGCGGAGGGGTTGGTGTATGTGTGTGTGTATATATATATATATATATATATATATATATATATACAGAAATCTTTTTTGTTGAAGGCATTACTGTCTGCAGAAGATGAAGACAGCGTATTCTAAGCCCGCCAACAGAGTGTTGTTACTTTGATTAGCTAAAATGCTCAGTGTGTCTGCCCTGTGTTGCGTAACGTTTAACGTGATAGGCGAGCAGACAATCTACACGTGAGTTTGATTTTCAATGTTGCATCATACTCATCTGGACACATGCCAAAGTAGCTAAACTTCGTAAACTTGAGGGCGCCTCGCAATCTGTAAGGATCAGTGAGTTAGGTTAGTAGATTATTGTGGGTTCATCCCCCATAATTCCAGCCTTATGCCCAACTAACTCAAGCTAGGTAAATTATTAAAATGACCGGAGTTCGTGTCAAACTATAGATCAAAATATAATCCTTATTGGTTTCCCCAAAATACAGTTTTCATTTAGTTACAATGGAGATCAAAAGACAGTTATCTTAAATGTTTGGTAATCTCGCTGTTACGGTTTTTGTGGCCATTCTTAGGCTTCAAGTGAGAACACTTTGCAGTGGAGATTCCTTGTGTTAAGCGGAGGCTGATCCTTAATGAAAGGTTGTTGGAATTTTTAAGATATAAGGCGTGTGGTGAATGGTCACTTCTAAAGATAGACTCGCCGACTACCATGTGATCAGCCTTGTTGTCCAATCACTGGCAGTCCTCTGCTGCTGCTGTTGTATTTATACTGGCTGATTCTAATCTTAGCTCACTGCTACTTAGATATTCTTGGACGTCGGACCTAAAGGATACTATACCACAGGACTTATTGACTTACCAAAGGATTGCTATAACGCGGGACTTACTTACTTATTTACTTTAAGTTCTTTTACAACTGGCCAAGGATGGCGGCCAGATACTTAACAGGCTTCAAGTGAGAACTCTTTGCAGTGGAGATTCCTTGTGTTAAGGAGAGGCTGATCATTAATGAAAAGGTTGTTATTCGGTGTCCCTTAGTGGTGGGTCAATCCTTGCGTTGAGCAAAGTCCTTGGCTGCAGGTCTGTTCGTCAATGGGGAATTCGTGCAAACGAACGGCTTTCTAGATTGGCTATTAAATAGTTAACTAACCCCGTATTCGAGCTGTTCATTGACAGGCTTTAATCCACGTGCCCACACCCATTCTAAAGTTTAAGTGGCGGTTTCCAGCACACCCTATATACAAAAAATACCATTTGTTGCTGGTGCCCTCGGAATTAGTCCCCAATGATTTTGAAAAATGACTGGCGGGATTGGAAATATGAAAAGGGATAGAGTATATCCGCACTGTTACATATTATGTATTGTCATGGGTTTTCGACAAGACCCTGTAGTTAGTTTGAAATAGGTTCGTTGAGGCTAAAAGCGTAGGTGGGTAGATTTCCGTTGGGTGACACCAACTGAACCCTAGAGAGACGCTAATCTCGCGCGCCATGAGAAAAACGTAACTAGTTAGATTTAATGTTCAACCTGACGTTGAGCAGAGAGGATGCCTATCTCTCTGCTGGAGTTGTTAACTCCCCGCGCGGCGAATAAGAATGGGTTAAATAAATCTTGATCAAGGAAAAATGTCTTGTGGTTTAAAAAATTGCATTGTTGATATTGGCTAATACTATGAAGAATCAGGGAGACCTGAAAAGACTTGCTATATCAGACCTCAGTGATCAACCACCAGCCAAGGCTGTTGTGAAAAAAAATCACGTAAAGAGGGAAATAATAATAATAATAATAATAATAATAATAATAATAATAATAATGAAATTCTCTGTGACTTCGAAATACAAACGGATCACCTAATCCAAGCCAGGAGATCAGACCCAGTATTGATCGACAAGAAGAGAAACTGGTCTCGTGGATTTTGCCGTCCCGGTCGACCACCGAGTAAAAATGAAAGGGAGGGAAACGATAGACACATACTTAGACCTTGCCAGACAACTAAGGAAACTGGGAAACATGAAGATAAAGGTAGTATCAATTGTAATTGGCTCCCATGGAACGGTCCCAAAATCTCTGGAAAAGAATTTGGGTGAATTAGAAATCAGAGTAAGAATCGAGACCATCCCAACTACAGCACTATTAAGATCGGCTAGAATACGCAGAAGATTTCTGGAGACCTGATGAGATTAGCTGTCACTCAGCCTCCAGTGTATCACCGGCTACGGCAGGTGTGAAAACCTCATAATAATAATAATAATAAACGCCCAAAATTATCTGGGACTTTGAAATAAAAACGGGTCACCTTATCCCAGCAAGAAGACAAGACCTAGTGTTGATAAACAAAAAAGAAAGAATTTGTCAACTGGTGGATTTTGCAGTTCCAGCAGATCACAGGGTGAAGCTGAAGGAAAATGAAAAAATGAACAAATACTTGGACCTTGCCAGAGAACTGAAAAAGTTATGGAATATGAAAGTCAAAGTGATATCAATTGTAGTTGGTATACTTGGAACGGTCCCAAAATGATTGGAAAAGAGTTTGGAAAATCTGAAAATCAGAGGAAGAATTGATACCATCCAGAACACTGCCCTGCTGCAATCTGACAGAATACTCAGAAGAGTCCTGGAGACCTGAGGAGATTTGCTGTCACTTAGACTCCAGTGAAAGACCATCAGCTGACACTGATGTGAAAACTCAAAAGTAGTAAATAATAATAATAATAATGAAATTCTCTGTGACTTCGAGATACAAACGGATCACCTAATCCCAGCCAGGAGATCAGACCCAGTATTGATCGACAAGAAGAGAAACTATCATCTCGTGGATTTTGCCGTCCCGGCCGACCACCGAGTAAAAATGAAAAGGAGGGAAATGATAGACAAATACTTAGTCTTGCCAGACAACTGAGGAAACCGTGAAAGGTAAAGGTCATACCAATTATAATAGGTGTCCATAGTTCTAGAAAGGAATGAACAGAGTAAGAATCGAGACCATCCTAACTACAGCACTATTAAGATCGGCTAGAATATTCAGAAGATTTCTGGAGACCTGAGGAGATTAGCTGTCACTCAGCCTCCAGTGTATCACCGGCTACGGCAGGTGTGAAAACCTCATAATAATAATAATAAATAATAATAACCATTATAATTTCAATATAACAACATAAATTATTACATAAAAGCAGGTTTCTTGTTACAATTCACCCTGTTAGTAAAGCTTGTTAGTACAACTTTTGACTCGTTATTTGTCTCCCTCAAGCTGATTGTCTACTGCCAGTATTGTTTCCTTAATATAAAATTTATGGTGCGCCCGACTGATTATTCGACGCTTAGTGAGTGGAATTGGCAGTTAGCCATTCTTTTTTTTTTTCAATTAGACGTCACCCAAAGAGAAGGGAGGACTTCTTTTTTTTTTAAATGACATGCTTTTCTCATCGCTAGGGAACAGCTAATTTACGAGTCCCATCGGGAAGACAGACAGACGGAAGGACAGACGGCATATGGCAACCTATCGCCTATTTGATGACGGTGACTGTCTCTTTATTAATACTAACAGTAGTAATAATGTTTGAAGTTTTTGAGAGACAAACCGATCAGCATTTATTGATATAGTTATCGGAAACAAAAGAAAATAAATGTTTCCTAGTGTGCTTTACGGAAAGGCCAGTGGGGGGCGGGGGGTCGGAGCTGCGGGACAAAAATATCAGATAATTGGGAACTATGAGTGTAAATATTGTGCTCACTGTAATTAGATATAGATCGATCGACCTGGGGGAGATACAACCCCTGAAAAATATTTACCCCCCCCACACACACACACTTATAACATGATGTGAACTAATTTTTGCGGGAATAATTCTTACAGCATAAACCATTATTAGTCGTTTCTACCCTGTTTATGCTAGTGGCCATCATTTTTGTCAGGTTGGCTCGTCCAGTGAGAGAAGAGACCAAAACACAGGTCAAAATATGTCAATCAAATCCCCTGTGTTTGTTCAAAAACCGTTAGTTGGATTTAAGCTACACTATAGTCATAATTGATAGGGAACCCATCAATTATGCAGCAAAAATGCTTACAAGGTGTGTCAAAAAATATCGACTTGTTCGTACTTTTTGATACACCTTGTATCCTAAAAAAGACTAACATTAACTTTTTTTTTCAGAATATTAGGTGTGTCAAAAAGTACCAAGTTTAAAGCTGAAATAGAAATAAAGAATGAATGGAACGTTATTTTCTTTCAGAATACAAGGTGTATCAAAAAGTACAAAAACAACGATACTTTTTTGACACACCTTGTATATCAAAGCGAAAATTGATAAAACGCAGAAAAATAGCAAGTGTAGGTCACGTGAATGTTAGAGATGAAACTTGATTTCATAATGAGCGAATGCAGATAACTAGCACAAAAAGAATACAAGACTAGTCACGACTGGGTGGAAAGGATGTTCCACAAGGAACGGTGCAAGAGATTATAATTTATCTATGCTGGCAAACGATATATGCATAAACCAGTATCTATCCTAGGAAATGAAACGCATAAAATTATCAGGGTCTCCGTGATACAAAAGTATCACCGAATCCAAAAAAGACAGAAACACGGTTTCTGTTTCTTTTGATTCTATGACGACATTCACCCTGGGTTGGTTGAGCCGGCTCCATCTGTAAAGTTTTTAAGTGCGATCCTTGACCAGGTGAAATAGGGCCTAAAGAAAGTCCTATGTTATGGAATCCTTTGGTGATCCGTTGGTAGAAGTCCTATCCTGCGTATTGGTAAAAGTACAGTGATTTAATCCTATGTCCGTCGTAAATGAACGTTGCAGTAATTATAACCAGTAGAGGGGTTAAGTATTGTATCAGCCTTAGAGTACTGCTAGTGATTGGCCAATGAATAGATCACATGATCTCGCCTAGTCTATAAGTAAGGGCGAGGATCTAGCGCACACCTTATATATGAAAATAGCACAACACCATCCAATTTGTTATACCTATTATAGTACGTTAGTCTAGAAATTTAAAATAACGGTAATTCTGAATTTACAGGGTTTTAATCTTTCACTAAGCAATGGCTGTCTTCTAGTCGGTCAGTTCAGTTCTTAGAAGTGAAGGGTGAACTTGGACTTTAAAGCGTTCTAGCTTAGGTTTTTTAAGGAGGCAGGCTTGTCTCCAGCATGGCTATTTCTTCTAGACGTGATGGTTAACTTCGGGAAAACTAAAAACGTCTGAAAATATACATATCTTTGAGTCCGTTACGAACAACAACGAATACAGTGATGAAGAAGTCCTAAGAGGTCCCAAGGGAGCAGACCAGATGAACAGAAAACCAGTCTAGATAACCAGACAGAGAATAGACGACCTGATCCAGCATAGTATCATATAAGTAAAATATGATAAGATGATTAAAGGGGTTGTAGAGCATACCAAGTATAATGACATGATTTAAATTCTGGTTTCATGCAAAATTTCAGACAAAAATCCACCGATTAGAAATAATGACATTCAAAATAAAACTAACAATAACAAAAACACACACACACATATATATATAATATATATATATATATATATATAATTAATGTTGATATTATGATTTCACACTCATAACTTCAAGTTTCTTGGTAGTCCAATCATCAGATGAGAAGTGGTTGAGATGTAAAAAACCAGTCGTGAAATGGTAAAAATCAAATTTTGTAGCGTTTATATGCAGCGTTTTTCACGCGATGGGAAATGCAAAGCTAAAAATTGTTTTTTTTAAACTGTGGCTTGTTTAACGTTTATGTGACGTGGATTGTATTCACGTGATGTAATGTCATGACGTTAAATTTGTATTTAAAAAACATTATAATCAAACAAACTTGCATTGGTGTTAATGCACGCGGTGTTCAGATGAATTTTTTTTTTTTTTTTTTAAATAAATAAATAAATAAATAAATAAATAAAAAAAAAAAAAAAAAGGAGAGCGAAAATTCAGGGATCAATTAGGGTCAGGTGGTAAGTGACACAGTAAAAATTTGTTTAAATGCCTACATTTCGAAACGAGTTCACTTCTCTTATTCAACAAGTTATTGCTTGCATTTTGTAGTATGCACAACTTTTCTTCTAAGCAAAGATCGCAACGTTGTCCGCCTTTGTATGCCTGGGCTTTTTTTATTATTTCCCATTTTACTGTAGGTGTTCTGCCCGTTTTTTCCTTGATCTGCCATATATATTTTGATAAGGTGGTACTATTTTCATATCTTTTGTTGTTGAAACTTAAATTGTGGTTGTACCACCGACTTTTCCAATTGTTTTCAGTGGCACCAATGTATGTTTTTTCCTCGTTGTTATTTACATTGTCCTTTATTGTGGCTTTGTAAATGATGTTGTTAGCCAAACAATTGCCACTTAATGGGCATTCATTTTTAAGGCGACAGTTGCATCTATTAATCTGGTTGTTGTTGTTACGATTTAATATTTTAAAGTTGTGTTTATCGATAATGCTTTTAATGTTGTTCATGCAGCAATAACTTATTTTGAGATTGTTTTTGTTAAATAGTTTGTTTAATGTAGGCGATTTGTCTAGGTGTTTTTTTCCTTAATTGGAAAAATATTTTACCCACATTCGTTATCACGGTTTTGCTGAAAGGGGGTTGAACCAAATGATGTTTCTCTTTCTTGATTTGTCATTATTATTATTTTCATAGTTGTTATTATTTTGTATACTAGTTTGGAGTATAATCCACTGTTTTTTAGGGCGTTTTCATATATCGTTTTTGATTTGTTGAATATATCGGCATTGGTGGAATTAGTGGCGAGTCTATGTTCTATAGACTTGTGAATGTGTTTAGTAATTGTTGGAGGATGGTCTGATTTTATGTTAATATATAATGGTGTATTATTTTCTTTCCTGTACGGTTTCCACGTCCCTTTGTTTAGGTCGAAAGTTACGTCCAGGAAATTAACTGTTTTCAAATTAGACTTTATGTCTAATTTTAAATTATAATTTTTGAAAGTTTTTATTAATTTTTCCTTGCACAATCTATATTACGGTTATTATTGTCATTTAAATATAGCAAACCGTCATCACGATAAATTCCAAAATTTTCGTTATTGAAATCTTGAGCTATTTCCGAAAGTAGGAATATTCCTACAATTTCGCAAGTCTCAGCGCCACAAAACTTCCCATACTAACATCAAATAAATTGTTGGTGCTTTTCTTACCCAAATAGAGTTATCGTAATATATAAAAGATTGTTGGCAATGTTTGATAATTTTGATATCATCGTCATTTATATTGATATAAAGTTGAGCCAAATGTAAGGATTTGTTGAGTAAGTCTTCCGTGATAGATGGGTAAAATTAATTTCCTGGACGTAACTTTCGACGTGGAAACCGTACAGGAAAGAAAATAATACACCATTATATATTAACATAAAATCAGACCATCCTCCAACAATTACTAAACACATTCACAAGTCTATAGAACATAGACTCGCCACTAATTCCACCAATGCCGATATATTCAACAAATCAAAAACGATATATGAAAACGCCCTAAAAAACAGTGGATTATACTCCAAACTAGTATACAAAAATAATAACAACTATGAAAATAATAATAATGACAAATCAAGAAAGAGAAACATCATTTGGTTCAACCCCCCTTTCAGCAAAACCGTGATAACGAATGTGGGTAAATATTTTTCCAATTAAGGAAAAAACACCTAGACAAATCGCCTACATTAAACAAACTATTTAACAAAAACAATCTCAAAATAAGTTATTGCTGCATGAACAACATTAAAAGCATTATCGATAAACACAACTTTAAAATATTAAATCGTAACAACAACAACCAGATTAATAGATGCAACTGTCGCCTTAAAAATGAATGCCCATTAAGTGGCAATTGTTTGGCTAACAACATCATTTACAAAGCCACAATAAAGGACAATGTAAATAACAACGAGGAAAAAACATACATTGGTGCCACTGAAAACAATTGGAAAAGTCGGTGGTACAACCACAATTTAAGTTTCAACAACAAAAGATATGAAAATAGTACCACCTTATCAAAATATATATGGCAGATCAAGGAAAAAACGGGCAGAACACCTACAGTAAAATGGGAAATAATAAAAAAGCCCAGGCATACAAAGGCGGACAACGTTGCGATCTTTGCTTAGAAGAAAAGTTGTGCATACTACAAAATGCAAGCAATAACTTGTTGAATAAGAGAAGTGAACTCGTTTCGAAATGTAGGCATTTAAACAAATTTTTACTGTGTCACTTACCACCTGACCCTAATTGATCCCTGAATTTTCGCTCTCCTTTTTTTTTATTTATTTTATTTTATTTATTTATTTAAAAAAAAAAAAAAAAAAAAAAATTCATCTGAACACCGCGTGCATTAACACCAATGCAAGTTTGTTTGATTATAATGTTTTTTAAATACAAATTTAACGTCATGACATTACATCACGTGAATACAATCCACGTCACATAAACGTTAAACAAGCCACAGTTTAAAAAAACAATTTTTAGCTTTGCATTTCCCATCGCGTGAAAAACGCTGCATATAAACGCTACAAAATTTGATTTTTACCATTTCACGACTGGTTTTTTACATCTCAACCACTTCTCATCTGATGATTGGACTACCAAGAAACTTGAAGTTATGAGTGTGAAATCATAATATCAACATTAATTATAAAACTGCTCTGCTTTATTAGCATTGAGCACCTTTCCATGCAAATACTTTTCTCATTTTTTCATTCACTATTCATTATATATTGTATATATATATATATATATATATATATATAATACCTTATACCAGCCTCCACACCCCCGAACGAGCAAAATGTGATATATGGTCAATTTCTGAAGCGGTGTTTAACAGGTTTTGAATTCAGAGTTTTCCTTCGCCTATACTGGTTGCCTAACCAAGTTCCCTCAACTATTTACCGATAGCTGGAGGGGAAATATTGGATTCATACCTTTCCTTCTAGCACATATATGATGAAATAGTTGGAGGTTGTCATAACGGCAATAGGATTATGACAATCATATTGGTACTAGGGCTTGACATGACCAGCCGATTAATCGGAGGGGTGCTAACCGACAACCTATCTAGACTTAGTAAGGCGCAAAGTAGTGTTGAATGTCATGGACTGCTCAGCCACAAGGATTTCGTTCTTAAGCATCACCGGTCGCCACCCACTGCTAACAAGTTGTCCCATTGGGGGGGGGGTTTTAACCCTCTATAGAGGTGCAGTCGGGGTATTCTTTTATCCTAGCCGATAGGGCAGGGGAAAGAAGTAAATAAAGAAGGAAAATCAACGACAAAGAGTAATATATGAGTTTAGGAAATCCATAAAGGGAATTTAAAAAAGAGTTCAAAAACAAAGTTAACACTCAGGGCAACCTATTTTTTTTATTAATTAATTAGAAAAACTGTACAATATACCAAAGATTTTGTACATTTGAGATTCTTGATATTCAATATCTTAATAGTCATCGGTATAAATTTTTAAATCAAAGTGTTTTAATATTCGTCAAAGAATAGTTATTTTCAAAGCTTTGCTCAGTCTCGCAGAAAAGCATAATTATAGGAGACCAATTGATGAGGGAAATCCCTAAGGTAGTAACACTCTCCAAGACAGGTCTTTTAATCCTTACTCTCTCTGTCTCTATATATATAATATACCAAACTTGTTGGTAAATCCTCGCGGTGAGAAAAAACCCAGCAAATAGTTTGATTGTAAAAATATACTACCAAACATCAACCGGGAAGAAAAAAATTTTGTAAAACAGAAAAGACCAAGATAATCGTACCAACAAAAAATAATCTATTAGTACAATGTTTTGGCCAAAAGAAAAAAACAATTTATATATATATATATATATATATATATATATATATATATTATATATATATTCATACAAACCGCCAGGAGACTAAAGCTAATAAGTAAAAGAGTCAGATCTTAGCCTGAAGAGCATTAAGCAAAACTTTAGTAGGTTCGTCTGACTCATTAGATTATATATATATATATATATATATTATATATATATATATATATATAATTTGGTGTCGGATACTTGTGATGCATATGAATGTAATTAATCTATTCCTCCGCCACGGGTAGTATGTGACACAAGGTCACCTTGTAAGTAGGGTACAACTAGTTTGAATTCAAAATTTTCCTTTTATGCCAGTTGCCTTACCAAGGTTAGATATCCCGTTTGCCTTAATATTTACTCGTTGTAGAAGGGATAGGTGCAGAACAGTTGGATTCATTCTTTTTCCTAAGAACATTAGCCGTCGGGAAAAGCAAACAGCCTCTCACAGGATTTGAACTCATTTTCATTTTCTATGGAGTTTTGATAAGTGCGCCTCCTTTGTGATACACATGTACAGAATTTGAATAAATAGATTTACTTTAAATGTTTCAATTGACATTTTAGCTATATTTTAGATATCGATGTGAAATCATAAAAAAAATATGAAATTGCAAAATTCTAGCTTTTTACGTTTGAAACTACGTATCTGTAGATATTCTCAAAGATTGGATAATTGTTAGGGGGTGTAAAAATGTGTTGTTTTTTTTAAATATAACTTTTTGCTGACATTAAAAAGAAATAATTATGCAACCAACAAAAGTAGGGAAAAAAGTCGTCTCAACAAATGACTCGGAAGTTATTTATATAGATTTTTAACTAGCTGCAGAAAATTGGGACCATATGAGCTTTAGTCACCCCTTTTTGATCTCGATTAAGAAAGGACATGTTTTTCATTTACACCGTCAATATCCGGTTGTTTAAACAGACGATTTTTAGATTTTCTTTTAAATCATAAAATTAACCCTAATCCCTAACACACAACAGGATATTGACGGTGTAAATGAAAACCATGTCCTTTCTTAATCGAGATCAAAAAGGGGTGCCTAAAGGTAAAATGATCCGAAAATTCTTATACTCGAAGTTTGCATTTTGTTATTTTTACCTTTTCTTTATTTTTTCAGGAGCAACAGATTTGCCTTTTTTCTTCTAAATTAGTTTAAGTAGCAAATATATGCACCCTCCGGGTGCAAGGATTTAAGTTTTAATGTAATAAAATATTGTATTAAATTAGAAAGGCTAATGAAACTAAATAAGAATACAGATAAAAAGATTTGAAACAGAAGGAGTATAATAAAAGATTTGAAACAGAGGGAACAACTGAAACTTACTCTTCCATCACTCTCGTCTTTCATTTTTATTTTTTCTAAGTATTTAGTTAAAAGAGGAAGTAAAGAATAAAATGACAGTTATTTTATCTTGTTAATGGATTTCATTTAAGATTCATTGAAGAGATTTGTGCTTATATTCATTAAAATAAAACCAAACAGTTAGAAATCAATAACACTAAGCACATATTTATTAAATTCGATTTTTTAATATTAATATGCAAATTAGCCTTCCTGTTTACACTGTAAACCGCTATTTTGTTGTATATATAAATATAATTGCATGTTGTCAGTATGTAGACATGGTTAACAGTTTAATAATGTAAGACAATTTTATTAATAATTGAGGTTAAATAAAAATAAAATCATGGAGAATGCGATGTCAATAACTACGTGAATTGTGACTTGAGTAGGAATATAGTTTCGTTAACAGACAGAAAAACACACAATCTCCATTATAATAAGATTTACCTAATGTCATCAGAAATGAGAAGAAAAAAAAGCTTCGTGTTAATTTTAGTGAACCTATTAAAACTATACGTGAATTGTGTGTGTTGTAATAAGTTTTAATATCCTTATTGATTTATTTTTTTAGTAAATATATTTCTTTGGCGTAATAAATTTGGAAACTTAAATGTTTTTATAACAATTTTGATTTTTTGGACTGTTGTCCTCATCTTTATTGTGGTATGGTTAAACATAATATTTTGACTGCTGCACGGATATCCATGACAATCTCTCGCCAACCTTCCCTATCACTCATTGCCCCTGGGAGGTCCTCTGCGCAGCATCCAGAATCCTCGCATAGTTGGTCAATGTAGGTCCTTAGTGGGCGCCCTACGTTAGCAGTCCATGTGTTGGCTTCCGCAGGAGAACGTCGCTTACGAGCTCGTTCCCGCTTCTCCAGCAGTGTTCTGCATGCCTAGTCCGTCTCACCCGGATGGTTTGAGAGATATGGGACAGGTGACCATATAGTTGCTTTTTTTGGTGGGGTGCTGTTTCCACGACTTGTTCAGGACTGCACGCAGCATTCTTGTTCAGATCTCATCAGTCTTATTTCTCAAGGCGCTTCGTTAGGGCCCAGGTGGTGCAGCCATACAGCAGTATTTGATAACCACAGCTGGAAGAATTGTCGCTTTAGCTTGTCAGTGAGATCGGATTTCCATATTACATTCAAATATAGACAAATGAAATGTTTTTAGTGAGCTCATTAACACTATATGAGAATCTATGTGCGCTGTAATATATTTTAATGGGTTTTTTTCCTTTGATAAATAATATTATTTTGGCATTATAAACTTTGGAAAATTAAATCGAGCTCAGACATTGTAACTGCATAAGAACCACAATGATCCAGGTTCGATACCGGTCTTGTCTACTCAGCAGATAAATAGTGCAGCTTCGATATGTGTGGTAAAGTGGGAAGCTGATGGAAGGTGTGGTACTCAGACAGGAAACAATCTCCCAGGTCTAGTGCTAGTGAAAAGTGGATAGACTTCCTTGCTGTCCAGCTGATACTGACAATAGATCACTCGGCCGAATTCACTTAAAAAATTGTATACAATACTATTTAAATGTTTATTTTTTATAAATAAGAATTTTCTGAAAATCCGTAAAATTATCTAAAAATATTTTTCCCGGATCTAAACTTAAATTTTACCATTTGTTGAACCAGTTTGATTTTTTTTCCGAAGATCCCATTTATGGAGAAGCCAGTCAAGAAATAATTAATCCCCAATGATTTGTGAAGATTAGTTTACTGATATTTCTTTTTTGGCATTTCTTCTCTACAAACTGTTTTACCTCAACAATGAATTGTTATTCATACAATTATGTCCGCTTTCTCTTCACCACTAAATAAGCCATTAATGATTAATATATTATAAATTAGATATTTCTATTATTCGACGTTTTCGAAGTCTCGCTTTTATGAAAAGAAAAATATCCTGTCGTTTTATTAGGTAAAAGATATAATCACACCAAGATGACTGCACACCATACCGATCCGTGTAGATATTCGAAACGAGGCTTCTGACTCTGCATCTAAACGGAAGCAATGAAAAATATCCAAGATCCTTGGCCATATTTTCGCATCTGACAACTTGATCACGAATCGAGCGCGAATGACACTTAAACTTAAAACGGAACAACTCTGTTGAATTATTTATTAACCAATAAACATCCAGATTTTATGGGACCATTAATATCACTGTATCTTCTTTTTTTGTTGTTATTTAATCTTTGCATTTTCTATTTAAAAAAATGTGACTTTGTTTTTGCTTTTTTGTTTGTTCTGAGTTTGTTTTTTGTTTAGTTTATTTCCATTTTATTCTATGACATATTTTTTCTGTTTTCCCTCCTTTTGCACATTAAGAAAAATCGGTTGATTTTTAGGATCACGTTTATATTAGTTGATAGTTTTATTTGAATTTCGACTTCAAGTATAGCAATAATCGCTTGTTATTACAACATATTAGCTATCAGTAATCCAGTAATATTTAATAATGTCCCCCCAGGGTTTAAGATCTCAGGGACAGTAGAATATCGATTGAAGACATCGACTAACCCTCTTAGGGGACATCCCACGGGATAGTCATTTAAAAAAAATCAAAATGAATATAACTGACAATTAAAGTAAGAAAGATCTTTGCGGATTTTTACAACATTTTAGGGGATTTTCTTAATTCGTCCAAATTTGAGAAAAGTTGGGTTGTTTGTATTTTTAAAAATGGGTTAAGGTGAAGAAGCCACATGACTTTTTTGTTTATGTTTAAAATTTTTTTATTTATTTTGGTTTAGATTGCTGTTAAGATTTGACATTAATTATATTAAGAATGTTTCGTTTCATTTCTTATTCTGCGAAACTTTTTGTATCTTCAATAAAAAATATTATAACTTTGAATTTTCTTCAATGACTTGAAAATTTGCCTTTATTTCGCTCAAAGTAAACATTTTCATTTTCTCTTCTTTTTAAAACAAACACTTTCCTTCTTTAATTAGTGTTTCATTGCTTCTAAAAAAAAAAAAAAAACATATGGAGACTACAATTCCAATATTAAAAAGAACAAAATAAATATTTCCTAAACATTTTAACTGTGTCTTTATCATCATCATCATTATTATCATCATTATTATCATTATGATTATTATCATCATCATTATTATGATCATTATTATCATGATTATTATCATCATCATTATTATTATGATTATTATCATCATCATTATTATTATGATGATTTTTATGATTATCATCATTATGATCATGATTATGATTATTATCATCATTATTATTATGATTATTATCATCATTATTATTATGATTATTATCATCATTATTATTATGATTATTATCATCATTATTATCATGATTATTATCATCATCATCATTATTATTATTACTAGCAAATACTTAATTTGATAGCGAGGCTCCAGTATTTTGAGTTCAGGGTACACTTTGATTGCCAATACTCTCAGGTTTACTCTGACCCGGAATGGTAGTACCTTTTAGGGTTTCTTCTATTGGTAAATAGGTCTTTTTCAAAGAATATTATATTAACAAATATATGAATCCTACGGGTGCAAATATCTAATTTTTAATGTAATAAGCTATTATAATAAATTAAAAAGACTAATGAAACTAAAAAAGAATGCAGATAAAAAGATTTGAAATAGAGAGGAGTTTCATCGATAGATAGAACAACTGAAACTTACACTTCCACCACTCCCGTCTTTCATTGCTCCATTTCCATCATTTCCGTTGCTAATTTAACTATTTGTTTAAATTAGGAGGGAATGAATAAAATTACAATTATTTCTTTTTGTTAATAGATTTCTTTTAAGATTTATCCCCGAGATTTTTGCTCATATTTATTAAGATAAAACCAAACAATTAGAATTCAATAATACCACGAACATATTTATTGATATCAATTTTTTTAAATATCAATATGCAAATTAGCCTTCCCGTTCACACTGTAAACCGCTGTATTGTTGTATATATAAATACAGTTGCACAGTCAACATATCTAACTCCGGTTTCGACCGGGTTTCCAGTGAGCTTCGGTCGCTGGACCTTACATGTAAACACCTTTAATCCTAGGGGTCCATCACTCCAGGCAACACCTGCCTCCTTGATTTAAAGGGTTAGGGCTGGATTTATTGCCCAGTGCATGAGGGTTAATGCCGACGGAATCAGTGCCTTTCTTGTGCCTACCACCCATGAGCTTTGGCTTGAGGGTGAGCCCACATAAAAATATCCTTATGTCACGCCCTCATAAGTGGGATAAGAGGCAAATACATCTAACTCCAGTTTCGACCGGGGGATTTGGTGGCTTCAGCCGAGGCCTATATCGGTGGCCTCGCTTCAGCCCTAGACCATACAAGCTAACATCGTTGATCGGGGGGGGGGCTATCCCTACAGGCAACACCCGCCCCTCGATTTAAAGATAGATCAACTTGAGTATTCTAGCCTATGTACGTCTTTGCTTGACGGCACACCCTAGCGTATCCATGTGATGGCTTCCGCAGAAGAATAACCATAGTAAAAATAACCAAAATTATTGTTCATAATGACACTTAAAACGGAACAACTCTGTTGATACAATCGAACAGCTGAATATTTGTATTTTGTAATGCTGTTGTATAGTGTATCTTCCTATTTGATTATTATTTTTCATGTGTGCTATTTTTCACTTTTATTTCAAGATTGCATCGGCTTTTGGCGCAATGAAAAATTTCGATTGAGCGCAAATTTATGATTATTCCTTGGAGAATAAAAAACATATTTTGTAAGGTTATCTTTTAATAATTCATTCGAAGCAATAAACATGACCTCCTTTTATTTTTGAAGACATTTCTTTTGGGGGTTTTGGTAGAGTGGGGAATGATCCGACTTTGCTTGTTTGTCTGTTTATTTTCTGTAAATTATTTTCCAGTCTGTCTAAATGTTTCAGAATTGGATACGAAGACATTTTTCTTGTGAATGTATATTTGCTTTACATTCATCCGCACTCGAGGCCACACAGAAAATAAAAAAAGACGACGGAGAATGATATAAACTCATTCATGTCGATAATAATATTTACTTTTTCTGTCTTTGTATATTTCTCAATTGGCAAATGTGCAACGTAACTCGACAAAGTATACATTATATATACTAGTACACAATAAAAAAAACACCCTCCGGGCGATGTAAAAATAGATTTTTGAAATATATTGCCTGAGGGATGGGAGTAAAAAATTCAATGTCAGCGAGTTTGTACCCTAAGTAAGTAAAATCATCAAATTCATTAAAGGATTAAAAAATAAAACAATTTGAAATGTAAACTTTAAATATGTATCAAAATAAAACAAACTATATATAGATATATAATACCAGTCATGTATTTATTAGAACTTGTTTTAAAAAACAATGAGAACTGTTTAATGTTGCATGCTCAAATTTTGAGTGTTTTTATTCTATGTTATGACGATTTTGGGTAATATGACGTAAGCAGTGACGTAATTTTTGTTACAGACAAAAACCGGAAGCGAATCTCCATTATATATATATATATATATAATGGAGATTCGCTTCCGGTTTTTGTCTGTAACAAAAATTACATATATATATATATTATATTATATAATATATATATATATATATATATATATATATATATATAGTGGACAAATTATGTGTTTGAAATGGCAAAGGCGACGATATATATATATATATATATATAAAATGTGTGTCAAAAACGTATCGAGACCTCTTGTACTTTTTGAAAACTTATATTTAAAAAAAAAATAACATTCCCACCAGCCATTACTTCATTTATGTAGGTAAATAGTTCATTATATTCCTTTCCGTTCTATTAACTCCTCACTCACAAAACGCACATATTCCTACTGACACACCATTCATCTTTCCCATAAACATTACAGAAACAGAGACATTGATAGAGATTAGCCCTGATATACTTCAGTCCTATGAGGATCCCACACAGAATGAATATATATATATAATTTAATACAATATCTATATAAAATATTTACATTTGGATAACATCATGTTAATCTATTCGGACGTTTATTTTTTTTTTTTTGTTTTTCAAATCTTTCCCTAACAAATATTTTGACTTTTGCTCAGTTTTCGCCTATTTTATCGTTATTATCTTTTGCGTTACATACTAACTTTACCGCACTTTTTTTCTGGAGAATATTTCAAGATTTCTTTGTTTTTTTCCTATCATTTTCTCCTTGATATTTCTTTCTCTTTTTTTTCTCTTATTTCATTGTATTAATCTGTAATATCCAGACATGGCAATATAATCTCAGCTATGATTTCATCTGATTACAAGGAAATAGTTCGTAGAAAACAACAACAACAATAATAATAATAATAATAATAATAATGACCATCAGCTTACGGTGGTGTGAAAAACTAAACACTGATAATATTCTAAGGCAGTTTTTCATACAGTTTTCTAATTAAATGTCCTCAAAACATGAAAAATTAACCCCAGCATCAATGAAAAAGAAAAAAAAACTATTCAATTAGCAAAAAACAAAAACAAAGGCCAATATTCCGCCTAAAAAAAGCGAGATAGACACCTACAGATTTTGAATGAAAAATCGCCCCCAAAAAAAGGAAAAGAAAGAAAAATGGGGGGAAAAATAAGAAAAAATAGAAAAAAGTTCAAAGAAAGAAATAAAATGAAAGAACAAAAAGAAATATCGAATGAATATAATTTTAAAAGACAAAAATCATTTTAGATTTATCTCCCCTTGTAACAACTGCAAAAAAAAACAAGTCTTTCTCATAAGTCTCGCATCACATCGCCCCGAAAACGGGTACGAACGAGACCATGTCCGTATTATCGAAGTGAATTATAGGATATCGACAAATCAATCTTCTAGGACAAAAACACAGACTACATGAACGAAAACAGCAGCAAAAAAAACAAAAACAAATAATAGACACCACAATAACAACAATAATAATGATAATAACAATTTTGAAGACAATATGAAAGATCCCCAGGAGAGTATTAAATAAATAAATAAATAAATAAATAAAAATGAGCAACTGAAACAAGATTTCTTTTTGAAATATTGTTCTTTTAGTCCTGATGCAATTTCAATGATTCTTTTTTGTTATATTGTAAAATATATATCATCTAAATTTGTAATTGGTTGTGTTTAGAATGCTTGGCAATGGCGAGTCTTATGTAAATCAATTTTGTGGATATTTGTGGCATGCGAAAGAAAAAGAAAACAGTCTTAATATGACGTTTTTATTCACGATTGATTGTTTTAAGGCAATGAATGAATCTATCAAGGGAGATTATCTCTTCAAAAAGACAAAGTTCAAATATTCCAGAAAACGGCAAACGGTGTAGAAATGAACGTTCAGAAATATTGTCTTGTAGGATATTGATATATAACTGTCATGCATATATGTGTTTGTTTGTTTTTTTAAAGAAATATTGTTATTCTTTAAGCCTGAATGGTGACACTAAGTGTTCAAATAGACTAATATTTAGAAATACAAATGACTTACCCGTTATGTTAGAAATAATAATGCAAATGATACTGGACACAGGAGATATTTATACTAATTGTAGTTTGCCTGTTATATATATATATATATATATATATATAGGAGACATGTGAAAAGGTTAATCCGACAGTATGTGGAGAAAGGTAGACAAACATAGTGTAGACGATGCAACGTTTCGGTCTTTTAGACTTTCTTCAGGACTTGGATATAGTTCTTGCTTCAGTGATGGACATTCTCAAATAATATATATATATATATATATATATATATATATATATATATATATATATATATACAAGAGGTGTCAAAAAAGAGATGTTTTGTACTTTTTAACATGCCTTGTATTCTGGAAAAAAATAACGTTCCATTCATTGTTTTTCTCAGAATACAAGGTGTGTAACAAAAAAGTAACAAGTTTAAAGGTGTATTTACCAATATAGAAATGAAGAATGAATTGAATTATTTTTTTCAGAATACAAGGTGTATCAAAAAGTACAAAAAAATCAGGATACATTTTGACACATGTTATACATCATCCCTTCCGCACGAGTAGGATGTGACAGAAGGTCAATTTCTTAAGCCTACAGGCGGATCACCTTATTCCAAGCAGAAGACCAGATCTAGTATTGATTAACAAAAAAAAAAAAAAAGACTGTTGACAACTGTTAGATTTTGAAGTATCTGCGGAACACAGAGGAACATGAAAGAAATCGAAAAGATAGACAAACACTTGGACCTTGCCAGAGAATTGAAAACTGTGGAACATGAAGGTGAAGGTCATACCAATTGTAATTGGTTCACCTAACGGTCTCCATGGGTTTATGAAGGTGGCTGGATTAATTGCAAAGCAGAGGAAGAACGGAGTCCATTCGAACAACAGCATTGGTAAGATCGGCTAGAATACTCGGAAGAGTCATGAAGACTTGTGGAACCTAGTTGTCACTCACTTTAGTGAAAGACTATCAGATTAAGCTGGTGCGAAAAACTCGCCAGTGAACTGATAATCCTAGAGAATGAGACGCATAAAATTCACTAAGATCTTTAGATACAGACATCTTTCATAATCCCGGTCAGAAGAGAAGACCTAGTGCTAATCAAAAAGAAAAATATAATTTGTCATCTAGTGGATTTTGGCGTTCCGATGAAACACAGCGTGAAAATGAAGGAAAAAGAGGCAAATACTTGTACATCAACAGAGAACTGAAAAACCAGTGGATCATCAGGGTTAAGGTAGTAGAAAGCTACTTGGTGCCCAATGAACCATCTGTTACATAATCTATGCGGTTGCATAAGATTATTGTCAATCCCCTGTAATTCTGAGGGGATGACCCTTTTTTATTAACATGACCGGGTCCTTCCATGGAAAATTACAGAAGCCCGCCAAAATACGTGAAGTCACGTGGGACCTTTTTGAGTCCCCAGTTTGCAGTTAGACGTCAAGCAGAGCGGTCGGCCATTTTAAGCTCTGCCTAAACTGGAACTCACGCGTGCTATGTTAGCAGATGTCTGGGTTGGGGATTGAAAATAAAGTAACATCAAAATAAATCGAAGTCTTGTGTTTATTATCTAAAAACTAACAATGACACAGGGCTTCTGATAGAGAGAAATCCCTAACAGAAAACCAGACCGAGGTCCCTAAGTCAACACCAGACGCAAGATCTTTAGAAGATGCCAGAGCAAGTCAGATAGATGATAGAAATGCCAAAGACGATCAGAATACTAAAGACGGCCAAGAAATAGAATTAAAAAAGAGGTATGCAACATTATAATTATTTAGTGCCAGTAAGGAAGGCACTATGTAACACACATTTCAAGGGTTTGAAAAAACAAAAAAACAAACAATTGCAAACCAGAGAATAATCGAGAAACATATATAAAATACCATTGCCGAGATCGGCTTGAGATAAATTACATATTGTACCATGATTTTTCTCGCACACCAGTATCACAATTCTTTAAGAGAACTAGCAAATATATGCAGACACCTGGTGCAAGTATTTAAGTTTTAATGTAAAAAATATTAAATCAAAATAGAAAGACTAATGAAACTAAATAAGAATGCAGATAAAAAGATTTGAAACAGAGGTGGTATAATCGAAAAATAGAACATCTGAAACTTACTCTTCCATCACTCCCGTCTTTCATTGCTAAATTTTCCTAATTCAACTATTCATTTAAATTCGGAAGCAAATAATAAAAATTAGGTTATTTCTTAGTAGTCCGTAACGATTTCTCTCGTGAATTTTTTCTCACATTTATACTCAAATTCATAACCCAAAAAGAATAGAAATCGTTAATACTGAGAACATATATTTTATAAAATGAAATTTAAATGTTAATGGTATACACGAATATTAGCTCTAGCTCTTCTTCCTGTCTCGCCACTCAACGCTATTTTGTTAAACTAAATATTCAGGAACATAACTCGTCTTGTATTCTCTTCTACTAATAAATCTGAAGATGGATCTCCTAACTCTTCTTACGTATGAGGAATATTAGAAACAACATGGAGACGGCGCTTGAAAACAAAAGAATATATATAAAAAATTAGACTGACTAACAAACGGGTTAGAATTGACATACTAAAATATAGTTTCTGGTTACACAACCACTAAGACAAATCGATCTCTTCTATAAATAAGATGATAAAGACATTTTGATTTAATAAAAATATCACGTTAGGTGTGTCTGTTTGCGCTCAAGCCTCTCTTTTCATACTTCTTGATGGAATATTATAAATTGCAACTAATTTGATTTCTTTCTTATATATCTATTTGAAACTACCTCATATCTAATAAGTATATTAACTTGCAAACAGAAATATGTGAAAAGGAATATTTCAAAACTCTTATCAAATTATTGACTGTCTGATAGTTGGCTTCATGCGATGGTGTAAATGAGGTCTCTTGACGATGTTACTGGTACCATGACTACCTACCAGTGGGATAATTTAAATCTTTTTCTTAAGACTAGTATCCTATATGATTTGTGTATCTTCAGATACTGAAGAACGTTCACATCGCTTAATTACATTAGCTATTTGTATTCTTTTTTGCTTTTTTTTTGTAAATATCGATATGCATTTAAACGCTTACATCACGATACGCACTTTATACCCCTAAAACGTTAAACATTATGCAAGCGTCCATGATGCAAAAGAAACGGCCTGAGAAGACAACTCCAAAGGAAAGAAAGAAATCAAAAATCAACTAAGCTGAATCTTACTCTAACTCCATTTTTAAATTGCTATCTGGATTGGAAAACCGACCATTCACTTCCTGCGAATTTGGATGTATAATAACGACTATCTACTTGGAGTCCGTGTATATGCCTCTCCCCTTGCTTCCCGATAGCTTTATCTGCTTGCGCGCCCCTTTCAATGGCAGTTTATTCACCTCCTCGTATTGTCCTATAGCGTATGTTCAATTAAGCGCTCTCTGCTCTTCATCTCACTCGTCGGAACATAACATACTATGGGATTAACTGTTTATGTCTACACCTCTGTCGTGGGAGCTTCGCCCAACAATTACAGCCACTAGTAAAGACTCTTGCCTCTTATGGTACTCTCGATAGCTGTACATAACTTTGTATTTTAATTCCTGTTACGTATCTTTTCATGTGATGATATTTTCATGTCTAAATGTGCCTCTCCATCGTGTCGTCCAATATATAACAGTCATGTGATACATTCTCCACACCTTTGTGTCGGAGTTGTTTGGTTAAACCAGTTATAACATTATTATAACCTTAAGCCTTACACCTGGTTAAATTTACGCTGCCCTCTATTGTTAACACAAGGAAACTTGAATAAAGGTTAATATCTTCAAAATGTTTTGAAGCATTCAAAAGAAGAAACGTTCAAACAACTCCTGATGATTAAAAAAAAATTGAACTTACTGAAATAATGATAATTATGAACGAAAACAATGTTTACATTTACGCACCGTTAAATCAATTGAAATTTACAGTAGCAAAAAACAAGTTTTGACTACAGGCTTTTAAAAAAAAATCTATGAAAAATGAATTAATTGTCAAATATTCACGAATTCTTCGGTAATTATTCATCTGTCGATGGAAATATGTTTGAAATAGGTTTTTCCTTAAAATATATTAGTGGAAATATGTTTTACGAGCTCCACCCCCTAATTTATTTTACGAACAGATAAAAAACGATTTTTTTCTATAAAGATAAGAGTCATAATAATTATGTTTTTATGAGTTTTTATACGGGACTTTATTTTAGTAAACAAACAACAACAACAAAAAATGAATTCTAAATTCTGGTAGAAAATGTCAATATTATGACACTTGTAACAGACAATTCCGTAGGTATGTGACATCCAGTAAGGACTGAACTCACTATTCATTAATAATGGATTTACAAGATTATCTAACTAACCACTACACAAATGCAATTACCACATCCAGGATTTTAACTCTGGGGCGATATATGGTTAAGAGAATGGTGTGTATATATAATATATATATATATATACACCCAAACTCACATATACAGACACATACAGAGACACACTCGTATATAAAAGACACACACAGAGACACACTCGTATATAAAAGACACACAGAGAGCACACTCGTATATAAAAGACACACACAGAGACACACTCGTATATAGAAAAGACACACACAGAGACACAGCTCGTATATAAAAGACACACACAGAGACAACTCGTATAATAAAGGACACACACAGAGACAAACTGTATATAAAAGACACACACAGAGCAAACCGTATATAAGACACACAAGAGACAAACTCGTATATAAAAGACAGCACGCAGACACACGCTCATATATAAAAGACACACACAGACACACGCTCATACATAGACACACACAGATACACATATAAAGACACACACAGATACACACTCATACATAAAAGACACACACAGATACACAGCTCATACATAAAAGACACACACAGATACACACTCATACATAAGACACACACAGATACACTCATACATAAGACACACACAGATACACACTCATACATAAGACACACAGATACACACTCATACATTATAACACTCACATAAGACACACACAGATTACACACTCATACATAAAGACACACACAGATACACACACACATATATATATACAGAACACACACAGATACACACACACATATATTATACAGACACACACGATACACACACATATATATAGCAGACACACACAGAATACACACACATATATATAGCAGAACACACAGATACACAACATATATACAAGACACACACAGATACACACACATATATACACAGATACACACACAACATATATAATATTAAGACACACAATAACACACATATATATTAAGGACACACACGATACACACATATAATATATCAGATACACAACATATACATATATATATATACCAGACACAATACACACATATATATATACAGACACACACAGATATATTAATAACAGACACGCACAGATACACCATATATATACAGACACACACAGATACACACACATATATATATACAGACACACCACAGATACACACATATATATACAGACACACACAGATACACACATATATATACAGACACACAGACAGATACACCATATATTTACAGACACACACAGATACCACATATATTTACAGACACACACAGATACACACATATATTTACAGACACACACAGATACACACATATTTTACAGACACACACAGATACACACATATATTTACAGACACACACAGATATATACAGACACACAGATAGAGGATAGACACATATATTTACAGACCACCACAGATACCACATATATTTTACAAGACACACATAGACACACACATATATACAGACACACATAGACACACACATATATATACAGACACATAGACACACACATATATATACAGACACACATAGATACACACATATATATACAGACACACATAGATACACACATATATATATTAAGACACACATAGATACACACATATATATATATACAGACACACATAGATACACACATATATATTACAGACACACATAGATACACACATATATATATACAGACACACATAGATACACACATATATATATACAGACACACATAGATCACACATATATATATACAGACACACATAGATACACACACATATATATACAGACACACACAGATACACACATATATATACACACACACACATATATATACAGACACACATACACATATATTATATATAAATTATATTACAGACACAACACACATATATATACAACACACACACATAATATATATACAGACACACACACATATATATACACATACAGACACACACACATACATATATATATACAGACACACACACTATATATACAGACACACACACATACATATATATACAGACACACAACATACATATATATATATGTAGGTTGAGAGAATGGCAATTATATATATATGTTTGGGAGAATGGTACACACACACACACTATATATATATATATATATATATATATATATATATATATAATCTGACACAGAATGTTCATAGATGGAAAACGTCAGAAGAGGCGGATTTTGACGGGAAGTGAAGCATTACAACGTTGTCGTGTTGTAAGCTTCTATCTCTCTCTCGACTGGACATTAGAATTATTAGTGAAAGTCAGGGCAAATCGAAGAGAACAGAATGCCAACGATGGATTTAGTTAAAGACACAGGCACCAAATATCCTTCACCAATAAATCAAACGTACCTAGGTGAGTATCAGTTCTCTCGTAACCTTCATCCGACGCACAAGATTTAAATGTCCTTGTTTCAACCGACACTAGACCGAACGCGCATGCGTTGGGTCATCTATGGTTCATACCTAAATCCCTTTTTCCTCCCACACACCGCCTCTCTCTCTTCACTCTCTCCCTCCCCCCTCTCTCTCTCTTCGCTCTTTCCCCTCTCTCTCTCTGTTTGTCTCTCTCTGTTATTTCGACACTTTAGGCTGACGGCAGAACCCCCCTTTTTGCCTGCCTTCTGAAAGCACTTGGCAAAAGTTGCCAGCGTGTCTTTTCCAAAGTGAAATCAAGGAACGTACACGAGAGAAAACGAAAAAAATTAAATGGCGGGGAGGATGAACAAGGAAGAAGTAGGGGTAAAGTGCAAGGGATCGAAGAGGGATTCCCAGGGTCTAATTTACGACCACTTTGAGATTATTAGAATTTTACTGGGTATTAAGGGAGAAACCTCAATTAATGGGAAAGTGGAGAGAGGAAGAAAGACAGAGGGGGAGAGAGAAAGAGAATGGGTGAGGGCAAGTGGAAGAGGTAGGGCAATAGAGAGAGGGAGAGGGAGCGAAAGAAGGAGAGGGAGAGAAAGAAAGAAAGGGTGAGGGGGAGAAAGAAGAAAGAGAGAGTGAGGGGGAGAAAGAAGAGAGAGTGAGGGGAGAGAGAAAGAAAGAAGAGTGAGGGGGAGAGAAAGAAAGAAAGAAAGAGTGAGGGGAGAGAAAGAAGAAAGAAAGAGTGAGGGGGAGAGAAAGAAAGAAAGAAAGAGTGAGGGGAGAGAAAGAAAGAATGAGGGGAGAGAAAGAAAGAATGAAAGAAAGAGTGAGGGGAGAGAAAGAAAGAATGAAAGAAAGAGTGAGGGGGAGAGAAAGAAAAAAAGAAAGAGTGAGGGGGAGAGAAAGAAAGAAAGAAAGAGTGAGGGGAGAGAAAGAAAAGAAAGAAAGTGAGGGGGAGAGAAAGAAAGAAGAGTAGAGAAAGAAAGAAAGAAGAGAGAGGAAAGAGAAAAAGAAAGAGTGAGGGGGAGAGAAATAAAGAAAGAGTGAGGGGGAGAGAAATAAAGAAAGAGTGAGGGGGAGAGAAATAAGAAAGAGTGAGGGGGAGAGAAAATAAAGAAAGAGTGAGGAGGGAGAGAAAGAAAGAAAGAGTGAGGGGGAGAGAAATAAAGAAAGAGTGAGGGGGAGAGAAATAAAGAAAGAGTGAGGGGGAGAGAAAATAAAGAAAGAGTGAGGGGGAGAGAAAGAGTGAGGGGGGAGAGAAAGAAAGAAAGAGTGGGGGAGAGAAAGAAAGAGTGAGGGGGAGAGAAAGAAAGAGTGAGGGGGAGAGAAAGAAAGAAAGAGTGAGGGGAGAGAAAGAAAGAAAGAGGAGGGGGAGAGAAAGAAAAAAGAGTGAGGGGGAGAGAAAGAAAGAAAGTAGTGAGGGAGAGAAGAAAGAAGAAAGAGTGAGAGAGAGAGAGAGTGAGAGAGAAAGAAAGAGAGAGTGAGGAGAGAGAGGGAGAGAGAGTGAGGGAGAGAGAGGGAGGGAGAGGAGGGAGGGAGAGTGAGTGAGGGAGAGAGAGGGAGAGAGAGAGAGAGGAGAGAGAGAGAGGGGAGAGAGAGAGAGAGAGAGAGAGAGAGAGGGAAGAGAAGAGAGAAAAGAGAGGAGAGGGAGAGAGAAGGGGAAGAGAGAGAGGGGAGAGAGAAGGGGGAAGAGAGAGAGGGGAGAGAGAAGGGGGAAGAGAGAGAGGTGGAGACAGAGAGAGAGAGAGAGTGAGAGAGAAGACAGAGAGAGAGAGAGGTGGAAGACAGAGAGAGAGAGAGAGAGGTGGAAGACAGAGAGAGAGAGCGGGGAAGAGAGAGAGAGAGAGCGGGGAAGAGAGAGAGAGAGAGAGCGGGGAAGACAGAGAGAGAGATCGGGTGAAGACAGAGAGAGAGCGGGGAAGAAAGAGAGAGATCGGGTGAAGACAGAGAGAGAGCGGGGGAAGAAAGAGAGAGAGCGGGGGAAGAACAGAAATATAATGTAGTTTTCTGCTGGCATTACAACCTGACTGGATTCATTTTGATTCCACTTTCCCGCCATGATCTGCTTATTGGCTTGGAAAATTCTGCTTACAAGAAGATAGGATTTGCCATTCCGTGTCCACAGGGATTGTTATGATATTAAACAAAATAATAACCAACCAACTAACAACAAATATTTCTCCCAATTTATTAATACATTTGAAGTTGAATCATTATAACATTATATTATATATATATATATATATATATATATATATATATACAATAATGTGTGTATATATAGTTAAAACAAATAGTTAAAAAATCATATGAATATGTTTAATTAAA
Source organism: Doryteuthis pealeii (assembly GCA_023376005.1). Classification (NCBI taxonomy): domain Eukaryota; kingdom Metazoa; phylum Mollusca; class Cephalopoda; order Myopsida; family Loliginidae; genus Doryteuthis; species Doryteuthis pealeii. The sequence goes on along the minus strand of CM042143.1, from coordinate 113,957,772 downwards.
AGCATATATATATATATATATATATTTGGGAGAATATATGCTTAATTGAAGTCGAACCTAATTTTTGAAAGTTAATTCATTAATAATTAATTACATTTAAATAGGTAAATCCCGCCTAATTAATTATTAATGAATTAACTTTCAAAAATTAGGTTCGACTTCAATTAAGCACATATTGTCCCAAATATTGTCGGCTGAAAATAGCCATATCACAAACATCGTCTGTTTGTTTACTTCTCATATATATATATATATATATATATATATATATATATAAGTAAAGTCGTCGGGCGGCCTAATGTCGGTATCAGCCATGCAGCGATGGAGTCTATCCCCTTTTCACTAGCGCTAGAACAAGGAGATAATTTTAGCGTCTGAGGTGGAGCGCCACACCTACCATCAGCTCCTTACTTTACCGCACAGATCCCTGTGCTACTCATACGCTGAGTTGGCGAGGGCGGGTATCGAACTAGGAACATTGTGGTTTCTAGCCGAACGCTCTACCGACTGATGACACCACTCGAATCATTTTCCTCCAATTTAATCGGTCTCTGTTTGCGTCTTGCCAACTGCCTATGTATATATGTATGGATAGATAGATAGATAGATACAAACAGATTAACACGCATATATATACAATATATTGATTAAGTTTTGACTTTATCCGTAGTTTTGTTTTTGTTTTTTCATGTACATCTTTATAACTAATTTGTTATATTTCATCTCCAACCTAATTTTGTAAATCAACCGAAACTAAAATAAACCCTATCCCTCGCTCAAGCCTCCTCATCTCAAATACCCTAGCCCCACCCCTACTACTTTCCCAAAATAAGACAACCGCCCCTAAATTGAGAGATTTAAAACACTGTTCTTTGGGATATTCTCAGTAATATCCATATGTTTTGCTATCAACTAATGATGCTACAGTAATGAGGTTGAAATAAATTATTGTAATGAAGCAAATTCAAAGTTCTTCTTCATTTATTGAATATATATATATATACAA
>CM042143.1:113916766-113954266 GCA_023376005.1 Doryteuthis pealeii | reverse complement strand
TATTCACTTATATACACATAAGCAAATATATACTCATATATATATACATACAATCAATATATATTCACTTATATACACATAAGCAAATATATATATACTCATATATATATATACATAAAACAAATATATATATACTCATATATATATACATAAATCAAATATATATATACATATATATATCATATCAAAATATATATACACATATATATACATAAATAAATATTATTCAATATACACATAAGCAAATATATTATACTCATATATATACATACAATCAAATATATATTTACTTATATACACATAAGCAAATATATATTCACTTATATACACATAAGCAAATATATATTCACTTATATACACATAAGCAAATATATATATACTCATATATATACAATCAAATATATATTTACTTATATACACATAAGCAAATATATATATACTCATATATATACAATCAAATATATATTTACTTATATACACATAAGCAAATATATATATACTCATATATATACAATCAAATATATATTCACTTATATACACATAAGCAAATATATATATACTCATATATATACAATCAAATATATATTCACTTATATACACATAAGCAAATATATATATACTCATATATATATACAATCAAATATATATTCACTTATATACACATAAGCAAATATATATATACTCATATATATATACACATAGACACAATCAAATATATATTCACTTATATACACATAAGCAAATATATATATACTCATATATATATACATACACTCAATCAAATATATATTCACTTATATACACATAAGCAAATATATATATACATACACACAATCAAATATATATATATATATAAAATTACCTACATCGGTTTTACCTCAATGACATTGTCACGTCATCTAACTCTCCATTTGACAGATAATAGCTCTATTTCACAACACCTAAAATTACATTCATGCCCCCACTCTAATATCCTAACCAAAAATACACACATTCTGCACAAAGAAAAAAAACAAAACAAAACTCCAAATATTAGAAGCTTTATACATAAAACAATACAAACCATCCTTAAACAAAATTAATTTCCAATGCAGTACACACATTTTAAAATGCATATAGCACCTTTCCCATCAATTCTCCTCCTTCCAGCCTCCACATCCATTAATATAATTGAAAAACTAGAACACATTACCCCTGATGATGGCACTTCGAAGTGCCGAAAGTACTCGGGACATTAACTTTGGTGGACTAATCCACGAATTACACCCAAATATTAGAAAGTTGGCCAGAAAACTGGAAAAAATTCATTAAAAAAAATCACAAACAAAATTATTAAACAGGAGATGTGTCTTTTGTTTAATTCATTATATATACTAGCAAATATATGCACCCTCCGGGTGCAAGTATTTAAGTTTTAATGCAGTAGAATATTGTATTAAATTAGAAAGGCTAAGGAAACTAAATAAGAATGCAGATAAAAAGTTTTGAAACAGAGGGAGTATAATCGAAAAATAGAACTACTGAAACTTACTCTTCCATCAATCTCGTCTTTCATTGTTATTTTTTCTAATTTAAGTATTTACTTAAAAGAGTAAGTAAAGAATAAAATGACAGTTATCTTTTTATTGTTAATGGATTTCATCTAAGATTCATGGAAGAGATGTTTGCTTATATTCATTAAAATAAAACCAAACAGTTAGAAATCAATAATACTAAGCACATATTTAATAAAATCACATTTTTAATATCAATATGCAAATTAGCCTTCCCATTCACACTGCAAACCTCTATTTTTTGTATATATAAATACAATTGCATGTTATTTGTATGTAGATATGGACAACGCTAATAAAAAGGTGAAGTAATTTTATTAATGATTGAGGTTTAAATATAAATAAAATCATGAAGAATGTGATGAAAATAACTATGTTAATTGTGACTCGATTAGTAATATAGTTTCGGTTACAGACAGAAAAACACACAATCTCCATTATAATAAGATATATATATATATATATATATGGAAATACGATGAGGAAATTAATCCGACAATATGAAAAGAAAATATTTTAAAAATATAACAACACACAGGATGTTACGATCAGGAAACAATTTTTAGTGTCAATACTTAAGTATTTCGGTATGTATGATTATATGTGGATATGCGTATATATGGAATATATGTATTTATATATTGTTTTAATGTTCTTATTTTTCTAACATTAATATTCCATATGATATACGACATATCTTTATTAACGTTTCATTCTCCGCTTATTCACGTTAAAGCATGCGCCATTATATGTTCTTCGCCTTCCATTTTTGCACATGCATTGATCACGTCATTTGCTTTTCGTAAACAAATGCACATATGAAAATTAACGGTTAATAGCATCAGATTCACACAACCACTATACACTTAACATCTTTCATTTTGTTCCTCACCTAACAGTGTCCTGAAGATGGTATAAAATACCGAAATACTTAAGTATTGACACTAAAAATTGTTTCCTGATCGTAATATCCTATGTTTGTTATATTTAAAAAAAATATTTTCTTATATATATATATATATATATATATATATATATATATATATTATAATAATGTGTATGGTTGGCACTATTATACTTGAAGAAGCGGTAGTAATCCAATGTGCAGTGTTATTAGAAGAGTGCTCAATATCTGTGATAGAGCCTGCATGCCAACATACGCACTAGCACGAACAGAACAGGCGCATCCGATATTACACATGCAAACAAACAAGTGACATGGTAATACAGTTAACCAAATGCACACATATGACCATATTTATATCATTTGCATCATTTTCAAAACACTTTCGTTGCCTGATGACTGCTACACAACAAGAAATGAATGGTAGAAAAATGTTCCAATGCAAGTAAAGTAAAATATCTTTTATATATATATATATATATATATATATATATATACAAATATACAAACCTGCATATATATGTGGGCGCGTGTTTGCTCGCAAATATGTCTGTGAGTTTGTACCCATTTTTGTAATTATGTTTAACTAGCAAAATAAAGACACCCTCCGGGCGATGTAAAAAAAGATTTTTGAAACATGTAAGCGAGTTTTTACCCTAAGAAAGTAAAATCATCAAATTCATTAAAGGATTAAAAAATAAAACAATTTGAAATGTAAACTTTAAATAGGTATTAAACTAAAACAAACTATATATAGATATATAATACCAGTCATGTATTTATTAAAACTTGTTTTAAAAAACAATGAGGACTGTCTAATGTTGTATGTTCAAATTTTGAGTAATGTGACGTAAACAGTGACGTAGTTTTTGTTACAGACAAAAACCGGAAGCGAATCTCCATTATTAATAGATTCGATGGGTCCATAATCATGCAGTTTCTTGGACTGTGATTCCAATCCTTAGAAACGTATAAACTAGAATCGACCAAATGTACCACTTGGTGTTCTGTAAATATTTACATTATTTATTCTATGAATCAATCGATTATTATTTCTGAAAGGCAACCGATTTTTTGTTTCTTTCTACTTCTGCTTAATTAATTACAATCATTTCTCCTTCAGTCCATTCATATTCTTATTGTAGTTGCTGTTTTGTTTTGTTTTTTGTTGTTTTTTTAATTCACCGATCAATGTTTGTCATCTTATTCTTTATACGTTTCTATGATCAAACGCCACTGAGCAATTTCTGTTCAAGATGCCTTCTTTCAAATTGCCTTCTGTATTTATTTACTTTATAAATTTATTCTTTTTTTTTTAATATATTTATTTTTATATATATTTATATTTTTTATGTTCATTTATTTTTTATATTTATATATATATTACTTTATAAATTTGTTCTTTTTTTTTTCTTTTTTTCGTTTCTCTCAAAGATTTAATCAGTTCTGTATTCTTCGCTGGCTTTTTATTCCTTGGCTTACAAATAAATTAATACACAGACACGTTTTAAAAACAACAAATGGATACTTTTAAAAACCTGTGAAGAATATGCCTAATGCTGGACAGTTGGATTCAAATGATATGTTCCCACTTCAAGGGAGAGGACAAAATAAGGATCAAGGCAATGAAGAAGGGGATAAAGGTATTGGATGTTCAAGTCAAAAATCGAACGTTGAGGGTCATAAAATATAATAGGCAACATGGAAGGAAGATTATAGCAAAAGTCCTGACGTTAAACATGTGATGAAGGACACACAAGGTTAGATGCTCAGTTGAACTCTATCCCTGCCCCCCCTCTCTCTCTCTCTGCCCCTCTCTCTCTCTCTGACTCATACATTCAATCTAAATTCCACATTGATGAAGATGTACACATTCAAAGAAAAGCACATCTGTGCATACAAAGCCAAGTGTAAACTGGTGTCAAAAATAAATAAATGAAACGTGGCTTCCTTTTCAGACCAACAGTTCCACGCTTCAAAAAAAAAAAATACTGATAGAAATTGAGTATATATACTTAATTCTAATTACAAATCCTTTAAAAACTCTTTAGCATATTTTCAGTTAAAATATAAGACATTTCTGATGAATGTTTTATTATACATTTCTAATTTGAAAACTTATCAATAAGAACACACCTTTGCATATATTAAGGGCAGTTGTGTGTATGTATGTCCGGAGGAAACAACGAAAATAACCAATTAACGGCAAAGTAAGTATATATATATATATATATATATATATATATATATATATATATATATATATATATATATATATATATATATATATATATATATAAGTGTTCTGGTTCCAACGGGAGAAAATAAAATATTTTATAAAAAAAGAAAGTCCGCAAAATAGATTATGCTTTTAGAAAAAAGAATTATTATTTTTATCTTACATTTGCGACACGTATTTCAGATCCTCTGGTATCTAATTCAGGCTTTGATCAATCATATGAAAATGAATTATATATATATATATATATATATATATATATATATATATATATGAGTTACGAGTAAGGAAATGAATCCGACGGTATATGTATAGATAAACGTGTATGAAAACACACAATGTGGTTAAAATGATATATATATATAATATATATATATATATATATATATATATATATACTATATCACCAAATCTTGCTTTTTGACCAACAATAATGAAGATTTGATTTATATTTGTGAATAAAAAAAATTTTTAAATTTTAAAATAGTACCAGATTAGATTTTAAAAAGTTTTGCATTTAATATTTTAAATAGAAGACACTGATTTTTCTTTTCAGGGTATCTGGCCACTTTGTTTATGATTCGGCACTTGGCTGAATTAACTGTAGGTCTTTTTTTACTAAGGTCTTTAATAGGGCATCTTGCAAGGATCCAACTCACGATTCAGCAAAATGGATCTGCGAGACTAACTTTTTGCGAATCATGAAAAGAGAGAAGAAAAAAAACTAACATATTGTTATTATTAGTCATTTTCATTATTTATTTTATATAATACGTTTATACTTGGGAAAGGTATGTATCCAAATATTCTCCCTCCAGCTATGGGGAAATAGAGTAGACTGGGCTCTTTAACCTAGGTTTGATAACGATACTAAGAGAAGGAAACTGAATTCAAACCTATGAAATAAATTGAATGTGTGTCACATCCTACGCATTCAGAGGGTTTCATATATATATATATATATCCATTACGTTTGATCTTCAATAAATTTGGTTGATTTTAAAGGCATGCCAACCTGTCTTAGGCTATTTTGTATCAAAAGGTTAGCAAATGCGATCATTGTACGTTTATATTCAGATTTTCTGTATAGTAATTAAGAAAAAAGTTGAGTAATTCATGAACTAACGTGATACTGTCAAAGCCTTTTGATTCCAAAACTGAAAATTCATCTTAAACATCATAAGATTTGAGGTTCTGGAGAAAAATGGTTGGAGAATTACGATGGCACATCTATTTAAAGAGGTGCTTCAACCAAAGATAAACTTCCTGGAATGCGTACGTTGAAAGTTGGCACTTCATTAATTCTTGATTTTTATTTTGGTAAATACGACTTCAGTCTTCATATTTTTAATACACGATATCAATCTATCATTTCCCAACATAGGAGGTCCAATGTCATCGAAAATTACCAAAAGTTCCTGTACTCGGACTAACCAACCAAATGCTTTGGACAGTTTTTAATCTGTTTACAGTCATAGTTGTGATGTATTGTTCGCATGAAAAAAAAAGACTGAATAAAAAGCTAAATACTAAATCCTTGTCTGTCATTTTTAATAAAACTGCCTATATATATATATATATAATCAATAATAATGATATTATGAACTCATAACTATAAGCTTCATGATTACGCAATCTTCATTTTGACTGATCTGAAGATTGCGTAAGCATGAAACTTATATTCATGAGTTCATAATATCCATAATATCATTATTATTGATTGTAAATCTGCTCTGCTTTATTAGCATTGATCACCTTTTTATGCCAATACTTTTCTCATTTATTCTCTCTCTCTCTCTCTCTCTATATATATATATATATATATATATATTCCCTTTTTTACATTTTACTTTTAAACTCTACCGGTGGGGAAAAAACCTAGATAACTCAGTTAAAAACATCAGACTGGCATCTGGGGAAAAAAAACTTGAGTATATTTCCTACGACTAACCATTACACTACGTGAATTCATTATTGTTGTGAGTATAAGGGCAACAGAAATATTGACCATGTGCCAGCTTAGCTAATTTGTCTCAAATCAAACCAGCATCCATGACTGGTGACGTCGCATTGGATACAAACTTGCACATCATTTATTCCGACTAACTCATGCACACATTCTCTCTCTCTCTCACGCTCGCTCTCTCTCTCTCTCTCTCTCTCTCTCTCGCTCTCTTTCTCTAAAACACTCTCTCCACGCGTGCGAACGCAGACACACGCATAAAGACCGTCTAAAAGAAAGAAACAAACACGCTGTCTTGGCTCTCACGATTCGTTATACAGTCGAGCAATATTATTGCCTGCTAATTTGCCGACTGTAAAACCCGGCAAATCTCTGGGATTTGCATGCTTTCTGATTTATAGTAAGGCGTAATCTCGGCCGACCTGATCTGCCAGCCTTTCTGAAACCTCTAATTGCAAAGCGTCATGGCTACGGCTCTAATTTGTATGGAACCCATGCGTAGTGATCAGCCAAACGCTCGGCAACTATGAGTCGAAGGCAAATTCGATAAAATACTAACGACCAACTTCGTTCAATTATACTCAATGTATTCACAAATTGTACACCACTTCTTTCTAATGTTAGCGACTATATACAAGATAACCTTGACAATGAATAGGTGTCCTTTCAGTATGGTACTTTTTTGAGCTGGTTTGATGGATTTTACGGCATGTCAAACCTTGTTTGGTTATTTTATGCCGAAGGTATTTTGTTCAAAAAGGTTGCACAGATACCAGAGAATTACATTCTTAATCTGTTTTCAATTTTTTTAAACTCAATTTAAAAAAAAAAAAAAAAAGGTTCATATTCAACCCATATACAGGACCCTAACAGGTACTACTACTCCGGGTAATAGTACATTTTCTCCTACAGCACAACGCCCCCCAGCGGAAACCACAAGAAGTGACCATGACGAACAGTAAAGACAAAAAACAACAACAAACTAATTAACAAACCGTCAAAAAAACACCCACACAAGGAGAAAAAAAGAAACGATGTCACAAAAAGTGACCGTCCACACACCACTCAAAAGATGATCCGACTACGATAAAAGCAGCCAGCTCCGGCCAGTCAAACTATTGTTCAGTCGAAGAGAAGTAAGCACTCTCGAAAATTAAACAGAATAAAACGAAACTTAACCTTTAAAACAGATTATATATATATATATATATATATATATATATATATATATATACCTGCGATTAACACACAAGGTTAAATGAAAGAATTTGTCGAAACCTCATACGTCGAAATCGACGGGAGAGTCCATCATATATACTTATAAAATTTCGTAGTTTAAATTTATATATAACAAAGATTTTGAAACATGTTTATCTCTCTCTATATATATATATATATATATATATATATATATATATATATATTATATATATATATATATATATATAAAATCTGTTTCAAAATCTTTGTTATATATAAATTCAAACTACGAAATTTTATAAGTTTAATTTGACGGAGTTAAAATACAATTTAAATGATTGTTTGAATACGAATATACACAAGAAATTATGCATATTGATATCAAAAAAAAAAAAAAAATAGTTTTCATTTTTATATAAGAGGTATCTACTTTCTGTTTTAAAAGGAACTTTACCAGAATAAATAGAATAGCAGCAGAAAGTACGACCTAAAGAACATCATTTTTCTCTTCAGTTGGTTTTCGATATAAAAGACATGAAAAACTGGCGTTGTGGTTTCAGCATGAATTTTGAACTGACGGTTGAAGCTATAAAAATGCTTTTTATAACTTTACTTTTACTGGGAATTGTATGATGATGAGCTTTCAGGAAAATTACTCTAAAAAGTTGAAATAAATTAGATTGACAGGAATGAAAATGGTTATAGAATAAACAGTGGAACCAGAAAAGCAAATATTTAAGCAAATAAAACTGTCTTTTCTTGAACCTGTGAGGTCCATTATTCATTATTTGATACATTTACCGATTATTTTCTTCCCTTTTATTTGATGCGTTATATCAAAATGTCCCTTTCTGATACTTTCTACTCATATTCAGATAAAAATCAAGGAGATTTCTTAAGTGGGGTTTAATAGGTTTGAAATTGGAGTGTTCCTTCTCCAAGGGTGGTTACATAACCAAGGTTAAAGAGCCTACTATTTACCCTTAGCCGGAGAGAGAGTAGGTGGGTGCATACATTGTCCAAATATGAAATGCAAACAGCCCCGTCCAGGATCTGAACTCGTACCGACGAGTCCATTTCTTACGACTCTAACCATTACACCACGGTTAAATCGAACTTAACAGACCTAAATTCCACCATCGTATGTTACCCTGCCGAAAGATATACGATAGTGGAATTTAGGTCCGTTAAGTTCGATTTAAAGCTTCTGCTGCCTTAGAATAAATAGTTGTCGACCTAAGTAGTAAACATTTATGTATCATGGGGTGGATGTTACACATAGGCAATTTTTGAGCGGAGTTTTGCTTGTTTAGAATTCAGAGTTCTCCTAAACTGGTTGCCGTACCAAGGCCATAGATCCCAGCCGGAGTCTATTAATGTGGGGATTAAAATAAAACGAAAATAAAATTGAAAAAAAAATTTAAATTGAAAAAAAAAAAACCAACAACTCCCATTGGGCCTTCACTGGAAGAACGCTCCGCGCATGTCCGAGAAAAAGAACTGTCCCCCGACCCCAAAAAGAATTTCTCGGCCATTTCGAGTCGAGCCTTAACCGGGTGTAGTCGCTTCTACTTACCAGCGATATATTCCCTTGCTACCGACGACTATGACCAGTGTTGGAATATTTTGTAATATAAGGTGTCCTGCAATACACCACCTGAATTTATAGACATTATATAATATTATATTATTGTTATATTATAACATTGTTATATGATATAAATATTATATAACAACCCGGTCAATAAAGCCTAAGTCATAAAACTACCTCCTACCTTTGTCCCTTTTCTTTTTCGTTCCTTTTCGTTTCTTAATTTCTTCGTTTTCAGCGCGACGCCAAATGAGATGCGGTACAAAGCAAAAACACCCGAAGAACACGCTACTTTAAACCTGTAAAACACCCAAAACCACTTATACCAGCCCACAAGAAGAAATAACCAGCTTTAGTTGGAGATAAGCTACGAGTACGAACGAACCAAAACTAAACCCCTTATTAACCATAGCTGAGGGTAAAAAGCATTAACGTGATGTCAAACGCAGACATGCTCATCAGTAGACTCCAACCTGCAGAAGAAGCAAGGAAAAACTCAGACTTGTGATGTTCTTCAGTGGACATCTACAAGAGGACAGACCAGTGAGGGACAATCAGCAAAAAACTACATCAATCAGCTCTGTGCTGATACTTCCAGGAGAGAGAGAGAGAGAGAGAGAGAGAGAGAGAGAGAGAGAGAGAGAGAGAGAGAGAGCGACATAAATATCGGTGCTCCTGCATGACCTGATGTAGATGATATTCTATGCCGCATCGACATCAACACTTATGCAGAAGACCGTACGACCTCCTTGTCAAACAAGGAACAAAAAGGAGTGAAAAAGAGAGGAAAGAAGAATCATAAAGAAGGAAAGACAACGGCATCTCCAGCAAGCATCACCGTTTTTTTTTTGGGGGGGGGGGGTCGGGGGGTTGCAATCCCTGCACCAGAGATTGCCATTCCAAAATTGGTCTGTTCAGTCACACACGCAGTTGCAGATTTTAAAAAGTGGACACTACGCTATCGTCTTCAATAGACGGAAGGATGCCAACAACATATATATATATGAGAAAATTGAAAAAAAAAACAGGTTTAAATAAGTTGACTGGTAAGTTTATTAGCCGACGCTGCAGTGTTTCGAAGAAGATCTAATTAATAGATCGAAACATTGCAGCGTCGGCTAATAAACTTACCAGTCAACTTATTTAAACCTGTTTTTTTTTTCAATTTTCTTAATATACTACATACCGTCTGATTCACTTCAATCTTTTCACACACCCACACACACATATATATATATATATATATATATATATATATATATATACACGTGTGTGTGTGTGTACATGCTCCTGTAAATAGGTGTGTGTGTTCTCGTGTATGAGTGCGTGCGTACGTGTTCGTCAATACATAAAATCATAAAACATTTAGAAAATCACAAACTCATACATACATATATGGTTTTTATCTGGTATGTGCCACATTGCTTAAATTTGGTTTAAATCATATTTTTTGCCCCAATTCCTTTTAGTCAAACGCACATGCCGGGAATGGAGAGCACATGTTTATACTGACACATTTTTACCGATTCCAGAATATTTTCAGGACTTCAGCCCAAGAATTAATTTATGGCCCCTGAAGACTTGTATTCTTCATGACATGGTTTCTGTGTGGTCGCCTCCACGTCAAACTTTTCTCCCTACTTGGCAATACTCTTCAATAGCATTTTACAGTTTGACAGGAAATACTAACTTCCTTTTCGTGTTCCAGGATGTAAGGTTAAGGTAAATTGGAGGTAAAATTCTAGTTTGATTTGTTCATGTCAATGTATAACAATATTGCTAAGATAGGGAACTCGACTGAAGAACTAAATAAATGATTCCCGTGGAGTAACTTATATTATATATATATATATATATATATTGCTTGAAGGCAACTACAATGCGAATATCGCATGAATTCGATAATTATAGAAGATAATAATAATGACAAGTGAATCCCGCAAAGAATCACTCGGTGTGTAGAATATCGTACAGACTGTTTCAACTTTATTAAGTCTCATCAGCGATATATACTAACGACTCCCCTGCGACAGGAATCGAAACCGTGACCTCTAGCAGGATAGTTAAACACTATACTGTTTCAGCCATGATACAGCACCGAGAAACTCATGCGAAATTAACCTTGTCATTGATACTGAGGGGACTACTGCCATATGAGGCAAGTGAGTCGCTGAGTGGATAATAACAGACACATCCGGGGCCTTATGCTCCTCGGCGAAGGAAATAATATTTTTTTGGATGTTTGTTTATTTTTTAGAAGCATTGTCGATAATATTTATATTTTTGCTTGAAGGCAACTACAATGTTGAAACAGTCTGTACGATATTCTACACACTGAGTGATTCTTTGCGGGATTCACTTATTATTATTATCTTCTATAATTATCGAATTCATGCGATATTCGCATTGTAGTTGCCTTCAAGCAAAATATAAAATATTATCGACAATGCTTCTAAAAAATAAACAACATCCAAATATATATATATATATATATATTATATATATATATATATATATATATATTGCCCGTCCTTGTGTAGACAAAGACATCCGAAACACTCCCTGGTAATTTTTGCCGGGGATGTGATTGCTGAGGTGGGAATTACTTGAAGGTATTTACCAATATATATAAAAAAAAATGTTCCTCCCCCCCCTATTTGCCTTCATATTACCCCTCCATTTTCGTATGAGGAATCTCTTTTACCATTTAATTTACATTGTGACTTTTAAGCGATGTACCGGTCGTTACTTTTGACAAAGCACCGGTCGAAAGGGCCCTTAAGTTTTCATTTTCTCTTTCAAAAATTGCTGATCAATAAAAGTATGTAATAATTTTAAAAAATCCTTCATAAATTCAGCTGAACAAAAAAATGTTATATATATATATATATATATATATATATTATATATATAATACTACGGGTCATTTACAATGGTTCATGATTTCAATTCTGCTATCAATTCAGTTTCTGATGTTTTTTGGTGTTTTCCGGGAAAACTGCTGAATTTAGGCGACCTGAGTGTTCAGTATAATTTGTGTCTGTATGACCGCGTTTAAACTCAGCATACCAGGTTTGACCGTTGTTTCCGACAGAGCAGAGTCTGAATAACACTTATCAATGCTTTGCTTGGACAGTATTTTTCCCATCAGAAAGCAATGCTTTATCAACACACAAAACTCAGATTTTTCCATTGTCTTGAAAATTTGCAACAGTAGCTTCACTTGAATGACTGTAATTTGTAAACTAATAACCGATTTAGCTCAAAGTTTGACACGTGTTATTTATAAAAATCATATGGATTTTGTATTAGTGTCGCTATCTAGGTGTCAAACCAGAGACTTATTGAGTGGTATGTTAGAGTGGTTTGTCGCTAGATTTCTTCAAGTTTGTTTTAAACTGGGATTTGATCCATAATTTAGCAATTTATAAACCAATTCCTGGGTAAAACAAAAAAACAAATTGCAATTTGAAACCAAATCAAAGAATTCTAAATATTGATGTTTATTTTAACATAAAATCAAACGTGTTTTAATTATTTCTGAATCTTTCAAATTATTTTTAATACAATCAATTAAAATGCAAAAGCAAACACAATTTTCATTTATTATGATTTATTCTGTATACATTCTATAAAAACTATATCATTTTATTTTTTTACATGATTAGGGGTCAGTTTCTGTTATCTGTCATTTTATGTAATTAGCTGGTATTGCACTGGTTCAAAGATTGCTGGTTCTATTTTGATTGATAGATTTCCAAATTGTAAATAAATATGAAAGGCTTTAATAAAATGCATTAATTAATGAAACAGTAATTATAAAGAAAAACAAAGTTTGGGATCCCATTGATCTTTTCCTGTAAACTTAAAAAATGAATGTTTCATGTCTTTGAAGAAAGACATTTTTTCTAAGTTTGCATGCAATAATTCAAATCGAAATGAATATAAAATAATTACATTGGCATGCGATGTTTTCAAGGTCGAATATATAATAACCAATTTGAAGGCAGTTTCTTTTTACGCTGAATCTAAAATCAGAATCGTTTTTTCTAATCAGATCAAATCTTTACCATACAAGCTCTTGAAATGTATAGAACAGTGTCAGAATTATTTATTTGTGACGAGTCAACAGGCTTTTGAATAAGTTGATTATTATGTGCAACTTGTTGCGCAGTATTCAAGCAAATCATTAAAACCAGACCTGTCCAAACACAATGAATGATATTTTTAAATTCAGCATCAAATTGTGACTATATATCCCTTGATAAACCTTTAACATTTGGAAAAAAATCAACGCTGGCCTATGTTATAATTTCAATAAGAGCAAATTTATATTTTCTATTCATCAAAGAATCCACCATGAGCATTTATTACTAAAGAGCAAATTTTTTAAGATCCTTTCTAGCAACAGTAATTCCCAAACAGTGTTTAAATGAGTAAGCAACTATTGTTTATTCTTACACAGTTCACTCTGAACTTTACGATCAAATTTGTACCAGATAAGTTCAATTGCTGAAAAAACTAAAGACTGGGGAAGCCAAGTCAGGATTTGCAAATTTTCCTTATTTTTCTGATTTAAATAATTTGAATACAGTTTTGAGCTGGGTTTTTTTTTCCTTGTCTCATTTGAATTTTATATACCGTATTTGACGGCATATAGTAAGCACTTTTTTCCCAAACTTTGGCTCAAAAAATTGCCCTGCATCTTATACATCGTAGGTGAAGTTTGAGACCTCCTGTAGGCCTAGGCTAACCTTCTTTATGATGCTCACTAACGCAACTTACGCCCAGTACTTTTATTCCATGCATCCTTATTTCATTGCTGGTATTGTTATAATTAAGGTTAACAGGAGCGTATGGTGGCGAAGAAAAAACAATATATGCTTAAACACACTAAAGATTTTTTTCCTGAATCTGACCTGCTGAAATGGGGATGCGTCTTATATGCCCGTGCGTTTTATATCCCGTCAAATACGGTAATTCTTTACATATACACAATATGTGGATTTATTTATCCAAATACGAAAAATTAATTTTTATGAACTTAGAGAAACTATTCAGGTTGGTCCAAAACATTTAGTGAATATAACAAATAAAAACAAAGTTGTGATGAAAATGTACATGTATTCCGTAAATGTTCGAGAAATGAATTTCTTTTAAGGAACGACCACTAATTTTGACTATGCTGACCTATACAAATATTTAGTCAGGGAAAACATTCAAACAATTATCTATACTTTCAAAACTACTACAATACAGTCAAAATCAACGCATTACCGTAAATAAACAACGAGATTTTGACTTTGATGTAGCCTAGAGCATTCATTTAGATATTCCAAACATACGAAGACCTCATCACTAATACACAATAGCATTGATAATAGGTTAATTATGTCGGTATCTATGACAGTGTTATTTTCAATTACGCTGGCCCATCGTGTTTCCGTAAATCCTAGCAGATGCCTAATCAAAGGCTTTTCGTAAAGATAATTAAGTTTTTTATAAAACATTGTTTACTATTTATAATATGTGTACATATTACATGTTTGATTTAAAAACTATCTTAAGTGGTAGCTTTTGTTTAGGTATAGGCTATGCGGAAACAATTTGTGCCGAAGTTATAGCAAGGTTAGACCTAGAAAAAAAGGTTTCGATGGTTCAATACAGACCTCATCTAATGAACCTCCACCTTGTTATTCAGGTGAAAAATTAGTCAACACAAAGTTGTTCATTACCGGAGTATATGTGATATATATTATGACAAAAATAACTTGAATTTTGTTTGTTTTAAAATTATTCATAATATATGATGTTTTCTATTTTTTAGATTTTACAAATAAGTTTTGTTATATCATTTTTTTCTTACAGATTTTAGATATTGTGTTTTAGAACAAGTGTAGATTTTGAAGTTTTGTTTAATAGATTTTATATATGTTTTAGAGTAATCATAGTTTTTATGTGGTTTAGAGCTGTTATAAATGTTGTAGTTTTATTTTTCTATTGATCGAATGTATTTAATATAAATTGTTTTCATGTGCTATTATAGATTTTGTGTTTTAGTGCTATTTTAAATTTTCGTCATACAACGTGTGATAGCACGTGCGATACCCTGTCCTCGTCAGCTGTCGACTAGGAGTGATAACACAGTTTCGGTAGCTACGACAGGACTGCCACTTCCTGTCGCTACCAAGCAGCTTTCGCCACCGGACAGGGTATTAAAAAAATTGTATATATGTATTAAACAGAGAATAGATTATATCATCCGTTCATTGGAGATGTTTCTTTATCAGTGCAGTTTGTTATTTGAAAACTGCACTGATATTATATGTTTTATCTGGTTTAGAACTATTATAGATTTTATGGGATTCGGAACTATTATAAATGTTGTGTTTTAGAGATATTACATATTTTTTAGTTATTATAGATTTTATGTGTTTTAGAGCTATTATAGATTTTATGTGTTTTAGAACTATTACATATTTTTTTAGTTATTATAGATTTTATGCGTCTTGATAGGTACCACCAATTTTGACGCCATAGCCGTATTTTACAAAATCAATTCAACCACCCTGAGTGAAAATAATTTAACAATAATCAGGGAATTATCTGATTTTAATGAAATTTTCAGTGCTGATTTAACAATGAGTGACTTTTATAAGGCATCAGTTATTGTGCTTAAAAACTTTGATTTTTTCAAGTCACTTAACTTTGACCCCTTATTTTCGGAGCGCAAAATATCAGTGGGGGTTATACAAGAGTGAAAGCAATTACAGTATAAATACAAAAAAGACAAAAGACCGAAGATGTGAATAGGAAAAAAATTAAAGGGGCAATTTTGATAGAAAATAAGTACTTAAAATCTAAAAATTAAATGAAAAAAAATGGAGATTTTTTACTCTGTTGTATATGAAGTGAACATTTCTTTTAGATTATCATTGAACAAATTATACATTGATTTTGTTCTCTTTCAAATGGTGTGGGCCTAACTTTTCAAATGGTGTGGCCTAACTTTTCAATTGAGTTTTCTCTAAAAATTATTTGATAATCATACTAAAGTAAGCATGTTATTAAATGAATATTTATTTTTAAAATTTTATAAAATTCAAAACTTAGAATTATGCGTTTCATATTTCAAATGGATTTTATCTATTAATTAGGTATTTTTGGTATTTTTTGTTCATCAATCTGGGTTAGTGAATTACCATATAAGTTTTACAAAAGGTAAACAAGACGGATTGTTTGGAACGAAATATATATTATATTTAAATAGATATCAACAAATTAGTACTTTATCTGTACATAGTGTATTTAATCTCTTTTGTTATTGATTTTAAGAAACTTTTAAACGTCTTTTAAAATGTTGATAAGTGGGTTTGTTTTAAGTGTCATAAATATTCACTTAGTCATTTTTAGGACGAATTTATGTTACTACTTTTTGACTTAAACACAAATTTGACCTTAAATAATCGATTTAATTTAATTTCGTTTTTAAAGAGAAAATTGGCGCCCATTTTGGTGGTACCTCATTTTAGAGTTATTACAGATTTTGTAGATTGTATATGTTATACAGCTATAGTGGTACCTTGACTTACGTATTTAATTCGTTCCGCACATAACTCAATTTCCTCGTTTATCAAATCCCGTTTTTCCATTGAAATAAACTGAAATGGCATTAATCCGTTCTAAAAAGATATTTTATTATTTTTAGAAAAATAGTACTGTATTGTATAAAATAGGTGTACCCAAAATTAGCCTAAAATGCGTTTTTGACAAAATGAATTTAGAAAATAATTTACCAAAAATCCGGGAATTATCGGATTTTAATGACTTTTTCAGTGTTTATTTATCAATGAATGATCTTTATAATGCATTATTTATTTTATTTCAAAACGTTCATTTTTTTTCAGGTCACTTAATTTTGACCCCTCTTACTTTGGGGATTAAAATATTGGCGAGTTTGTCCTTGTTTGATACTAATTACAGTAGAAATAAAAAGATAAAAGACCGAAGTTGTAAATAGAAAAAAAAAACATTTTAAGGGGAATATTTTATAAGAAAATAAGTACCGAAAATCGGAAAATAAAATGTAAAAATATAATAAATGATTAATTTTTAGGAGATTTCTTTTTATTTATTTATTTCGATAAATATTTAATTGGCTATTATCTTATAAAAATAAATATACATCCATATTTATTCTGCTTAAAAGGGGGGGGGTGCATTTTCAATAGAGTTTTTCTTCAAAACGTATACTTTGTTTGACTAAAATAAGTTTTGCATTAAATAGATATCTATTTCTAGAATCTAAAAATATAACATTTTAAACTTAACATCGGAATATTTTTTATTCTAAATGAATTTTATATATTAATTTTTCATAGCAAAAATATTTAACTAAAGTTTTGAAATAAAATAACTGAATATTTTTAGTGAACTTATTAACATAAGGGTATCTGAAGTTCGCTCGTACTCAAATTTTAGCCCTCAGGACAAAGTAAAAATCGGCATTGTGACTGCTCGTAACACGGAATACTCGTACGTTAGGGCTATTTTTAATGTATGTAATTTTTATATGTTGTTGATTTAGGGCTAATATAGATTTTGTAGTATTAATACATTCTATGTGTTTACGAGCTATTACAGATTTTGTATTTTTATGCAATTAATGTACATGATGTAGTTTTTAAAGATTTTGTTTTAAAGCTATTATGATTTTTTATATTTTAAAAAAAAAAATAAATTCTGTTTATTTCAGAGCTTTTATAGATTTTGTCTGATTGTAGAGTCAATAGTGTTTATAGATTTTGCAGTTTTTAAGCTATTATTGATTTTGTTGTTTTTATAGGTTTTTACTAAGTATTGTTCACTTACATTAATAGTTTTTCTAGAATGTATGTTATAGAGTTATTTTAGATTTTATTGAAGTTATTGAACGTGATTGATACATAGGGTATTAAGAGATCGTACTTATTTTATTCTTGCGATATTAATCACAGGATAATACTAGAAACATTCGGGGATGTAATAAAAAATGATCGGTACATGCTAGTAATGACTAATTCTCAATATTTACCAATGTTTCCCCTGAATGCTAGATTATCTACTATAACTTATTTATAAAAAAAATAAGACTGAAAGGTAAAT
This sequence comes from Doryteuthis pealeii, assembly GCA_023376005.1. Lineage (NCBI taxonomy): Eukaryota > Metazoa > Mollusca > Cephalopoda > Myopsida > Loliginidae > Doryteuthis > Doryteuthis pealeii. The sequence continues at coordinate 113,935,672 of CM042143.1, read as the reverse complement.
CCTAATGAAACCTTTTTGGAGTTCAAATATATTTACTGATTTCTTGGATACTTTTAAACTTTAAAACATTACGTTATACGCAAGAGTATACTCTATTATAATTATCTTTATCCGTAAAAAACATGAATTTACATTAACATTGTCTTTTTTAAAATAAGATAGGCATAATCTACTTTCTTTTATATCTATTAACAGTACTTTTGACTAAGAAAAAATTTCATGAATTTACATTAAAATCTTTTTTTAACTGACATTGAAATCCTCTTTCATATTTATATTAAAATTGTTTTTGTAAGTTGCATTAAAACTTTCTTTTGAATTTACATTAAAATTTCCGAAGAAACTACCTGAAATTTTATAATATATAAGTTTTATTAAAACTAATCAGATATCTGTATTATCGTTATAATCATATTATTATTATTATTATCATCATAATCATAATAATAATATCATTATAATCATTAATATACATTATCATGATCATTATTATCATAATTATAATAATGATCATTCTTATTATTATAATTATCTTTGATATTATTATTATTCACATTTTCATAATTTAAATTTGAATATATTTTTCTAAGAAATTTTTCTTAAAAGTTATAAAGGGATATAACTCGTAATAATTAATTGCATTTTGATACATGAACCCAAAATCTAAATATTAGAAAAGAAACAAAAATTTTAAAACATTCACTGAAGATTTTTTAACCAACACAATTATGGTAATTATTTATTTGCATACAATTTTTCTTTCAACGGACAATAAAATAATATATATATATGGTAATATTTTTCTGATTCCCTACCAAAATGTGACATAAGATTGCTTTTATATGGAGGATGAAATAGCTATAGTTCAGTTATAAAACCATTGTAAATACAGCCCACGCCATTTAGGGTCAATTTAATTGTTTTAGGATTAAAAATCAATTATTTGAAAAAAATTAAACGTTTAAAAAATAGAGTCTCTGTGGCCTAGTAGCTAACGTGATGGGCGAGTTCGAACTCCAGTCCCGCTTTCACTTTCAAACTAATACCAAACCTCATCCCCCAGATTCTTTCTGTTTTATAGGATGTTCATTCATTCCCTTTTTTCTTCTATGGTTTTAATTAATTCTTTTCTTTCTTTTAGGATTTTTATAATGGAAGAAGAAATTAGAATCAAAAATATGAATAAATGAAAATCCTAGAAGAACGAAAGAAACTAAGAGAGATATGAAACACGGAATATCCTTGAAGAGAAAGAAAAATGAATGAAGATCCTAAAAAAGAAAGGGAGAAAACAAATAAACAACCAAAAATAAAGACGATATGAATCGATGAAAATCCTTGAAGAAAAGAAAATAAGAAAAAAGAAAGAAAAAAAGAAAAGAGAAAGAGAATGAAAGAAGAAAGAAAGAAAAAGAAAATAAGAAGAAAAGAAAAAAGAAAGAAAGAAAGAAAGAAAGAAATGAAGAGAAATAATAAATAAAAAATAAAGGAGAAAGAAAAAATAAAGGAAAGAAAAGAAAGAAAGAAAAAAGAAAGAAAAAAGAGAGAGAAAAGAAAGAGAAGAAAGAGAGAAAGAAAAGAGAGAGAAAGAAAGAAAGAGAAAAGAGAAAGAAGAGAAAGAAAGAGAAGAAAGAAAAAGAAAGAAAGAAAAGAGAAAGAAAGAAAGAAAGAAAAAGAAAGAAAGAAAGAAAGAGAAAGAAAAGAAAAGAAGAAAGAAAGAAAAAGAAAGAGAAAGAAAGAGAAGAAAGAAAGAAAAGAAGAAAGAAAGAAAGAGAAAGGAAAAGAAAAAGAAGAAAGAAGAGAGAAGAAAGAAAGAAGAGAAAGAAAAAAAAGATGAGAAAAAGAAATAGAGAAAGAAAGAAAAAGAAAAAGAAAAAAAGAGAGAGAGAGAAGAAAGAAAGAAAAAGAAAGAAGAAAAGAAAGAAGAAAGAAAGAAAGAAAGAGAAATAAGAAGAAAGAAAGAAAGAAAAAGAAAGAAAGAAAGAGAAGAAGAGAAAAAAGAGAAAGAAAAAGAGAAAGAGAAAGAAAAAGAAAAGAGAAAGAAAGAGAAAGAAAGAAAGAAAGAGAAAGAACAGAAGAAAAGAAAGAAAATAAGAAAGAAAGAGGAGAGAGAAAGAAAGAGAGAGAGAAAGAAGAAAGCAAAGAAGAAGAAAGAAAAAAAAGGAAAAGAAAGAAGAAAAAAGAATTAATGTATTAAATTTCATTATAAAGAAATAAAAGAAAGTGAAATTATAACGATTAGAGATAAAACGATGAATGTTTTTGTTTTCATTTTCCTTTTATTATTAAAGGTTTAACCCAAATTTTATTGAGCTAAATTTATTGAGTATTAAAGAGTTTTTAATTATACATTTTTTTTAAATTCAATAATTACTATGAGAATAAAATAGGATTTTATCATGTTTAAAAATCTTATATTACAAAGTTACAGTATCCGATAAAGTTGATATATATTCAACACAAAACTTATTTGAAATCGTTTTAGAGTTAGTGGTAAGATTTTAAATAAGATTTGTTTTATTTTTGTTTAATATTTCAAATATCAAATCCATGAGTAACACTAATGCTTCTCTTTGCCTACAGATGGCCAACATCCAACCCAGGAAGAGATATTTACAATATAAACAAAACCGGATTCTCAGTTAACACCCAACCAATGAAGCCATCGAAACATCCGGAAGACTGATCTCACGCTGGGTGGTCTGCAATGCCAGGCCTTTTACATTCGAAACTAAAAATCCAAAAAATTACAATTTAATTCCATAATGCAAATAAAACATCTATCTATCACTTACTCAATCTTTTTCCCTCTCTTTCTCTCTCTTTCTCACTCTCTAACTCTCAATATCTCTTATTTATTTCTCTAGTCTTATACTATATATTTATATTATTTTTATATATTATATCTCTATTATAATTGTGCATCTCTCATTATGTAATTTTTATATATACCCTAATATGTAATGAATGGTGGTGCTCTCTCATATGTGTATATATATAATAAAGCTCTATTTATTTAGATTAGTGCTGGGCATACTCTCGTATGTATATATAAAACAATTGTATTAAAAATAGTTATATAAGTTGTTGCTCTTCATATGTAATATATATATTAATATATAATATATATGTGGTTGCATCTGCACATATGTATTAGAAAGTATAGATAAGATATAATATATATTTTTTATGTAGATAGGGCATCTCTATAATGTAATAACTTATAATTGATCTAATAGTAAATATATTATATATTAGTATGTAGTAACTAATTATGTGTGCAGATGCTCATAGGTGTATATTATAGTATTACTACTATTTATAAGTATTATATACATAATGTGATGCAATCCTCTCATATGATACAACTAATTGATTTATTAAATTACTATTAAATTGAATAATTATTATTTAGTAGCCGATACTTAGAATGATTATACTAATGTGTAGGCTCTCTCATATGTATTGTTATTTATTATATTATATCTTTTATTATATATTTAATATATTCTTGTGGTGGTTGCATCTCTCATTTGTATTATTTACATATTATTATTATATAATATATTATTATATGTGTGTGCATTTCCTCTCTCTATGTATATATTATTTTATATATATATATATATATTAAATCCTAAATTATTGTTAGTGTGCGATCTCCATATGTATATATACTATTTATATTATTATATATTATGAATAGATGTGTTTGTGATGTGCTTCATTATATATAGATATATAAAATAATATATATATATATGTTTTATTTTATTCAGACCTTTATTATGAAAATAATAAGTCGGGTTGGGCGGATGAGCTAATGCTTTTCCCATTTGAAATAAAAGCATACAAACATATATAGAATTATTTAATATTATTGTATTAATTATATAAATATAAAATGTAATATTATATATTATTACGACAATAATAAAAAATAAATAATAAAAGACTCATATTGTGTGTTGCATCTCTCATCAATATATATATTTATATAAATTATATCAGATGAAAATGTTGGTATATATCTCAAAGTTAATATCTTTATATGTGTTGTGTGCTTCTTCTGCATAGTTGTATTATATATATGTATATATAGATATTATTAAATGATGTGTGGGATAACTTACTTCATATTAGTATAGTATGTTAATTATATAATAATTAGTATATGTGCTCGCGAGATCTCATATTGTATATATATTATATAATTTAGTAGATATGATGTAATATTATAAATATATGTGATCTCTCATATGTTAATAATATTACTTTATATTTAATAATAAAGTATATAACTATCATAGATTTCTCGCTATCTTATTCTATTTATCATCCCTATTAAATCAAAATACTATTGACAATAATCCTATCAAGTCATAAAACGTCATGGGCAAGTGTTACATAAGGTTTCCAGTACGTCCAGAGGTAGAAAACGCTATATCTATATTATTTGCTGAATGTCTCATTCGCTACTATCTCTTCTGTAAATAATATATATAATATTAAATTATAGTACGTACTGTATTAAAAGAAATATATATTAGTACTATATAGAGAGGAGAGAGAGACATTTTAATAACAATCATCGAGAGGAGTGGCGACAGAGGGAAGAGAGAGAGAGATGGAGGGACGAGAGGTAGCGTGGTGAGGGAGAGAGGTGAAGAGAAGGGTCGGGAATTGTGGATGAAGAGAGAGAGGTGGTTCAAGACATATAATGGAGATGTTGAAGTTCGGTAGGGTTGGTGGAGAGTAGTAGGGTGTTAGAGTTGGGAGAGAAGGTGGAAGGAGAGAGAGTGATAAGTTCAGAGAGAGACGTTTCTTTATTTCATTCTCCTGTTGATAGGCTCAAGATATGGTAAAGATGAACTTTATAATGCCCATCATCAATCTTATAATCTGTCGCCGCAAAATGCGATAGCCATGTTGTGCCAAATTAATCAGAGTAATAATTTCTAACTGTCCGATCCTAAGATCGTTCAATATCCGAACAAACAATGATGCCTTCTTATTATGATTATATAATGCAGAACTGAAATCGTATGTGATCCTCTATAATGCGCTGAGTACGACTATTGAAAGAGGAGTAAAAATTGCACTCAGCACAAGAAAAAGTCTAACTAAGCTGCACCTGAATAAATGATTCCACTTTTAATGAACTAAGGGGCGTGGAGAGTTTTTTGTAAACTTTAATTATTTGCGGGTTTTCCACTTTTCCATTCTGACTATCTCTTCTATACATTAAAAAATTACCTATCATATATCATACTAACTATATAATATTATTCTCACTCTCTTTCAGTTTACCTTTCAACACCCTAAATATCCTCATTCCTTTATTACCTCAACGGCCCGTTTTCACGGCAGTGGTTAGGATATGACACAAAAGTCGCAGAATATGGCACGCTTCAGTGTGTGAGAATCTGCTGTTCAGTATGATTCTGCGAGAATAGTTTTGGTATAAATATAGAGAACAACTCACTGAATTATTTAGAAAATGGTTAAGTAATCTTAATTATGGTCAAGTCCCAACAAAAATTTGTTTGTACATAATTTTTGGTATTTACGAGGAAGTCGTACCGTTCCCGTTCCTGCGTCCATTACATGATAAACTAATAAGATGGGTGACGTAATAGGACTGGATAAAAAACAGCAACCCAGTCCTACGATTGAGTTCTCCGTAGTTCTCGAGCTAGTAAGTTATTAGAGCTTTAATAGTATGATTTTAGATTTTCATCTTTATCGCTTAATGGTAGTTCTTTGTATCCTCTTTTTCGCAAAAGTGATTAATAAGCAGAGAATAAGAAATAATATATATTTACCATTAATTAGGTTAATATAATATATAATATATATATATAATAGTATTGTTAAGGCAGTAACATACATTAAGATAAGAAATTGGTAATAGGTTAGCCACATATGAAGAATGGAGTTAGACTAGATAGCTTAGACTATTTTTTTTTTTTATTTAAAATTCATATTAAGTAGATATCTAAATATCTCAGATTTTTCCTTTTCTATCCATTGCTTTGGTTTACTGCTCTTCAGGTTTTTAGAAGTTTTAAATAACAAGATATTTCTACACATATTTTGATTTTTTTTTTACTCGTATTGATTGTGGAAATAAATATATTAAAACTAAAATGAAATACAAAAACAAAAACAAAAACAAAAACAAAAAAAACGCCTTAAGTTGGTTGTTTTCTTTCAACGTGACACTGGCTTTCGGCTACGAATCAATCGTAGTTGGGTTGGTTTTTCTAGCAGTCACGATAGCAGTATTGAGGCAGGAGACCGGGATGGTCTTCATCATAAATTACCTAATTTTTATTAGAATGAAATGTAAAAGATAAAAATAGAAATAACATAAAAAAAATATAAATACACATGTGCAACAGTGGTTCCCAACCTTTTCCTATTCCCGCATCCCTTAAACAAGTTTTGCTCTGACCTCGCTCCCCAACAATGTATACTTTTGTTCAAAAATATAGAATTTGAATCCATACTACAGTTTTATCAAAAGATCATATATACTTTTACTCTCTAAATATATATATGTTATATGTTCTTCGACATGATGAAGGGTAGTATATATACCCATTTACCAGTAGATTATAAATAATAAATTAATATATATATATATATATTACTATATTATACATAGATACTAGAAGTGATATCAGGTATTCAATACTCATTTATACTAATTTTAAAAAAAGGATAGATATTATTAATATATATAATTAGTTAGAACAGCGGTTTGTTTATGGAATTTGGGCTTTTGTGCGATAATTTTATTGGGAGAATAAAGTGCTTATTTGGAGTCGTACTTCTAATTTTGTGAAAGGAATTAATTGTTATAAAGATGATGGTTCGAGTAATTACTATTAAATGGTTATGGTAAACAAATCGAGAAAATCAAATCTCTCTGTTATGTATAAACTATATCGTGCCTAATTAAGTTGCCTCATCAGCAGAGCATAGATCGGAAGCCGCCCTGATGCGTGATTTGGAACCGGACTGCTCAAGCTGACAGGCCGAATCCCATAACCCCTGATACAATAAAGCACTCTTTACTAACTCCAAAATATTATCGGCAAAAAGCCAATCCAAAGACATTCCTTGTTGCTCCTTACTCTTATCCCATCATTGCGTCGTGTAATAAACTTGCACTTTAGATAGTAGGAATTACTTAAGTTTCTATAACAATATCGTTCAAATTCTAAGAAGCTTCCGTTAGTGTAGGGTGTTCATCGGGATGCTCGTCAGATACTTGGCAGTATCTCACCGGTTTCCAAATCCAGGCATACAAGGCGGTGCACTTTCCGATCTATAGCTCTGCTGATGAGGCTAACATAGGTAAATAGATAATTATACATGAGATTGATTCTCCTTCTCGATTTGTTCACTAGCCCATCACAATTTAATACAGCGTCAATCGCTAATTCATCCTATTAATTTAATTTAATTTTTCAAATTAGTACGACTCCAATTAAGCACACACTATACATAATATATATCTTTATATATATATATATATATTATCCTCATTTCCTATTATATATTTTTACTTTCTCGATTACGGGAGAGAGAGAGGCACGAAGTAGATATATCTGGAAATGAATCAGACACAAAAAAATTTAAAAATAGAAAATATAAGTATAAATTATAGTAAAGAGTAGAAAAGAGGAATTGTGAAAGAGTTGGTACGCTTTCTCGCTGCCCTCACAACATGGAATTATTTTGAGCTACTCTGTCTCTCTTGGTCGGGAACCCTGATGTAGACAATGAAGAACTGATATATCATAAACCACATCGGATTTCGGTTTAAAAATAAAACTGACAGAGGTTGAAACATGTACACTCGTTATAAGAAATATATCGTCTCAAAATATTAAGTTTTTGCACTAATACGAACAAACATAAAAAAACAAATTGATTATCCATACATGATATGACGTTCTTATGATAATACATTATTGTTCACATGCAGTTATTGGATTCTTGTTTACGTAGAGTTATAACCGTAAATAAGTCTAGAACATAGATCTATCTCTTTATAAATGCTATAGATAACATTTCCTGATACATAATCATTACTCGCTATAGATCTGAATACCATATAGTTGGTCATGCTATTTATAACAATATTCACTCGCTCTCTGTATTGGACACTAAGTAACGGGTTGCTGCCCTGAATTCGCAAATGTACAAGTTGAACATTATACATTTTTTCACCCGGTTCCCGAATTGACGTGAAAATGTAACCCCTCAATCGACATTAGTATTACTGTGCTCTCTTTTTATTTCGGATTTTTCGGTTAGAGAATTAAAATAAGCAAACTCGTCACACGTCTTGTCATGAAAATATTATTACATGAGAGTATGTGTGGTGTTTTTCTGGTCTGTAAACGGATAATTAACTATTACTCTTTTATTGTGTAGTCATCAAATTTCGTTAGTTATTTAAATCTGTCAACACCTTCTCAATTGGATATTTTATTTTTTAATTAAACCTCAATCATAATTAATATAATATGTTTTGACTATTATTATACTTGTTTTATAACCTTATACTACCATTATAGCCATATTCATTTGCGGATCCTATCTTATTTTATATCCAACATAAAACGTGAGCATTTATTCGATGTCAGGCATTGGGAGGAAGCTTATGATTTGACTCTATATAGATATTAGATTGCTGATTTTTCTAATAATATGTGCTTGGTATTCCGTTTGTATTTACTAACTGTTTTGGGTTTTTGATTGAAGCGATATCACACGCAGGAAAAATCTCTTCAATGATTATATGTCAATCAAAATCGTTATACATAAGAAAACAATTGACTTCGTCATTTTACATTATTCTCTTTCATTATAACTAACACTCTTTAAATTAGAAAAAAAAACATGAAAGACGACGATTGATGATGGATTAGAGCGTAAGATTATTTCCACGCTTTGTTTCTGACCCTTTACTTCGATTATACTCCCTCTTAAAATTTAATACTTTTTGGTCTGCGACGTGTTTAGTCATCTAGACGCTTATCTAATTTCATACGAATCATTTTCTCTCTCCGTTGGGTTCGGCATTTGCATTAAAACTTAAATACTTGAGGGCACGGAAGGGTGCATACTATAATAGCTAGTGATAAAGAATACCACTATTATTTGGGTTTACTGTATTAACATGTTTATCTCAGTTCCGGATTCCTGTCCTTATTTACGCTAATGTTTTTCTTGGACAGTGACTGGCTCGTAAAACGACAAACTTAGAATACATGACCATGCGCTGTTTCTCGCTTTTTTCTGGCATAGTTATATTATTTTTATTCTCACTTATACAACTTACCTGATGGAGAGAATACGAACATATACAAAGAATATTCAAGACATTAATATTATTCCAGTATATGTGGAGTTAGTTATGACATATTTTTGGTAATTTATGAGGACCATGGACTGTCCGGTTCTCACTGCCTTCAAAACGCTGCTATACGGTGTAGTGGATAGAAAAACCACACCCCCAAGTCTACGAAATATGCAAGTCGTAGCCGAAGCATAGATACGATAGTTGTAAGAATTTCGTAAACATAATCCGCACTAGTAAGGTTGTTTTTTTTGATGAAAAATATTATTATTATACACAATAATAAAAAGAATATACTATAATCATTTGGGGCCGCCAGAATATGTATCTATTTAGATTTCATGTTTGTTTAATGTCTTTGTTTTTTTAGTTTTGGAAAATTAGCAACACGAATAAATCTGAGAGTTATATATATCTAGGTTGTTTTTTTACCTAGATATAATTGATTCGGTCACTCGGCAATAAAAAATATATAATAATATATGAAATATCGCGTCCTTTGAAAAAAATAATTGGTTTGCGATTTTAGTTTTTATTGCTAAGTGACTCGTCCTGAAAATAAACAAACAAATAAACACACGCAATAAAACAATAAAACAACCACAAAGATCGTCGGCCGGCGAAGTTCACAGGTGGTTGTTTACTTTCAAGTGACTCATCTCTGCTTGTCGGCTACGGCACTTCCATCGTACGCTTGGTGGTTTTTTCAGTTTACAATCACATGGTACAATTTTGAGGCAGGAGTATCGGTCTTTTTCATGAACACTATATTCCCGCACATTTTTTACAACACACAAAGTAAAAAAAAAATGTCTTAATCATCCATGCGCTCTGGTCCTGTTTTTTATCGGGAAAATATTCACATATTTTTTTGTATTACCCCATATTTTTTCAATGCCCCCACCACCCACACACACTGCTCGATAAAGAAGAGACATAGGAAAAAATAGCGTGTACAGTTAAGGGCAGGCGAACTCTGGGACGAAACAAGACATGTATACAGAATTTTTTTATATTCACTCATCAAATGAACGTAACTAACCATTGAGTGCTGGTACTATTATAAACTAATAACATAGTAGTAATAGATATCTATTATTCAGAAAGCATGTTTAAGTGAGATAAATATTTATTTTACATATGTTGTTGAGTTGGAATGGCCTTACATTGAAAAAACGTGATAATCTAACACCATTATGGGGCGTATTGAAGAATGGCAACAGTTAAACATTCAAGGAACCCTTGAGTGACGAATTCATAATATCTTACTCTTGCAAAGAACCGTATATTGGAAAATCAATTTTGTAGACAAACTACTCTGCTGTACACGTTGGTCCTTGACCTGCGCCAACCTTGCCAACAGTGGCTTCTAAAGTCGCGGTAGTCATTCACAAAATGAGGCAAACGTTTCCGACACACTTACTCTTTCACTAGAGAAATTAGGACACCTTCTGTTTCATCTGATCGTGTGTTGTTAAGTGGTCGTTTTAATGTATTTTCCCCTAAACAAAAGAGACAAGGAAAAACATAGCGTAATAAGGGCAGGAATCTGGGACGACAAAATGTATACAGAATTGTTAATATTCACCAAAACCGTATAAATTGGGGTGGTATTATAAATAAAAAATAAAATATAATAGAATCATTATCACGAACATTTTTCTAAGGAGATATATTATTACATTTGTTACCGACAAAAAAGATAATCAAACCATATGGCGTTATTGAGAACGGGAACCTGGGACGATTCTAATACCACTGCACCGAATATTGAAAATCATTTTTAACAAATATTATTAAACATACAAGTTGGTTCACTTACCTGCGCCACTGCAACAAGTGCTTAGCTAAAGACCAGACACAAAACAATGAGCACTCGTTCTAAACTACTTCACGACAAAAATATACACGTCTACTTTTCACTAGTCATCGTGTGTTAAATGTCCATTTTAATTGTATTTTTCCCCTAAACCTTATCGTATTTTCGACTTTAGAGTGGCTACCCAACTATCAACTTTTATTTACGACGCAAGTGCCATTAAAACTACCACCGCGACAACAACGTCTAAAAACGCAAAACAACACAACAAAAAAAAACACAAAAAAAAAACCAAGAAGAAATCAACAAAAAAGAAGGAGCAATTAAGAGACACGGAGATGGAAATTTAACTGGAGATAAAACAAGAAGTGAATGCGACGCCGACGTTTTAGTACCCGGGCACAAATGGTCTGTCGGTTATCAATTCGGCTGACATCAAACGATTTTGGTAGTGCTCAAAGATGACTTTCAAAAGGGGCATCGAACAGGCGGCTGTGACGGGCGATTAAGGCCATAAAATGTGACGGGATTGACCCAGAGTAAAAAAACACGCACAGCCACCTTGTGTGTACTTATGTACGACTGGGTCGACAGTACGGATAACCACTTGATCATATATATATACTTGGTTTGAAAACCACATTGGCGGGAAACTGTCAGTTACTAAGCGCCGTTAATTCAAGTATCTCTCTCTCTCGATAATATATATAAGGATCTAAATGAGTCATAAATTATCTACCTAGGTTTCACCCAAATGGTTCATTAGGATAATTCTGATTAAGAGTCAGAATTATCCTGATGAACCATTCGGGTGAAACATAGGTAGATAGTGTCCGACTCATTTAGGTCATTATTTGCTCTACTTAGCGTATTGGGCACTTTTTACATTATATATATATATATATATATATATATATATATATATATATATATATATATATATATATATATATATATATAACTTAGAATACTCCTTCGGATTTTTTTTCTTTTGGCTGCTACATTACGATATTGATGATTATTTTCAGAAGGTACGGGTGTGTTGGACTTTTCTTTTTTAAATTATTTTTGCCATATATCAGTCGCTAGATTTTTTTTAATTAGCAAAATGGGTTATCTGTTTTTTTTAGTTATATATATATATATATATATATATATATATATATATATATATATATATTATATATATATATATATAAATGTGTTATGAGTACAACGGAAGAAAACTAAATATTTTATAAAAAAAAAAAAACTCCACAAAATGGATTTTTTTTATTATTATTTTACATTTGTGACATGTGTTTCAGATCTTCTGATATTTTCTTCGGGCATTAATTAACCATATTCTATATTCATATTAACCAGAATATGATTAATTAATGCCTGAAGAATATATCAAAACATCTGAAACTTGTGTAGCAAATGTAAAATGATATTTTTTTAAAAGCACAATCTATTTTGCGGACCTTTTTTTTTTTTTTTTTTAAATATATATATATATATATATATATATATATTATATATAGAGAGAGAGAGAGAGAGAGAGAGAGAGAGAGAGAATTGGGGGGGGGGAGATGCGTGCATACATATAAAGTATTCTATAGATATCACCAGAACTACTATTCTAAGTTGAGACTTGGTCTCTATGGAGATTAATTCATCGCTTTATCTGTGCATAACCACCCTGTCTGCGAATCTTATATGTTGACTATCTCCCTATGCATAGATATAACCCCCACCCCACCCCACCCGAATAAAAGGAAATATCCCAAGTACGACAACTGTCATACTCCACTTCTAGAATTCTGGGAAATATGGAGTATCCCTTTATTGATATTACTTCCATGTCTACTCTGACCAGCAGTGGTAGTACTTGTTAGGTCCAACTATGGGTAACATAGTACTTCTGGTCTTCTACAAGGATAGCTTTGACACTAATTAACTAACAAACGTTGATACTGTAGAATAATCATACTAAGTTCCAATTACCGTCGAATTGGTAAGACGATTCAAAAAGTAGCTGTAACTTAATACGGATCTAACCTTGTTGCAACCCTACTGCAGAATGCCAGAGTATTCGTGAAGACTCATACCATTATAGAAACCAAGCAGCCGATCAGGACTCAAGGAATGGAATCACCCAAATACATGAATGGACTATTCGTGAGACCAGCTATCTTGGACACGAATCCAGTTATCCTTAGCCAGTTGCTGTTGTCCAAACCAACAGTATACTGAATGACTGACTTCAATAGACATATCAATAAAAGAAAGACCCAAATTGTTAGGGTACTATCTATAGGTCAAATAAAACTGTTCAATCATTTAATAAGGAGATTCATTAGTTGTTACTTAAAAACGTACAAACATATTAAATAGATATTATATCATTATAAATATTTTTAAAAACGTATGGAAATCATTTGTACTAGTACAAAATTAAAAAAAAACCCTCCGGGCGATGTAAAAATAGATTTTTGAAACATATTGCCTGAGGGGTGAGAATAAAAAAATCAATGTCAGCGAGTTTGTACCCTAAGTAAGTAAAATCATCAAATTCATTAAAGGATTAAAAAATAAAACAATTTGAAATGTAAACTTTAAATATGTATTAAAATAAAACAAACTATATATAGATATATAATACCAGTCATGTATTTATTAAAACTTGTTTTAAAAAACAATGAGGACTGTCTAATGTTGCATGTTCAAATTTTGAGTGTATTTATTCTATGTTATGACGATTTTGGGTAATGTGACGTAAGCAGTGACGTAATTTTTGTAGCAGACAAAAACCGGAAGCGAATCTCCATTATTAATAGATTAGACAGGAATATTTGATATCATATGAACGTGTTGCGAAAGACCTCTCAAGAAACAAATACACACAACAATGTAAATATGATCGTACAAAGAACGTGATACCCAAGCCTATCGGAATAGAATAACCTTAGACGGGTTGATAAGCCGTTAAACACAATCAGCGCCTAAATACCCTCCTCGAAGATCGTTGTGTCAAGTCAATTGTTCTCCATCCAATTATTTACGTACCCAACGAGGTGCTATATATATTTACCAACCCCTCTGCACGAGCAGGATGTGACACAAAGTCAATTTCTAAAGCGGAGTTTAACAGGTTTGAATTCAGAGTTTTCCTTCTCCTAGACCGGTTGCCTAACCAAGGTTAAAGAGCCCAGTCTGCTCTACATTTATCCATAGCTGGAGGGAGAGCAGGATTCATACCTTTCCCAAGGGTATTAGCGCTAAGTGAAATACAATTACCATGTCCAGGATTTGAACTCGGGGTGACGTGTCCATTTCCCATGACTTTAACCATTACACCACGCGCTTCCACAACGAGGTGCCATATGTTGATAAATAGACCACCAATTTGTAAGATCAAATTCATCAACAACATTACGAAATGTGACATCCTGTTAAAATCAATTAAAAAAAATCATGCGTTCATAACTGCCTAAATACCTCCACGAAGAACGTGGTGTCAAGTCAATTGTTCTTCAGCCACTTGTTTTGGTATCCAACATTTGGGGCACAACATTTTGATATATGGACCAACGACTTCATAAGATCGAATTCCACTGCAACATTACGAAGTTTGCGTCGTCTATGGTGTTAAATGTAAGCTTGAACGCTCGTAAAGTTATCTTTTATTGTCACGTTCTTTAATGAGAGTATACACTCGTTCTCCAATGTGACAATTTTATCAGTCACGATGGCCACGCCGTATAAAATTTCGGTAGTAGTGCTGTGGAATAAGGCCACTTAAGATTAAGTATTCCTCCTTTCTTTCATGAAAATAGCTGCTCTTGAAGACAGTTTTTATAAAAGGTCGAAACGGATATCTGTCAGCGTACTACTATTTTCATTTGTTTTACTATTTATTTTCAATCATACTATCGGATTTATTTCCATTTATTATATATATATATATATATATATATATATATATATATATATAATGAAGGTTAAGTAAACAAACGAAGGTGTTTATTTTTATATGGCTTTAGTCGATAGGTCGAAATATACATTCAGGGATTGACATTTTCTCGATTCGTTGAGCCTTACATTTGAACATATATGCCCGCCTAAATTCATTAATTATTAACTAATCAATTTTCAAAATTAGGTATGACTTCAATTAAGCACATATTCTAAAAAAAAAATTTTTATATATATATATATATATATATATATATATATATATATATAAAGTATTCTGTAGATATCACCAGCACTACTATTCTAAGTTGAGACTGTGTCTATGGAGGTTAATTCATTGCCTTATCTGTGCATAACCACCCTGTCTGCGAATCTTATATGTTGATTACCTCCCCTGTATAGAAATATCTTAACGGAAAATACACACATTCTGCACAAAGAAAAAAGTGAACAAAAACTCCAAATACTAGAAGCTTTATACATAAAACAATACAAACCATCCTTAAATGAAATTAATTTCCAATGCAGTACACACATTTTAAAATGCCTATAACACTTTTCCTATCAATTCTCTTCCTTCCAGCCTCCACATCCATTAATATAATTTGAAAAACTGAAACATCACCCCTGATGATGGCACTTCGAAGTGCCGAAAGTACTCGGGACATGAACTGTGGTGGACTAATCTATGAATTCCACCCAAATAATAGAAAGTTTGCCAGAAAACTCGAAAAAATCACAAATAAAATTGTTAAACAGAAAATGTGTCTTTTGTTTAATTCAACATGCATAAATGAAAAAATGCTGCCCAAATACACACACACACACACACACACACACACACACATATATATATATATATATATATATATATATATATATATATATATATATATACATACAGGGTGTTCGAGATAAATTTGACATTTATATTTGTTTTTTTCCGTGGGTTGAAGGTATTGGCGCGCACTACGCATCATTTAAAAGCTTGGACCCTTCTTCATTCATATACGTGATGATAGATAGAATGGATGACTGGAACCCACCTGAATCATAGAAGAGAATAACTTACATCATGATGATCTGCACCGCCATCAAATTAAGGAGATTATGTTTGGTGCCCAATGCTCCCTGAACACTATAAAAATAATCAGACAAACTGTAAAATTCCAATGGAGACTACGAGGTTGTGGCTAGAAGAAAGCGGTATAATAGACGATCTGATTGCTTTCATACACCAGAATTCCTCGAAAATCTGCAGAAAAACTGTTGGAGGACCCTCAGATGCTTACATGGAGTTGCTAAACACTGTAGTCAAGCCCTGGATAACAAGTGTAGCCAATGGTAAGCCATATGTTTGGCAGCAGGATTCTCGCCTCTGGGAAAAGTAAAAAATGGTTGGCGAATTTTTACGACTACACCAGTCCCAATATTTGTCCTCCAAACTCCCCAGATCTTAACTTCATGGATTATTATCTATGGGGCGCTGTTGAGAAAGACAACAATCACCATGCCAGTACTACAAAATCCCAGTTAATTAACAGAATTAAGGTAGTTTTTTTGTAATATCAGCTTGCTCCAGGTTCCGGAGCAGGATTGAGGCTGTGATCGATTCTAATGGCAGTTATATTGAGTGAAACTTGTTTACAGTAGTGTAATTTCCGGGCCTGTTGAATTTCATTACAATTCATTAAATTTTATAGTTACCAAACACTTTTTCTTTTTCCTTATGAAACTTTCAAATTTCCCCCGAACACTCTGTATATATACGCATGTATGTGCATATATATATATATATATATATATATATATATATATATATATATATATATATATAAGATATATAGAAAGAGCTTTATAGGAGCGACTTTAATAAAGTTTCTCTGCCAACCTAACGCAATGATCATCTGTTTACAGATTTGATCTCTCGGGTGATCGTAAAGTATATACGCAGATATATGTATTTAAAATAATTAAAACACTGCTTCTTAATGGCAGCTGGAGATGGTCTAGTAGTTAACGGATCGGGTAGACTGAAGTCAGTCCGGTTTCGCTCCTGATCGGAGTTAGTTGCTGTCTCTAGCTACACTGATGAGACGTGAAACGTCGAAACACAGCGTCTGTAGATGACATATATATATATATATATATATATATATATATATATATATATATATATATATATATGAGAAGTAAACAATGTGTTTGATATGGCTTTTTTTAGCCGACAATTTTAACTGTACATACAGAGATTGATTTTTCTCGATATGTTTAACCTTACATTTGAATAGGTATGCCTGCCTAATTCCTTAATTATTAATTAATTTTCAAAAATTAGGTACGACTTCAATTAAGCACATATTCTCCCAAAAATTGTCGGCTAAAAAAAGCCATATCAAAACACATTGTTTTTTTGTTTACTTCTCATACTGTCGTGTAGTAAAAGACACCATAAGTGGAATATAACCAACTTCTAAACAGACGAAAAATCTGGGAAGGGCCGGCTTTTGTAATGGTTAGAGTCCCCACCTGTCAGCTTGACAATCAGGGTTCGAATCGCACACAAAGCAGTCTTCCTGTCTATAGCTCTGCTAGTGAGGCCTAATAGGTCGAAATGTACATACAGAGATTGATTTTTCTCGATTTGTTTAGCCTTACATTTGAATAGGTATGCCCGCCTAATTAATTAATTAATTATTAATTAATTTTCAAAAATTAGGTACGACTTCAATTAAGCACATATCTCCCAATATATATATATATATTATATATATATATATATATATATATATATATTATGTGTGTATGTGTGTAACAGATTATGTATGATCTTCAGCGAGCGTTTGTATATGTGGGTAAGTTAAAATCTACAGCGTTTACGTGTCTCTGCGTGTTTTCTTCCGTACATTGGGTGACTAAACGTCTATATGCATGTAAATCTGCTGGAACAATATAATTTACACATTTTTACAGTTAAAGTTCATACTGACATTAAAAAGCAGTTAAAAGAAGAGATATGTTTGACCAGGCTATAGCGTGACGATTAAATTTTCTAGACAAAACAGTCATGATAAATACAAAGAGAAAAGGACTTGCTCCAGATCATTTCCTTCACAGGTGAGATGGTATTGTTCAATGGTTGTCACGGCACACAGAAAAGTAAAAGATAAATTATTCAAACGATAATAGATATCAAGTATAGCCGTATTCAAAAGTGTAGAAAAGAAGGAATAAATTAAAGAATTCGAAATACACATATGATGATGTGCTGATAAGTTTTTGGTCTGACCTGATGGGAATAATCTTCGACCCTCGAGAATCTTATTATAATGGAGATTGTGTGTTTTTCTGTCTGTAACCGAAACTAAATCACTATTCAAGTCACAATTCCCTTAGTAATTGACGTCACATTCACCATGAATTTATCCTTATTTTAACCTCAATTATTAATAAAAATTGTTTTACATTATTTATACTGTTAACCATATCTACATACTAATAACATGCAATTGTATTTATATATACAACAAAATAGCAGTTTACAGTGTGAACGGGAAGGCTAATTTGCATATTGATATTAAAAATGTAATTTTAATAAATATGTGCTTAGTATTATTGATTTCTAATTGTTTGGTTTTATTTTAATGAATATAAGCAAAAATCTCTTCAATGAATCTTAAATGAAATCCATTAATAAGAAAAAATAACTGTCATTTTATTCTTTACTTCCTCTTTTAACTAAATACTT
>CM042143.1:113876766-113911766 GCA_023376005.1 Doryteuthis pealeii | reverse complement strand
GTAAAGGTCCAGTGTTTTAATCCCATGTCCGTCGTCCACGAAGGTTACAGTAATTATGACCATTAGGGTCGATTAAGTATTGTATCAACCTCAGAGTACTGCCAGTGATTGGCCAAGAGATAGATCACATGATTGTGGCCTAGTCTATAAGTAAGAGTGGGCTTTTAACACACCTTATATCTCAGAATTCTCAACAGACACAAGGTCACAAGTAGATATTTACCTAACCCTTTTGTCACGGGTGTGATGAGAGTCAAGGTCACAATTATGGGGAATCTAGTGAGGATCGAACTCGCTATTCAATAGTAACGGGTCAGCAAGACAAGCTTTTTAACCATAACCCCACGATGGGACGTCCCAACAGTGCAACAGTCAATGAAATTGAGGAAAGGGAAAGTAAGAACAAATATATATATATATATATATATATATATATATATATATATATATTATATAAGGCCAGTTTTGTGTGTATGTATGTCCGGAGGGAACTATGAAAATTAATGAGCATTAAATTTATTTAGTAAGCATGGATTTTACGGCAACTCCGGCGGCCATGCTAAGATATATTTGAGCAAAATTGACTGAAAAAATAGTTTTTAATGTATTAAAAATAAATTACATATGTAATATTTTGCATTTTTTAAAATTTTTCTACTGCTGCTCATTATGTTACTACTTTTCGACTGAAACAAAAATGTGACCTTAAATAAGCGATTTAATTAACTTTTAAATCGAAAAGCAGAAGAAAAAAATGGATATACCCAGTTAACAGATATAAATTGTTTATCTCAGTACTCAATAGTAAACCTATAAAATCGGTGAACCAGTTCATTCACTAGGTAGTAATATCTCATCTACAGAAAATGATAATGCACGCATAGGAAAGACATTATGTTATTGAGAGATTATCTATCCTATGGAAATCTGATGTCGGTGATAAGATAAATGACAAAAATTCTCATCTGTATTTGTATCAGTGCTAATTTACAGATGCATCCCTTGGACCCCAGCGAAGTACCAAGAGAATAGGCTAAATGAGAATTGCCCAATAATACTGCATGCTTCATTAAGCAAATTATGAAAACAACACACCACAAAAAAGTAAACATCAAATGTGGTAATTAGGGAGACCCAATTTGTCGTCTGCTTTTCATTTTAAAAACTAATTAAAATTAATTAAATCGATTATTGAATGTCAAATTTTTGTATGAGTCGAAAAGTTGTAACACAATGAGCATCAGTAAAAAAGCAACATGATATTACACATGTAATTTATTTCTAATACATTTAAAACGATTTTTTTGGTATATTTTGATCAAGACACCCCAGCCCCGTGAGTTGCTGTAAAATCTGTGTTTACAAAATAGATTTAACACTCGCGATTGAAAAAAAAACATTTACCAAAAGTGTAATTACGTATTTCTGCTATAATAAATCAAAATTCATTTAAAATATAAACAGCATGATGTTAAGTTTAAAATGTCATTATTATTCTGAAAACATTTTTTTTAATAACTACTTTACTATCTATCACCCGTATTTTTTGGTTGAAAACTGTATTGGAAATTTAGTGCCACCCCTTTTAAACGGATCAAATATTGATGTATATTTTTTCTTTTATAAGATGATAGCGAATTAGATAATTATCGAAATGAGTAAAAAAAACTCCAAAAATTAATTTTTAGTTTTTATTTTCATTTTATTTTCCGATTTTCGGTACTTATTTACTATCAGAGTAGATTCTTTAAAAAAAGATTTTCTTCTATTCACACCAGTCTTATCTTTTTATTTTTGCAATAAAAAGTATCAATCACATATAAACCCACCGATATTTTGCGTCCCAAAAATAAGGAGGGGGTCAAAGTTAAGTGATTTGAAAAAAAGAATCGGAAAGCTTTGAAATAAAATAACTGATGCCTCATAAAATTCATTCATTGATAAATCAACACTGAAAAATTCATTAAAAGCGGATAATTCCCTGATTTTTGTTAATTTTTTTTTTTCAAACGGAGGGGTTAAAGATGTATTGTAAAAACAGATTTTTCGATAAAATTGTGTATACCTAGTTGTAATCATTAAATTATCACACTGTGGGATATCCACAGGTCCTGCTAGTTAATAATAACATTTGTAATGGTCAATATTTGGGAGACGTTTATATTAAAAAGGCGAGTCATATTTCTGCTACTTTTCTTACTTCCAGGAACAAAAGATTATAAATGATTACCAGATGAAACACCTTCAAGGCGTAACAGTGACCAAGGTCTCATTATGATCCACGAGCTTCAACTGTCTTTTGACCTGAGGTAACGCCTTTTGATATATATATATATTATATATATATATATATATATATATATATATATTGATATAAAAGATAGATAGAGGAAGAAAGAGAGCAAGCTGTGAGAGTCGTAGGGTTTCCGATAAGACACCATTAGCTTTTAACCCCTTTCCACCCAAACGCTTTCATTGTACTCTAGTTGCCAGCCGTTGACTTCAGACACATGTGTAGTGGACTAGCTGGCGACTGAGCGGCAATTTGCATGCCTTATATCTGTAGACATCAAAGGAAATCCGATAGCCGACCTGTGGCTCAAAAAGATCATATCCGGCCCTTCGGCCGACGGTCATCTAACGGGCTACCACGCACTAACGCCTTTTACAACTGGCACTTAATAAAATTAGCCATATTTCTTTCTCCCGCCGTTTTTTTTCAGTCATTTCTTGACTTATTTATTTATAGGTTTATTTTTATTTACTTCTTACTTACTAGACGGACTTATGGAATTTTTACTGCTTATAAACTGTTTGCAGTATTCAATTCTGAATAGACAATTTGCTCTCAATAAAACCTTCCATAATCTTAAAATCATTCTGCTTTTCCGGAATAAAGTATTTTTATTACTATACAAGGGTACTATTCGCATAGTTCCGTCCCGGCCTCCTAAAATGCTAGGCGGTGATAGCTAAAAAAACAATCCCACCTATGAATGAAGTCCCAAGCTGAAATGGTGCCTGCTGTATATGAAAAAAAAGTGGTTTGAAGTCTTTAAAAGCAAGCCATATTTTTAAAAGGTTAAAATATTTACATTTACTTGTCGAAAAAGGACTGGGGGTATTATCGCATTAACTTTTTGGGAAAAACGCCTTAAGCGCTGGTTTTTTTTTGGTTTTTTTTTCAATATTTTCAAAAATATGGCTTACTTTTAACGCCTTCAAACTACTAAAAAAATAATTTGTCGATAAAAACGCCTTCAATCGACAAATTATATTTTCATATACAGCAGGCACCGCTTCAGCTAGGGACTTCATACATTGGTGGGTTTGTTTTTTGAGCTATCATCGCCCAGCGTTTTTTTAAGGCAGGGAGCCGGGACGGAACTCTGCGAATAGTACCAATACGAGACTTCATTCACACCGAACCAGATTTAGACCTTGGGAGAAAGGGACACTTCTGGTAACGCCGCCTCCTCAAGTTGTCTAAACATAGAAACTAAATTAGGTACGTGAGAAAAAAGATTGAAGTAAAATAAATTCATTAAAAGAAAAAATCTAACTCTTTACCTACTTGAAGCCGCTCACAGTTGCTCTCCCACTTCTACAATCCTACCGTAAACCGCTGGCAGCAGCTCTCGCATATGTCACTTGTTTACACTGGAAAATTACTACGTGAATGCTTTATTTGAATATAATAAATTCTGATGTAAGCGGATAGTTAAATTTGAAATATTATCATCATGTCACACATTTAGCACGGATATCCATGTCAATCTCTAGCCAACCTTCTCTACCATTCATTGTCCCAGGGAGGTCCTCTGTGTAGCATCCAGTATCCTCGCAGAGTTTATCAATGTAGGTCCTTGGTGGGCGTTCCACATTAGCATGTCCATATGTTGACTTCCACGGGAGAACGTCGCTTATGAGATTCGTCCTTGCTTCTCCAGCATTGTCCAGCATGCCTTTTCTGTCTCACTCGGATTGTTAGTGAAATAGTGGACAGGTAGCAATACAGCTGCTTCCTTGTGGGTTGTTGTTTCCACGACTTGTTCAAGACCGCATGCAGGATTATTGTGCAGGTCCCATCTAGCTTATTCTCAATGCGCCTCGTCAGGGTTCAAGTAGTGCAGCCATACAGCAGCCCTTATATAAACCCAGCCTGGTAGAATTGTCGCTTTAACTTGTAAGGGAGATTGGATTTCCATATGACCGATAATCTGTAGCCGATCATGTCTTTTCTTTAAATATACCATCATACAAGTAGAAAATACCAAGAAAATTTGGCACAGCTGTGAGAGAAATTTGCTTGGCAAAGAGTTCAATTTCAAAGAAAACATTTGATTAGATTTTTATCTCAGTTGAGAGTTAAAAATAATCTTTACTATATTTTCAGTTTGTATTATACGATAGAGCATTCGCCTGGGAATCGCAAGGTTCCGGTTGCGATAGTGGCCATTTCAGCGCAAGAGTAGCACAGTTTGAGTATCTG
The DNA here is from genome assembly GCA_023376005.1 of Doryteuthis pealeii. NCBI lineage: Eukaryota > Metazoa > Mollusca > Cephalopoda > Myopsida > Loliginidae > Doryteuthis > Doryteuthis pealeii. The sequence continues at coordinate 113,907,274 of CM042143.1, read as the reverse complement.
ATCTGGGAGCTAACGGTAGGTATGATGCTCTACACCAGCAAAACAATTTCGATGATCTAGCGAAAGCGGAAAGGAGATAGACTCCCTCACGGTTCGGCTGATACCGACAATAAGATTAACACAAGTTCTGCGTTTGCAGATATTTTGTCGTCTAGGATTCCTGTCCCTATCTACGCTATGTTTTTTCTTTACGGTATCTGGCGTAAAAACGACCAACGTTAAATATTTACTGATTCCTATTTTTCCCTTTTTATCGGCAAATTGATTTAGATATTTGACAATCCCCCCCCCCCCCCATATATAAAATACAAATTAGAATTCAAACATTTTTTTCAATTAAATTTTTACGACATATCTTTACGTTTCAAAACAAAACAACTGAATTTTTCTGACAATTTTCAAAAATAATAACTTGGTCAATTGGTCGACTTTGCAGTTCCAGCAGCTGGACTAGAATATGAGGGCCAAAGTGATACCAATTGTAGTTGGTGCACTTGGGAAAAAAAGCATGTGGAGAGACTGGAAATCAGAGGAAGAATTGAGACCATCCAGACTACTGCATTGCTGCAATCGGTTAGACCTGAGGAGATTGTTGTCACAGACTCCAGTGAAATACCATCAGCTAACGCTGGTATGAAAAATTCACATAATAATCTTATTATAATGGAGATTGTGTGTTTTTCTTTTGTAACCGAAACTATATTACTACTCAAGTCACAATTCCCTTCGTTATTTACATCACATTCTCCATGATTTTATTTATATTTAAACCTCAATTATTAATAAAATTGCTTCACCTTTTTATTAGTGTTGTCCATATCTACATACAATAACATGCAATTGTATTTATATATACAAAAAATAGCGATTTACAGTGTGAATGGGAAGGCTAATTTGCATATTGATATTTAAAAATGTGATTTTATTAAATATGTTAGTATTATTGATTTCTAACTGTTTGGTTTTATTTTAATGAATATAAGCAAAATCACTTCAATGAATCTTAAATGAAATCCATTAACAAGAAAAAATAACTGTCATTTTATTCTTTATTTATTAATTTAACTAAATAGTTAAATAAGTAAAATTCAGCAATAAAAGACGGGAGTGATGGAAGAGTAGGTTTCATTTCTAGTTTCCTATTATACCCCCATCTGTTACATATCTTTTTATATGCCTTCTTATTAGACTTTTATAATTTATACATTTTCTTATTACTTTAAAATAAATTTGCAATAATATATATTAATAATAATAATAATAATAATAATAATAAAATAATAATAATATAATATGATAATAAATAATTAATAATTATTATAACTGAACTAAAATTCAAAACAACAAACTCTAAACGAGAAACATTTTTTTTCATAAAAAAAAAATGAAAACTTAAATAAGTTTTCTAAAAATGAATCTGACTTTTTTATTTCTACTTTATACGAGGGGACGAGGCTTATAAAATATCTGAATTATTATTAATAGTTAAAATTTGCACACACCGACACTGAATTACTTGAAATTTGGCACAAATGTTCCATTTCTTTAGTTAGGGAAGTGTGCCTAATTATTTTGTGCTAGACCTTACCATTCCAATTTTAGGCGAGATATAATTTTCCTATTTTGCCTCTAAATTAAGGCCACACAGTGTCGTAGAATCTCAGTGTTTTAGAAAATTAAACCTTGGTGTAATTTCAGAGCTTCAGAATTGGAACTTTACCACGAGATGGAGTTTGACGTCATACCCAGGACAGTTTATATTTGGAGCTGGTAGAATATTTTTTATTAATTGTGGTTGAATGCATTGGGATCAACTCGAATATTGTCATGATTATGTCAATAAGGCTGGTTTAGCTCAGTAGAAGATTCACCTTGGTAATCGTAAGGTTCGGGGTTCGATACCGGTCCTCACCAACTCAGCACCTGAGTAGCACAGCTAGCATAATGTGATCTGTGCGGTAAAGCCTCTGGGAACTGACGGTAGATGTGGCGCTCCATCTCAGCAAAGAAAAAAAGAACCTCCCTGGCCTAGCACTAGCGAAAGGTGGATAGGCTCACTTGCTGATCGGGGGATATGGAGAATAGGCGATACCACATACTTTACCTACTATATATCCGCACATATATAGATGGGTGCGTGTGTATGTAATGGTTATCGTCGAAGGAACAAAATACGGTGAACTGAGTTCAAATTCTGGACGAGGCTGTTTAGATTTCATATAGTACTAATACCCGAGTAAAAGGAAAGTGTTTACCCAATCCGTTCGACACAAGATCGCAATTATGGATCATCCAGCGAGGATCAAATTTGCTATTCAGTAGTAATGTATATGCAAGATGAAATTGCTATCTATTACACCACGATAGGACGCCCTACCTTTAGGAAGTTTATAATCCAACTAATCTCCCTACAGCTATGCATAAATCGCAACGAACAAGACATGCTGGAAACGGTTGGGGGAGAAAAAAGTGTGGGAATCAAATTTCAAATTCAAATAAAATTTAAAAAACTCCCATGAACCTTCACCGGAAGAACCCTCCGAGCATGTGCGCGAAAAAAGACCCATTTCCGACCCCAAGAGAATCTCTCTGACATTCTGACCAAGCCCTTAACTCTGACAAAACACTACTACTGGCCAAGGAGAAATTCCCTTGCCACGTTGAGGCTATGACCAGTGAATAAAGCCTGATCATAAACCACCTTTTGTCTTCGTCACTCCTAAGAACACGCACCAGGACCAACAAACTATCTTTTAAACCTAAAAACCTCTTGTAACTCCATAGACGAACACATAGGTGACTATTGCAATATCATGAGAACTATTTCCCTACGAGCACTCAGTGTAACTTTGATGAATAGGATTACAAGGTGAACTCTTCCCAACATACTTCGGAACAGTCACAGCGGCTGTCAATTGTTACTGTCTTAAATGTATAAGTGTTAATAAAAGCTTATTTACTCAGTTATACGAGGGTGAGTCAAAAAGTAGTGCCATTTTTTTAAAGACAGGTATAATTGCCAACACGGGAACATGTATCATACATCAAAATGAAGTAACAAGTATCCTTTGGATTAGAGCGGCAGTGTGGAGAGGAGAAATATGCTGCGTGGACAACAGTTCATCCTCCGTATGAACCAGCCCAGGCTATTTAGTCACTCCCCCGCCCCAAAGAAAGAATGTGGACACTACTCCATCTCTCGTGGAGGGAAGGATACCAACGACTGCATATAAGAAATATATGTCGTGGGGTGGCCTAAAGTCGGTATAGGCCAATCAGCGAGGGAGTCTATCCCCTTTTCACTAGCGCTAGACCAAGGAAATTGTTTTTTTGTGTCCGAGACGGAGCGCCACACTTACCATCAGCTCCTTATTTTACCGCACAGATCCCTGTGCTACTCATACGCTGAGTTTGCGAGGGCCGGTATCGAACTAGGAACCTTGTAGTTTCCATTCGAACGCTCTACCGACTGAGCTAATCCGGCCCAATAAATAGTTTTAATAGGGAGTTACTTTTCACTCACCCTGTACTTTGGCACAAGCTAGGACGAATGAGTTACCCTGTGAAAATCACTTACCGCTAGTGTAACCCACTAACCATAACACGATGCAAGGCGCCAAAATAGTCTCAACGATTATTTGAACTTGTTCTTGGCTGAGATCATTTCCCTATCTTTTTATCAGCGGGCCATATAAGTCTCCTCAAATTTCCACCGCCCTGTGGGCGGGACTTAGAATATACTGACAACATGTTGTGGTGGGGAGTAAAGCCCTACAAATAGGAGTATCATGTGTATGATACTAAACTGCATCCGGTAACGAAGCTACATTTCCGGAGCTCTGGAGAGTGTGGAGTCACACTTTCATTGATATTACTGTCAGGTTCACTCTGAACGGGAGTGGTTGCATAGGTTAAGATCTTATCTATAGGTCGAATAGATCTGTTTTATAATCATTAGCATGAGATAAAATAATAATAATAATAATAATAATAATAATAATAATAATAATAATAATAATAATAATAATTTTTTTTTAGAAGCGGACAATATTAAGCAAACAGAAATGAAAGGAAAAGTTAAAAAAGAATATCTCAGGAGAACTAGAAAACTTCTAGAAACGAAACTTAACAGCAGAAATATGATCAAAGGAATTAATACCTGGGCTGTCCCCATTATAAGATACCCAGGACCATTCTTAAAATGGACAAAAGAAGAACTCAGACAGATAGACCAAAGGACGAGAAAATTAATGACCATGCACAAGGCTCTCCACCCTAGAGACGATATAGATAGATTGTATGTGTCAAGAAAGGAAGGGGGAAGAGGTCTTGCCAACATAGAGGAATGCGTAGAAACCACAATCCAACAACTTGAAGATTACACAAGGAAGAGCAAAGACAAACTACTTATGGCGGCCAACAATAGTAGAAACGGCAGATGGACAAACAGAAAAACGACAAAGACTAGAAAACAAAAATGGGGAAAAAACAATTATACGGACGCTTCAAACGACAAATAGAAGAGGTTGCACATGAAAAGACTTGGACATGGTTGAGAAAGGGAAACCTCAAAAGAGAAACAGAATCACTTATAATTGCTGCACAAAATAATGCCATAAGGACAAACTACATCAAAGCGAAAATTGATAAGACCCAACAAAATAGTAAATGTAGACTTTGCGGTAATAGAGATGAGACTGTTAACCATATACTCTGCGAATGTAGCAAACTAGCACAACGAGAATACAAAACTAGACACGACTGGGTTGGGAAGGTGATCAACTGGGAATTATGCCAAAAATTAAATTTTGACCATACAACAAAATGGTATATGCATAAACCAGAATCTGTTCTTGAGAACGAAACGCATAAAATTCTCTGGGACTTTGAAATAAAAACGGATCACCTTATCCCAGCAAGAATACCAGACCTAGTGTTGATAAACAAAAAAGAAAGAACTTTTCAACTGGTGGATTTTGCAGTGCCAGCAGATAACAGGGTGAAGCTGAAGAAAAATAAAAAAAATGGACAAATATCTGGACCTTGCCAGAGAAGTGAAAAAATTATGGAATATGAAAGTGAAAGTAATACCAATTGTAGTTGGTGCACTTGGAACAGTCCCAAAAGGATTACAAAAGGGTCTGGAAATTTTAGGAATCAGAGGAGGGATTGAAACCATTCAGAACACTGCACTGCTGCAATCTGCCAGAATACTCAGAAGAGTCCTGGAGATCTGAGGAGACTTGTTGTCACTGAGACTCCAGTGAAAGACCATCAGCTAATGCTGATGTGAAAACTCAAAAAGAGCAAATAATAATAATAATAATAATAATAATAATAATAAATCGGAATGGTTGCACATAAAAAGTCTCGGACATGGTTAAAAGGAAACCTCAAGAGAGGAACTGAATCACTAATAATTGCTGCAGAAAATAATGCCATAAGAACAAATTATATCAAAGCAAAAAATGATAAGTCGCAACGAAACATTAAATGTAGACTGTGCGGTGACAGAGATGAGACTGTAAACCATGTATTAAGTGAATGTAGCAAAGTAGCACATCGCGAATACAAAACTAGGCACGACTGGGTTGGGAAGGTTATCCACTGAGGATCTGGAAATCAGGAAGAATTGAGACCAGATTACTGCACTGCGGCAATCGGCTAGAATACTCAGAAGAGTCCTGGAGACCTGAGGAGAGTTGTGGTCACTCAGCCCCAAGTGAAAGACCATCAGTTAACGCTGATGAGAAAAACTCAAAAGCTGTGAAAATAATAAAAGAAAAAAAAGAAAAAGAAGAAAAAGAAAAAGAAAAAAAAAAAGAAAAAGAAAAAAAAAAAAAAAAAAAAAGAAAAAAAGAAAAAAAAAAAGAAAAAAAGAAAAAAAGAAAAAGAAAAGAAATAAAAGAAAAGAAGAAAAAGAAGAAGAAGAAGAAGAAAAAGAAGAAAAAGAAGAAAAAGAAGAGGAAGAAATTCTTGAATACATAAAACTGAGCAAATTAGTATTAGATTGGGATATTTGAAACTATATATACGTAATTACGAACGCCTTCACATGAGCATGATGTGACACAAGGTCAATATGTAAGCAGGTCTCTCAGCTCCGTCGTTGCGAACCTCTTGATTGATTCAAAACATTCATAACAGGTCCCCTTGATGAGCCCCTTCTGCGTGGGAAGAAGAAAAAAGTCACAATTTGTCCTGCCTCAACAATCGTTCCTTCCCGTGCACTTCCCAAGCTGAAGTTTCTCATCAAGGGGACCCGTTTTGAATGCGTTGAGACCATCAATAGGTCCGTAACGACAAAGCTGAGAGACATACCCGAAGAACCCTTCCAGCAGGGCAGAGAAGCGTGACAGAGAAGGATGGGAAAATGCATTAAATTCAAGAGGTGACTACTTTGGAGAAGAAAACATTTAGTATGGTGTTTGGGTTTTAAATTAATTGTTTGTGACAACAGTCAGTTAGACAGTCAACAATTGGTTTGACTGGCCAAGCCTAACATGAAGTTACTAGTTCTCTAATGAACCCACTATAACAGCTTAAATAATTCCTGCCACTGCTGCCAGAAGAGTCCATTAAGCTGAGGAGGTGTTTGGCTGTTCTACTGTCCAATAGTTAACAATCTGTAACAGTAATTTCCAGACTGCAGGTTCAATCCTGGCTAAGGGTGAAAGTAACACTGAATAACAATTATCAGTATTCTACAACTTTTCAAACATGCCTATAAGAACGGGATGGGTTTGGGTTGGTCAACATGAGTTTTAGGGTAACCTTGAAAATCACTTGGTCCCAACAAATTTTTACATCATAAAGCCTCAGCCATACCCCAAATATGTTTGCTCCTCCGGCAACTTAATAATTGCCCCACGCCACTTGAATTAGCCTGACGATGGTCACTTAGTTGGGTACACATTTCTTATAGAAAGAAAATATACTGATAAGATATGCGATTCCCATTGTGGTTTTAATGGTAAGCAAGCTAGTCTCGTAGATTTATCAATACTGAATAAATCGTTCAACTGTGTGCAAATTATTTGTATTAGATAGGAATACTCGATCCATATAACTGTGCAAAAGTACTCTTAAGAAATAAGAACATAACAATTTAAAATAACCGTACAATGTAAGTGATATCCACATGTTAAGGAATAAAATAACCCTACCTGGATTTACATACCATTATAATCAATCACTCAAGAAATAAGGAAATCAAGTTCAATATATATCTACGTGCTTTCGTACGATATATATATATAAGGGATAGTCCTGGGTATCACACTAATCTGCTTCCGATGATGAGGCTCCAGTTCCGGATATCTGATAATGTGGGTACAATTTCATTACCATTACTTCCAGGCTCACTTTGACCCAGACTGGTAGTACCTATTGAGGTCCCATCTAACCATTCCCATAGAACCATTCAACAATTTTCAAAATATATCTATTATATGTTGTTTAAAACCATACTACTTTGTAAAAAGGGCGTCTCATGGTGGTTTAATTTTTAGTCAGCTAGTCTCGCATATCTAGTACTACTGAATAACGGGTTCAATCCTCGCTGGATGCCCCATAGTTGCAACCTACCCGTTGCTAACGGGTTGGGTAAATAGCTACAATGTAAAAAAAGTATTAAAGTGGTCAGGGTGGGCTAAAGTCGGTATCAGCCAAACAACAAGGGGGTCTATCCTCTTTTCACTAGCGCTAGACTAAGGAGATTGTTTTGGCGTCTGAGGTGAATTGCCGCACCTACCGCCAGCTCCACTTTACCGCACAGATCTCCGTACTACTCATACCCTGAGTTGGCGAGGGCCGGTGTCGAACCCGAATCCTTGTAGTTCCTAGTCCAACGCTCTAACAACCGAGAAAGTATCTGTGTTAGACAGAAATACTTAATATCACTTAACCGTTTGCAAAAATGATCTTCAGAAAGAACTAAACAAAAAATTGTAAATATCAACGTACAATGAACGTGATTCATTACGTATAAAATAACCCAAGATGGTCTGACATGCCGTTAAAAAAACGAAGGGATCAAAATACATAAATTTTATGTGGTTAATGAGCCGGTATAGCTCAGGCGTTAGAGCGTCGGACTAGGAACCACAAGGTTCCAGGTTCGATACCGGACCTATATAACTCAGCGCATGAGTAGCACATGGATCTGTGCGGTAAAGTGGTACGTGTGGCACTCCACATCAGACGCCAAGACAATCCTTGGCCAAGCGCTAGTGAAAAGTGGTTAGACTCCCTCGCTGTCTGGCTGCTACCGACTATAGGCCACCCCGACAATTTTACTTTTATTTATATGCACTGATTACAAAAATATTAAATTTTGCAATTGGGTCCAAGTTTTGCATTTTGTCTCTTTATCCAGTGTGCCAATGTCATCATCATATTGTACAGACACTACGGATACCCTTGATTCACCACTGGCAGGTCTTCCCCACAGCATCTAAAATCCGCTCAGAGCTGATTGATGTTGGTTTGTGCTTGATGGTCTACACTGATGTGCCCTTGTAAAGCATTCCAACATGAGGATTCTCATTTTTTCTCAACTTAAAAATAATCATTTGCTATTTTCTTCGTTTGTTATACATTAACAGAACTGCTTTATCGTTAACATGCACATATAACCATACCCGTTAAATGTCCAACAGATTGAGAATTTTTGAATTAGAACATTATGCCTTCATTATCTTTCTCTTTCTCTCTCTATATATATATACACACACACATATATACACACACAAACACATATATATACACACACAAACACATATATATATATACAAACATACACACACATATATATATATACAAACATACACACACACATATATATATATACAAACATACACACACATATATATATATATATACACACAAACATATATATATATATACACACACACAAACACATATATATATATACACACACAAACACACACACATATATATATATACACACACAAACACACACATATATATATATACACACACAAAACACACACACATATATATTACACACAAACATATATACATATATACACACAAACACACACACATATATATATACACAAAACATATATACATATACACACACAAACACATATACACACAAACACATATATATACACACACACACACATATATATACACACACACACACATATATATACACACATACATACACACACACATATATATATGCACACACACATACACGCGCACACACATACATATGCACACACAAACATACACACACACAAACATACACACAACACACATAATATAATATATATATATATATATATATATATATATATATACTTTTTGTCTCTTTTTCATACACCACACATTCATAGAAACCATAGCCGTTTAAAAGTCAATCGATTGAGAGTTTTTTTTAACTAAAACATTACGCCTTCAGTATCTCTCGCTCTCTCTCTCACACACATATATATACATATACATATATATATATATATATATATATATATATAGTCTCTTTTCATACACTACACATATACATACGAATGTACACATATGCGAACACATATGGATCCCTTGTTCCTCCCGCCAAAAAAAAAAAAAAAATGGCTGGCTGGTCTCGGTCGGCCGTCCGGTGAAGGAGGCTACGTTTCGGTACGAGTATTTCTCTTTAGGATTTTATTGCAGGAGGTCGGTCGTAAAACTGGGTTCGTGAAGCGATCAAGGAAACACTTATTTACCCGCTTTTCAAATGCACTTGTAGAATTTTGGGAATTTTTACGACCCTCACTCGGCGGACTTCTTTCATCGAGAATAGACTCAGGGGTTGGAAGTAGAAAAACAACATAGCATGGTTGACTGGTGGGTAATGAGAGGAAAAAGAAGGAGGAGGAAAAAGAAAAGAAACAGAAAGACACACACAAAGAAAAAAGAAAAACAAAGAAAGAAAGAGACTAAGAAAGTAAAGAGAAAGAGAAAGTGAAAGAAAGAAAGAAAGCGATGGTGTGTAGCGGAGTAAAGTAGAAAAAGAAGAGATAGAATGATAAGAGATGCTAGGTGAAGATGATGATTATGATGATATCATGGAATCAGATAAGGTAACGAAGAAGGAAAAGGCAAACAAGAGGAAAGGGAAGAAAAGAACGAAGAAAAGAAAGTGAGGTAGAAAAAGAGTAAAAAAAAAGAAAAAAAAAGAAAGAAAAGAAAATGAATAAATAAATAAAGACCTTTAGTGAAAGGAAACAAAAATAAGGGGGGACCCCAAACGAAAACCATTAAGCGAATTAAAGAAACTAACGGTAAAAAGCAGAAGGAGCTTTTTGAAAATGCCCTTCTCCCCGTAAAAAAAAAATTGAATAGTTCACCTACAGCATTTCTTCTGATATTATACAATTACAAATCTCTCCGGTCGGCCGAGGATATAATCCACCGACTGTATCCACTGCATTGGTTTGTTGGATTTTACGGCATGTCAACCCTTGTTGAGTTATCTTATGCGGAAGACGTTTTGTTCCATTCACGCTGAATGGTATTCAAAATTTTCGTGCATATCGCATTCGTGCGTCCTGACCTCCTGCCCTATAAAAGCTGAGCAGTGCCCGATGAAAAAGTCAACCGTGCTAGTTATGAACCACCGAGCTGTTTGAAGGCATTTTTACCAACAAGTTAATGCGATATGAAAGTGATATTTTACCGCCACCAAGTTATTTATCGACAAGTGATTGTAAATATTGTACCCCCCTCTTTAAAGTATTTTTTTCTGTATTTTCAGTTTATTCTAATTCAAAACAACTGTCACGTATTCTTAAATAGATACGCCCGAGTTTCGATAATAAAAAAAACAATCGGCTGACTTCTGATTTAGGTCGGAAAATTAAAACGGTAAGTTTTTTGGTGGTACCCAATGACAGTTTAACTACAGTCTATGAATTAACATTTTGCGAATAGGGTTACAGTTTTAGGGAATTAAAGTTGTTTTTAATTACGTATTGCTTAAAAAATAAACAACAAAAACCCAAATTACTATACATTTAATTAACCATTGAAATTAATCATTGAATCTATTATTGAGACAGTTGTTTGTGTTAGTATTGCAATGTATAATTTCAATTAAACTTAGGTTAAAAATATTTTCAACATTAAATTTATAGTAATTTGGGTTTTTCGTTGTTTATTTTTTTTAAGCAATACGTAATTAAAAACAGCCTTAATCCCCTAAAACCGTAACCCAATTCGCAAAATGTTAATTCATAGACTGTAGTTAAACTGTCATTGGGTAACACCAAAAAACTTTCCGTTTTAATGTTCCAACCTAAATCAGAAGTCAGCCCATTTTGGATCTCTAACTAAGAGAAATACATGTAAACCTAATTATTAATGGGTTTTAATGCGAATAATACGTTATGGTATATTAATAACTTTTTATTTAGATTATTGTTTGGTACTACTATACATTATATCTATCGATTGACCTATCAAATAAATTCTACACTTAACTTACTGAATTACCACCTGCATATAAGAGCGTGTATATGCCCTTTCTTTCTTTCTTTCTTTCTTTATGCCAGTCTTTCTGTCTGTCTGTCTGCCTGTCAGTCTCTGTTTGTATATACCAATGCATATGAATAGATATTTACTATACATACTTTTATCTGTCATGTTGGTCAAATGGGAAAGGGTGAATTTTACTTGGATGATTGTTTGTGTTAGTATTGCAATGTATAATTTCAATTAAACTTAATTTAAAAAATATTTTTCAACATTAAATGTAGCTGATACCAATAATAGGCCACTCCGTCGCTTTTACTTACTTACATGCCAAATATATTTGACTGAAAACAATTATTGCCGGCTAAAAATATTTAAAACCAGCATCAGGCCGAGCTGACAGCAAGAATTTCTATAATCTCTCTCTCGCCACACGACACTATCGGTCACCTCTCCTAGCAGGTCTTCCACGTGGCATCTATAATTTGTACAGAGCTTATTGGTGTATGTTTTTGTTTGTCGCTCTACATGGGAAAACATCACTTAAGGTTGGTTGGATACTATTACTATTCTTTTAATCTAACCATTCTTTTAGACAATAACCAAATAAATGAAATTATTTTAATTACACTGGTTTACAAAAAAATTGAGGCAAGCACAAAAATAGCAGATTTAACCTAATTTGGGGGTGATGAATTCAGATTTGAAATCTGTTTTTACTCATCACCTCTATCTTTTTTTAGATATGCATACTGTACATAAAGGCGTATATGCATTCAGGGTTAATTTCTAATATTGCGACTTATGACTTCTTTTTTAGTTATTATGCAATAAATGTAAGTGATAGCATTACATTATATATAGCTATATATCAAGATGGATTTGGGCAGTTAAGCACAGCCAACACGTCTCAATCAACAGCCAGTAGTGCTCTGGCAGTCAGCGCAGGAGGCTGTCGTCCCTCGCAGCGCAGGAGGAAGGTGTCCCTCGACAATTGTGTTACACAATCTTTTGGGTATATATTTGTATTACAATTTCCAACGACGCACATTTCATTGCCTTACATATGATTTAATTTTACTTTGTTGGATGCTCTTGCGGGACATCCCGGAGGCAAAATATAGCAGATCATCTAAGAAAACACATTTCTGTCGGCAGTACTAGGAATTGTGTACATTGTGTCATCCAAGTATATTTATTCAGTCAATGTTCTTTATCTATCCTATTTTATCTGTAATAAGCTGCTTCAACTGTTGAAATAAGCACGTATATACTCTGTATATACTAAAATGAGAATATTTAAAAGCCAGAAAACTAGAGATGATATAGCAAAACTGTTTATAAATTTGAATTCTGCACGCCCAAATTAGTAAAAAAAAACACCTATTCACATTCTTGCCTCAGACAAAAAAATATTTTTTGTAAACCAGTGTTATTATTCTGATAACTTTATTTCAATCTATTAGATTTCCATATGCGTCAGCTGAATGAGCTAACTATATACATTCTCAAATGACTTGATTAGTTAAAAGTTAAAGTTAATAGAAAAAAATGTCAATATGACATGTATTAAAAAATTGAAATAATGAATTATAAATTATCTTAATTCATTATCTAGATATATGAATAAATTAATAATGTAGATAATAAATGTAATGCTTAAGGCATAGGCACCAGATACTTTTTGAAATATCAGAATATTTGTGGCATGTCAAACACGTTGAAAACTTGAAAAAATCTTTCTGAAACCGATTTCTTTCACGGGAAATTCTCCCCTGACTATTACCTATGGTCGAAACTAATTGAGAATAATTCAAAAATAAATAACCCCAAAAAGTATTCCTGTTTTTCTTATGACTTTTTCTTCATATATATATATATATATATATATATATATATATATATAATTATAAAGATACCCGGTAATAGCCTACTCGAGTTTCACCATAAGGATCTTCAGGGTTAAATCCACTGGATTAATCAAGATATTGATTAATTGCAGTTGATTTCACGTGAAATCTTTATGATAATAAATTTGCTCCACTAACGTAATGAGCACTTTATATTTGTTGTATCGCTGTCTAATCATTGTGAAACTTGCATCAACTAACCATTGTGACCATTTTCACCGGTAAGTCACATTTTCCACAAATACCAAATATATATATATATATATATATATATATATATATATATATAATATAAACAATGATACAAGAATGAAAATGTTAAGAAAAGAACATTATTTTCATCCCTTTTGCAAAACAGCTGTAACCATCTATTAGTAACTCAATTTTTTTTTCATTTTGTTAGTCACATTCTTTAAAATTAAAATAATATGCAGCACAAATATTGAACGAAACCAACAAATTCAGTCAATGATATCAAAATTTCGATCAAACGAGTTGTCTCCCTTTACTACTTAATTAGAAAAAAAAAAAAACAACCTTTGCTTTTATATTTTTAGTTTTTCTTTTTGATGAACAAATAAAAAAATTCCAAAAGTTTAATCTAAAAGTTTAATTTTCTCTAATATGATAAAATATATTTTACCATTCTACTCTTGATTGCCAAGATACCAAATTGTATATGTATTTGTTTAAATTGCCAACATAAATTTATCCATGACTCTTCCAGCAGAGCCATATTTCAAAATAAACTTAAAAAAAATAAATTAAAAAAAAAGATTTTTCTCTGTGTATAAAAATGCAGTCATTTCAAGAATTTATGAATTTATTCCAAATACCAAGAATCTAATTTTCGAAAACAATTAGAGTTTTTAAATAATTAAAAATAATTTAGAAAATAATTTAAATTTGAAATAATTCAATTAAAAACAATAATCAAATAATTGAATTCGTAAAACAAAAACAAGTTTTGTTGATTTCTTGATCTCCTTTATTTCATCCTAAACGATCGATTCGAATGCCCGGGTGCCGTTTGTTTATCTTGCGCATTTTCGATAGCATCGCAAATCGTGTAATCCGATTATTGCATTTGACTTCACTTCTCATTAAAACAAATTCGAAGGCGTGAATATCGAGCAGTTGGTCAGAGTTTTAAAAAAGAGAAACAATTTTAGAGTTTCTAAATGAAGTCACAGTCATACTAATTTTATTACAATTTAGTTTGCTTTTCCCCCTTTCCACATTGTATTGTTGTCATAGTTCCATATTTGGTATTCCTCGCACTATATAATACTCGATAATAAAGGCTTGTGAGGCTTTGTATGATTTTTGTTTGTTTTTGTTTACACAAAATTCTAAATACGCCAGTAAGATCTAATTTCATTATATGAGACTCGATGTCTCGTATTAAATCTCATGACTACAAATCATAGTTTTTTTTTTAATTCTCTATTATAGATTAGATATTAATTTTTAAACTTATGCCATATTCCTTAATATCATTAACGTTTCATATGTTTCTGTTAAAGCCGGTCACTGATAACAGACAGTGAAATTGTACTTTTAATTGAGGCACATTGACTCAAATATTGGAAACTCATTTAGACAAAATAGAAATTGTTTGTATGCCTACATTTGGATATAAAGGAATACTTTTTCGTTGTCGGCCGGCTAGATCTACTACGAATAGCCCACCAAAAAACTATCAGATAATGTAGAATCTTTAACCCATTCAACCAATCAAAAACGAGAATTCGATGTTAATATCAACTAGAACGAATAAAAAAACATTATTAAAGCACTCTTCAAAGATTATTGATATGTAAATGATTTCAGAGCATTTTTCCCGACATATACAGAATTTTAATGAAAAACCTAATAAAAAATATTTCTACCAGTTTATAAAACCTAACCAAACAAAAATATTTATGTAAAAGCTATTTAAAGTCAATGAAAATTATTTCTTCCAGTTTACGATATACAAAGTTAATGAAAAATTAACTATTTTTTGCAATATATTGATAATCACTGTGTTAGTAAAGGGGTAATTCTATGTCAAATTACCCAGAAAAAAGTAAAATTGTCACCCATCCCCTTCAATTTTTCTGAATTTTTTTCAGGAGTGGACTAGTCCGCAAAATTTGAGCATTTTTTAAATTATTATTTCACATATATTGAACATTATTTGTACTAAAAGTTTGATTTTTAACCAGAACCAAAGCTACAACATCAATACATATTTTGCAGATCAGCAATAATTAATAACTTATAATTGGTTAACTTTAAGACTTGTGTTCCTTGGACGAAGATACTTTTATAATCCAAATTTCAGGAGTAGGGAAGCTCTAGAACTAATTTTACAGACAAAAATTGATTACAAAAAGTCGCCATTTTTCGCTACCCCCCCCCATCAAATTTGCAGAGCTAAAAATGGAGATAACTCCAATTTTTGGAATTGGAAGCTCAAATTTTTGGGGTTGTCTAACGTTATCATTCTCCTTACTTGGACATAATTTCAGAAAAATTGAAGCGGGTGGGTGACATGGCCTGGATGATTTGACATGGAATTACCCAAAAGTTATTTTTGCCAGTTTGCAAGGATTGATGTGCTATTAAGGAAAATAACCAATCAACAAGCAAGTTACACAATAATTATTTTAATAAAACAACGAAATGACATCACAATCAAATAGTTATTTCTATTCAATTCACCTTAACTCTATGCCTACGAAATTTCATCCACGGCTGTACCAAATTTTCTTAGTACTTTTCACTCTATGATGGGATATTTCAAAGTTCACTATCTACTCACCTCAAAACTCATTGTATTCAAATAAAGTCCTATTATCATGGTATTGTCGTAATCTGAGTCATTCTGCTCAATGAAAATAAAGTAACCTTTAGATTACATACTTTGTTTAGGTGTCGTGACTGAGCCGCTTTAACGTTGGCAAAGAGTTAATTTATTTAACTTAACTCGAAAACTAGTCATAATCCAACAAATTGTCAATTATTTTCAACCAGATATTTCATCTATTACAAATACAATACTTTTTTACATGAAAAAATAAATTAATTAACAGGCGTGTCACGGGGGAGAAGAAATAAAAAGGAATACTTACGCTCTAGCGTCTGCAAAACTTTTGAAATGCATCGGTAAAAAAAAATCCAAAATGGAGGTGGAAAAATCAGTCAATATAAAGATATAATCGTGGGGCCAAATGAAATCGATAATTCTCATTGGATAAAACAATAGAAGTAAAATGCATTATTTTGATAGTATTAGTTAGAAGTGAAGACTTAGACTAATTCTGATTGGTCAAAATCCCTACAGTAGATTTAATGAAAGAAAAAAAACAAAAAAAAACTCCCTTTCGCGTAGACCAGTGTTTCCCAAAAGTTTTCATGCTTGTGCCGCACTTGTCTTCCAATAGATTTCTTGAACCCCGCCTTAAACTATCATGCGAACACACTATTTTTAAACATTCAAAAATGTAGATATTTGCTATTTATATCGAACCAGAAGCGGTTACCCAGCATCTACTGGGTAGAGGGGAAAAAAACCTGGTGTATTGATTTGTTTACTTTTGAGATTTACAAATGCTGGACGTTTTTACATAGAATTTCAATGTTATTTCTATGTATATTTTAATTTTCAAATGTCTTCAAATCTAAATCAAATCTTCATAATTTTTACACAAAAAGCAAGAACTGGTGATATTTCCATTTCTCTGAATGTTTGAGATGAGGCTTGATGATTAGTATTATTTGCGTTATTCGGACTATTGTCCCCATCTTCATTGTTATGTGTACAACGTTTCGGCCGATATGCCACCCGGCTTTCTTCAGGTATTTCTTGTCGGACTCGGAAACCTTCTCGGACGCGGGCAAGAAAGTTCCCGTGTCCGAAAAGAAGGTTCCCGCGTCCGAGAAGGTTCCCGAGTCCGACAAAAAATACCTGAAGAAAACCGGACATATCGGCCGAAACGTTGTACAAATAACAATGAAGATGAGGACAATAGTCCGAATAACGCAGATAATACTGGTGATATTTATATGTATATATATTTACTTTGTCGTCAATTGTTTTATTTTCGTTGTTTCATCCGGACATTCATGATTACACAACAACTACCCTTTATATTTACTAGAAGTTGCTACCGCGTCACCTGGGTAGAGGAGGATTTTTTAAAGTTAGTCTCGCAGATCCATTATTACTTATAGCGAGTGAGATCCTCACTGGTTGCATCATAAAACCCATACGGAAATATATAACAATATAGAAATAAATTTCCATTCAATGATTTACAATTTAAAAAAAAGATATAGATGATGTAATTAATTCAATCAATCAATATTATATTTCAAAGCGAAAAAAATACAAAAAAAGATAAATAAAATAACACGCTAATGACTTTCCCTTCTGTTACTTTTTAAATTTGATTTTTTAAATATATTCCCAAATATAAATCAAATCTCCATCATTTTTGCTCAAAAACCAACCCCTGGTGATATTTAATGTGTATATGCATTTACTTTGTCATTAATTGTTTTATTTTCGAAGTTTCCTCTGGACATACAGATACACACAACCGCTCTTTATATATGTACTAGAAGCGGCTACCCGGCGTTGCCTGGGTAAATGGAGATTTTTTAATAAACGTTAGTCTCGTAGATCCATTATTACTGAATCGTGAATTCCATCACCGCAGGATGTCCCATTAAAATCCTAAGGTAAACTAAAGACCTTGCATTGATCCAGCAACTCTAAAACAAAAATGAATGCCTACTAATTACAATATTAAATGCAAAAAAAAAAAAATCAATGCTGTTGTCATTTAGATTTTATTTTTTTAATTATCTACACGAATATAAATCAAATCTTCATTATTGTTGCTCAAAAACCAAGATATGATGATTGTGAATGTTTATATATATATATATATATATATATATATATATATATATATATATATATATATATATACTTTGTCGTTAATTGTTTTATTTTCATAGTTTCCTCCGGACATATATACATACAAACTGCCCTTTAGGGGCCGAGTTACCTCAGTCGGTAGAGCATTCGGCTAGAAACCACAAGGTTCCTAGTTCGATACCGGTCCTCGCCAACTCAGCATATGAGTAGCACAGTGATCTGTGCGGTAAAGTAAGGAGCTGATGATAGATGTGGCGCTCCACATCAGACGCGAAAACAATCTCCTTGGTCTATCACTATTGAAAAGGGGATAGACTCCCTCGCTGACTGGCTGATACCGACTTTAGGCCGCCCCGACGACTTTACTTACTTTATTTAGATAGATAAACATTCGAATAATGATTTGCTTTCAGTTTTAATAGCATAAAATACTATGAAAAGGAAAGAGATGAAATTCCTCAGGAGTTAAAATGAAAAAAAACAACAAAAAAAACAAAAACAAAACAAAAAAAACAACAATTTACCAAAAGTGGTCAAGGTAAAATCTAAACGGAAAATTGGAGGCCCAAAAAGATTAAAATTAACATTCAGGGCTTCCAAATCTGAAATGAACTTTGACCCTTGCAGTGGTCTATCTGCTGGCTAGGCGACATGTGGTAACTGGTGTACCACTGTACGTCTTGTGTACAGGCGTAAAGCAATTATTCAAACTTTTGATTCTGATTTTGGACAACATTAAAAAAAAACAACTATGCATTCTTTAATAATACTTATGTCAGATTTAATCTGTATAAACTGCATACGTGTTCCTTTACCTAAGTAATTCTGACATTGAGATTTTGGAAAAAAACAAAAGACAAAAACAAAAAAAGTTATTTATTAACTGCCACCCTGTCGCTCCCACACCTTTTGCCTCGCTGTCCCCCATGTCCTTCCACCACTCGCAGCAGAGGGGAGTGTTGTACCGCCCATTTTAGAAAACACTAACGTAGAAAATACTAATTATTTAATTGGGGCTATTCGCAGAATTCGACCCCGTTTCCTGCCTTAAAAAACGCTAAGCAGTGATAGCTCGAAAAACAACCCTCCCTACCAATGAATATTGATTGTTGGAAATAAATATATCAGAATAATATAAAAATACCGAAAAAAATGTTTCGATTTTTTATTTGTAATTTATTGTCTAAAAAAATAAATACATAAATGAAAATACCGAAAAAAATATTTTTAGCGGAGTGAAGGCGTTTTTATCGACAAATTATTTTTTTAGTGGTTTGAAAGCATTAAAAGTGAGCCATATTTTTATCGACAAGTGTATGTAAATATTTAGCCCCCCACTTAAATAAAATTAAAGTGGGGTGGGGGGTAAAATATTTACATCTACTTGTGAAAAAAGACTGGAGGGGGTAAAATATCGCATTAACTTTTCGGGGAAAACGCCTTGAGCGCTGGTTGTTTTTTCAGCGTGCAACGCTTCAGCTAGGGAATTCATTCGCAGGGAGGGTTGTTTTTGAGCTATCACCGCCTAGCATTTTTTAAGGCAGGATGCCGAGAAGCAATTCTGCAACCAGCTCCAATTAATTATTGCAATCATGGGACAATTTTGGTGGAATTCCTGCAGGGTATTAAGGGCCGGCCCCTCAATCAGTAGTGCGTTCGGCTAGAAACCACAAAGTTCCTAGTTCGATACAGGTCCTCGCCAACTCAGCGTATGAGTAGCACAGGGATCTGTGTGGTAAAGTAAGGAGCTGATGGTAGGTGTGGCGCTCCACCTCATATGCTAAAACAATCTCCTTGGTCTAGCGCTATTGAAAAGGGGATAAACTCCCTCGCTGACTGGCTGATACCGACTTTAGGCCGCCCCGACGACTTATTAAGCGTTCATGACTAGGTCCATGAGAGAGAAATCGTGATGCTAATGACCCGAAACTTTCGCTAACCCTAGGAGTTATATCACTGATGAGGCATTGCAGCATACAAAAAATTATTGCTTATAAAATGAGAATGAATAAACACACACACACACACACACACACATATATATATTTTTTAGGAGAATATGTGCTTAATTAAAGTCATACCTAATTTGAAAATTAATTAGTTGATAATTAATGAATTAGGCGAATATATCTGTTCAAATGTAAGGCGTAAACAAATCGAGAAAAAGTCGATCACTGTATGTACATTTCGGCTATCGCCATCTCAAACAAATTGTTTGCGTACTCGGGTCTCGAACCCGGTCAGAGGTAGCTGTTAAACGGTATAACCACACTGATGAGAGGTGATACCTTGAAACACGTGTCTGTGGATTACTTTATTATACATGCTCTCAAATTTGGTTGAGCACTTTAATTAGAAGGGATTTAATTTCAAAATTCACCGTATTCGGCGTACAGCTAAACCTCGCTCTGTTTACATAAACAAAGTTTGAGGCCTCTAGGGAATTTCATTTCCGCTTAGAAATGTAGCGATTAAATAGTCTCCTATATTTGACAGCTGCTTGTGGCCGCACGGGTAAGAGGTTTGGCGAACGAAAGTTCATTCGTGTCTCGAACCCGGCCAGAGGTAGCTGTTAAACGGTATAACCACACTGATGAGAGGTGATACCTCGAAACACGTGTCTGTGGATTACTTTATTATATATATATATATTAATTAGAATTATATGCTAAAATTCTTCTAAATCAGTAAAATACAGTGGTCTTTTCACAAGAATGCATAGCAATATCACTATATTCCAAATGTAAAATAAGATAAAAACTCACGATGCCGAGTTTCACGTGCATGATCCTCAGCTGAGCCTGTGTCAATTCGTCTACAATCGGAATTTCAGACAGGTCGATACAAGTTCGCCTTAAAATCGGAAACGTGGGACAAACTCAGTCATGAATTACTACTCATATATATATATATATATATATATATATATATATATATGTGTGTGTGTGTGTGTGTGTGTGTGTGTGTGTGAGGAAAATGGGGTTGGCCATTCATTTTTTCTACCTACCTCTCTCAACTCTCTTTCCCATCAGATTTCATTCTCATCTTTCCCAAAGATGTCCCCTATAACCAATCAATTCTTTCCCTCACCACAAAACCTACCCACCTACCCACTTCCCCCTTCTATAAAACACTTGTATGATCTGAATAATTCAATAAAAGCTGAAGAAACTGAGTTCAATTCTCCACCGAAATAAACTATATATTTTTGTCTGTTTTGTTCTTTCATTCCTTATATTTTACCTCATATATATATATATATATATATATATATATATATAGAGAGAGAGAGAGAGAGAGAGAGAGAGACACACACAGAGACAGAGAGAGACAGACAGACAGTGGGAGACAGAGACAGAGACAGAGAGACAGTATGGGAGGAGATAAAGTGTATTACCGCTTAAAAAGTATTCCAAAAATATGAATTTATTCTTGATAGTAAAGTCCACACACACACACACACACACAGATATATATATATATATATATATATATATTATATAGAAGAGAGAGAGAGAGAGGGAGAGAGAGAGAGAGAGAGGGAGAGAGAGAGAGAGAGAGAGAGAGGGGGATAGAGACAGACAGACAGACAGACAGAGTCAAGAATCCGTGCTGTCAGCACGCATTGACGTTGATGGTGATGATAATGATGATGATGGTGGTGGTGGAGATTCTACTGGAGTTTGGGGAAAAAAACGTAATAAAATGAAGCAGTGTGTACTTTAAGGACTATATAATCATCTCCGGCTATTTGATGCCAAGGAGGTTTTATAAAAAAAGCATAAATCATCTCGAAGTATTATGCCTTTCTTTCTTCGTTAAGAAAATCGTACGTTTACTTTACCTTTCTTGTACACAAGGCTTTTTTTTATATTCTTACTAACACTAAGAAGCCTATGTAAGCAAAGGATTTAATTACGGCCATCGCCAAGGGAGGTAATCGGAAACATACTCTGACCAAAAGAGCTGCCGTCACATCTTATTTCTTACCGAATAAATTATAATAATATGGCAATATTAAATGCAATCTTTCTTTCTTTTCGTTCTTTTCTCTCTCTTCGTTTTGCCAGCAGGTTTTTCAATTTCTTTCCCTTTTTTCTTGAGACCCTTATAACTAACCACAAATGGTACTTTCTTTTCGAAATTCGGCGTTTTCTTTCTTTGAAAGGATTTACGGTGCTATGGAATTAGATTCGTCCCAGATTCCTGTTCTAAACAAAGCTATCCCATTTGCTTTTGTTTCTTTGCCGGTTACCGGCATAAAGATGTACCTCCTTAAAATTTTACCGTGCATTCTTTCTCTTTTGATATGCTTTTTACCGAGAAAATAGTTTATAGAGTTTTATCTGGTGCTATTCGCAGAATTGTATCCCAGCCTCTTGTCTTAAAAACGCTAGGCGGTGATAGCTGAAAAAACAATCCGCTGTACAAATGAAGTCCATAGCAGTTGTTTTTTAGTTAAAATAAAAAAAAGAATATCTAAATATTTTGATTTTTTATTTGTAATAGATGGTTGGAAATGAATATATTAAAATCTTTAAAAAATACCGAAAAAAATGTTTTTATTTTTTATTTGTAATTGATTGTCGAAAAAAAAAATGAAAATACAGAAAAAAAAAAGATATCTTTTTAGCTGATTGAAAGCGTTTTTATCGGCAAATTATTATTATTTTTTTAGTGGTTTGAAGGCCTTAAACGTAAGCCATATTTTTATCGACAAGTGAATGTAAATATTTAGCCCCCCCCCCCGCTTAGAATATTTGAAAGTGGGGAGGGTTAAAATATTTACATTTACTTGTTTAAAAAAGAGTGGAGAGGGTAAAAATATCGCATTTACGTTTTTTCAGTTATCACCGCCTAGCGTTTCTTTAAGGCAGGAGGTCGGGACGCAATTCTGCAAATAGCTCCGTTTTTCTTATTTACAATGCCCCCCCCCGCCCAACGGATAGAATACAAATAAGAAATGAGAAAACATAGATAAATTCAAACTTGTGCATTTATTTCAATTGGATTTTTAACCCTAACTCTAACCCTGCCACTAACCCTAACCCTGCCGCTAAATCTTTAACCTAAACCCTAACCCTAAACTCTAACCGCTGCACAAGTTTAAATCTATTTGTGTTGTCTTATTTCATTTTTATTTTATCCAGTGCGAGGTATTATTTTGTTTCTAACATTAAGTCAATGGAAAGTATTCAACTAGATTATCCCAGGGGCTGGATTTATAAGGGGGGCAAAGGGGGCACTTGTATCCGCCCTCTACCAGAGGGCCACTGAGATTTCCTTTATAAAACCTGTTATAATTATAAGATTGGTCTTAACATTTAAAAAAAACTGCTGATTTGCTGCGAGTTGGAAAGAATTACATCACTTTGTCGTATAATACAAACTGAAAAATGTACAAAAGCTTATTCTTACAGTCAATACAAAAATAAATAAATAAATAAATAGATAAATAGATAAAATAAGACCTAAATATTTTTCTAAAAATATATGAAAAATATATTTTTGGTTAATAGACTCAATTTTTGAAATCCACCTTGACAATATATTTCCAGTGCAAATGGTTGCCGATGGTAGCTTTTAAGTGTTGGTAATAATTTTATTTATTCTTGTATTTATTATATTGGATCAGGGCCAGATTTATAGCAAGACAAAGGAACAATTATCTTGGAGCCCTCTACCCCAGGGACACGCAGACTTCCTTTATAAAAAAAAAACTGTAATAATTATAAAATTAGATTTATTATTGAAAAATTATAATGCTGATTTGCTGCGAGTTGGGAAAAATTACATCAGTTTGTTGTATAATACAAACTGAAAAATGTACTAACGTTTATTTTTAGAGTGAATATAAAAAAAATAAAACCTAACATTTTCTTTGAAACCTAAATTATATATTTTTTCTTTTAACAAATTAATTTTTATCTAATTCTGGAGATGAAAATTGAACTGAATCCCGTAATATAGCAGCAATACATTTTCTTTTCATGCTTCATTCACAACGGCCTTTAATTGTAAGTACATTATTTTTTCAACACTTCTTTTTAGTTATTAACATTAGTTAAATATATAGGTCATGCTATTTTCCTCTAATTTATATAAAAAGCATACGTCGAACTCACAATTCATTATATATATATATATATATATATATATATATATATATATATAATATATATATATATATATATATATATATATATATATGCTTCCCAATCCCATGGTTGAGCACTGTGGGGGGCATTAATTGTAACTTCACCGTTTGGCATTATCCGTGACCCGTCTGTTTACAGATTAGAGTTCTCTGGTGATTGTAAAAACATACCACCGTAAAGTATGTAGCAATTAATTGTTCACCCTAGACTAACGGCCCGCTGATAGCCGTTAAGGTTAAGAACTTAGCAGACGAAAATTCTGTCGGGTTTCGATCCCGGCTAGAGGTAGCTGTTAAAATTTCGAGTCGCACTGATGAGAAGTAAACTTCGAAACACATGTCTGTGGATGACTGATATATATATATATATATATATATATATATATATATATATATATATATATATATATATATGTGTGTGTGTGTGTGTGTAAAAGTATTCAACTAACTGGCATGTAGGGGATGATACTATATAGCAAGACAAAGGGGTACTTGTCTTGGAGCCCTCTACCCGGGGTATACGATGACTTCCTTTATAAAACCTGTAATAATCATAAAATTAGATTATTGAACAAAATGATGATGATTTGGTGCAAGCTGGAAAGAATCACATCACTGTAAGCGTTATTTTCGTATTCGCCTGGGGAGTTGTCTGCCCGTCTAGTTTCGCTGGTTCACGCTAGGGGCCTTTGATATTTAAGCGGCTGATTTGAACGTCTCTATCTCTCTTTGCCTGCCGACCTACGAGGCACCACTATGGGTTAGACTCTGTCTACCCCTTTCTCGTTGGGGCTTCGGCCCTTAACACTGGCCACTCACTGCTAGTAAGTCTCGTATACGATATATGACTATCCTTTAGTCATGTATCCGTAACTATGTTTTTATGTACATTTAGGTATCTCTTTGATACCTAAATATCTTGTATTTTACCATTCATGAATGTACCATTATCTCTACTCTTGTATATGTATATATATTACTTATGTATGTATGTTCATGTACACCTATGTATTATGTACCCTGTTTATCCATGTGCTGTACCATATTAAATGTTTTATCTATCAAGCGTTGTCGGAGTTTTATCTTCAAGTATATATCACCTTTGAATCATACATCACTTTGTCGTCTAATACAAACTGAAAAAATTCTTATTCTTACAGTCAATATAACTGAAAATGAAAATCAAACATATTCTTCGGAACCTAACTTCTGTCTTTTAATCAATTTATTTTACTTATTTCGCATGTACCCGATTTAATTTCTATATTGAAGTTACTTGTGTGTGGAGGGCCTCCCTAACCAGAAATACCCATTGGAGTAGATTGTTCTAATTTCGTTAACCAGGTACGAGTATTGTTATATTAAATAATCCTAATAGATTAGATAAAGGGTTCGGTTTGAAGTTCCATGAAGGCTCAGGGGTTACAACACGAGGGTTACTGTGTTTGACAAGAAACACCTGAAGAAGTCCGGGTTGAAAATTGGCCGAAACGTTGTGTATATAACAATAAAGATGAAAACAACTGTCCAAAAATCTATTAATAATGGAGATTCGCTTCCGGTTTTTGTCTGTAACAAAAACTACGTCACTGCTTACGTCACATTACCCAAAATCGTCAGAACATAGAATAAATACACTTAGAATTTGAACATGTAACATTAGACTGTCCTCATTGTATTTTAAAACAAGTTTTTAATACATGACTGGTATTATATATTTAATATAGTTTTTTTTATTTAAAACATATTTAAAGTTTACATTTCAAATTGTTTTATTTTTTAATCCTTTAATGAATTTTGATGATTTTACTTATGTTACAAACTGACTGACATTGAATTCTAACTCGCACCCCTTAGGCAATGTGTTTCAAAAAATCTAATTTTACATTGCCCGGAGGGTGTTTTTTATTTGCTAGTATAAATAATAGAGATGGTGTTAACTAATGTTTTAACTTAGACATTCGACGCTTCTTTTGAATGTCATTTTTGTAACACAATTTATTTAATTTTATTTTCATTTGTCCGTTATGTTTTCGTTTAGTAATCCATCTATCTTTGCTTATTAAAAGGATTATATATTTTTCAACTTGATTCATATTTTCTCCCCTCCCCCTCTCTCTCTCTCCTCAAATATTCTTTGTCTTTTTCTTGTTTTTTCATTTTGCAGGTGCTCTAACAAACAGGGGAAAAAAATCTTCCGATGAAGAAGAAGTGAATGTAACGAACATTGATGGGCAGAAATAAAGTATATTTTTATGTTTCACAGTCATAATAATGCACTAAATGACCTGTTATTACGATGTTATTTGGCTGATTTTGAAGCTGAAGGTTTCTTTCAAAAATAAGTATACATGACAGATAATTATCTCATGTAAGTCACGTTAGGTTTTACCAGGTCCAAAATACTACCGAACCAAGTAATATCTCTCTCTCTCTCTCTCTCTCTCTCTCTCTTCTCTCTATATATATATATATATATATATATATTATATTATATATACATATATATATATCATTCTGTTCCTATTCATCTTTCTATCTATCTTTATCCCAGCCTGTTCCTATCCATCTATCTCAGTTTGTTCTCTCTCTCTTCTCTCTCTCTCCCCCTCTCTCTCTCTCTCTCTCTCTCTCTCACACACACACACACACACACACACACACACACACAGCTGGTGGTAGCATAGTTGGATTCCTACTTTCCCAAATGTATAAGCGCTATGTGAAATCGAAACAGCCTGGTCCAGGATTTGAACTCGTCTCGCCCTGTCCATTTCATACGATAATAACCATTACATAACGCGCCTCCTATTGAATATTTCCTAAAGTCGATATCAACCAGGCAGCAAGGAAGTCTACCCCCTTTTCCCTAGACCAAAGAGATTGTTTTTTGCATCTGAGATGGATTGTCACACCTACCATCAGTTCATCATTTTACCGCACAGATTCCTGTGCTTCTCATCCACTGAGTTGGTGGCTGGTATCGAACCAGGAACCTTTCGGTTCCTAGGCGAACGCTCTACCGACTGAGCTAAACCGATTCCTAAAACCCCAGTCACTATGTTCACTTTCGAACTAATACCACAGGAAAATGTTTTAATCTCCGCTAGTTATGGGTTAAATATCATTACTACTGTTCTTCAAGAATAGCTTTGCCATTACATAGCCCACGAAGATTGATATTGCCATTAAACAAAACGAATTCAAACCAAACCATTAAATTTTGTAGTGTCTCATATCCCGTGTCAATGATATCCGCTTGAATTTTTTACCGCCATAGTAAAGTTTGTACAAATATCGTCGAAGAATACGTATGGAATTAAATAATTTCTACAATGTACAAATTGTTATCAAATTCAATAAGTATTGTTCGACATTTTCTGTATCTATATTCTTTATGTTTGTATCTAGTTTCTTGTACAATATATGTAACAACACACACACTTACGTGTGCAAACACACACGCTCACAATTACCATCATTTTCTTCCTTTAAAAACATATCATATATATATAATATATATATGAATTTAACATTTTTTTGAAAAAACAAATGAGGTTTATAATGCTGACAGAAATCTGTTTCGACCGTTTTAATAGATCGGTCTAATCATCAAGGGCAATATATTTGAGAGAAAGACGGGATGAATAACCGTTAGGAAGACAGGGTACAAACAAACGCTATTATTCAATGCTGGAATTTTTAAAAAAAAATGCGTGTTCTGTGTTAAAAATAATTAAATTTATTTAAAAAAATCAGAAGCA
The DNA here is from genome assembly GCA_023376005.1 of Doryteuthis pealeii. Lineage (NCBI taxonomy): Eukaryota > Metazoa > Mollusca > Cephalopoda > Myopsida > Loliginidae > Doryteuthis > Doryteuthis pealeii. Next base: position 113,879,029 of record CM042143.1, on the reverse strand, counting down.
TTATAGTTCATAATAAAACTCAAAGGAGTTTGATGTAAAATTATATAAAGTGTATTGGTATCAATATATTGTACATTTTATACACTTTTTTCTACACAACCTTCTTATCGTTAATCGGAAGCCATCACGGAACTTCGAACCTAACCCTTTATTCAATCCAAGGGGGAACCGTTCTCATTCCGCTAACCATAGCGGGGATACAGTTTTAAGCTGTGTAATTATTATTCTATGTTACTGCTGCCCTTGTCAGAGATTAACCTGCAATCTAAATTATAACCATCATATAGAACTGTCTTTAAACCTAAACTCTTTTTATTTCCTAGGCTATGAGTGCACATCGGCCGAAAAATGTTGTACAGATAACAATGAAGAGGATGAGGACATAAGTCCGAAATAATACAAATAATACTAAACAAAATTTTAATTCAGTACAATCTGTCGAAAAAATTATATACGGATAGATAAAATTATCTTAATAAAAATTTTTTGTAGTTGTTAGGCTCTCAATTAAATTTCTTAAGTAAGCATTTATTTATCAAAGGACAAAATTAAAATTTACATAAGCTTGAATGTATATTTTTTATGAAAAAAAACCTCAGTAATAAAAAATAACGGTATATGCATTTTTTGCCATTACAGTTGTAGAAAAATACGTTGTTACGCTCTTAATTCATTTGCTTTGAGATTTAATAACATTCATAGTTATTAACGTAAAGCATTAAATTATGAAACTTCATTTAAATTTGAAAAAAAAGATTCTGATACGAAACTTCTGATGATGAGTTTATGCTTCGAAATCGATAAGACAAAAATAACAATCGTTGTTTATTATTTCATAACGCATTGTATTGGCCCCAAAATTATTAATATTATTATAAAAAAAATTAAATTTATATTAAAATCAAAATTTCAAAGCTATTAAATAAGATGTTAAACACCGTAATTTTTCCTATTAAAATAAATGTAAACGAAATCACTTTCGCTGAGTCATTACAATTTGTTTTTTGTTTTTTTTTTGTTTCTATTCTTAAACTAAAACGACTTTAATATTTTGATATTTTAATACTAACATGTATATTTTAATTTTAGGCAACCAGTATAGGAGAAGGAAAACTTTTGAATTCAAATCTCTTAAATCACCGCTTGGAGTGGTCATTACTAGAATAGGCTCAGGCCTACTTAGTGATCTATTTCAATTTTAAAAGTTTAAAAAAAAAACAAATTTCATAGTCTGGAAATATGATAAAAATGTTTGTTTAGACGATTTAAGAGGCTTGATCTAGTCATTACTAATTATATAGAACTAACCCTCTAATTAATGATTAACAGTTTAAGTTTCAACCAATTATTTAACAGACACTAAACAGATGTAGGCAATAAAAAATCAGCTGCATCTGTGAGAACAGTACACACACACACACCACACACAACACACATGCACACATACAAATAAACAAACACATTTCTAAGAGGCCTACCTAATGATGATTAATAAAAAAAGGGTAGGCCAAATTCGGAGATGATACCAAGAACTTTTTGGACACACATACATTAAACACACACACATACTTACACATACACACACACACGCAGAGAATTTCAAAGAAAACAGTCATTACGACCATAATGGATAGAACCTAGCAACAAGCCGAACACCTCCAGATTCTTAAAATCTTCTAACGAAAGAGATCTTTATCTCGAGATATTTAAGTGAATAAAATCAAAGAGTGTAAAAAAAACTATATTTGCCATTTGAAATGGATTACTATATATTTTTATAAGGTACCTCATCCCTGTGAATAAGATCGTATTTATACTAACAAAACGATGCATTCATTGTGAATTTAGCCCTCATTAAACATTAACAACAAAAACCAGGACCGATACCAATATATTAATTTATTAGTTTACTATAATTGTGTGTAATAAAATGAAAACCTATTTTAAGAAGATTTTCTCCCACAAAGTCAAATGGTAACCTCAAATGCGTTTTATGAGATTTATTAAGACTAGGATAGATATGCACCACTCCAATATTAGCTACGTTATTTTAAGTTTAATTGTATAATATAAATTTTGTGTTATTATACAATCTATAGATTTAAAAGGGCTAATGAACTAAATAAGAATACAGAATAAGAAGATTTGAACCTCAGAGGTGTGTTAGTTTCNTTATATATATTATATATATATACAATAAACACACCATATAGACACAGTTATATATACACACACACATATATATACAACACATATAGGACAC
>CM042143.1:113854266-113871766 GCA_023376005.1 Doryteuthis pealeii | reverse complement strand
CACATATATATATATACATATACACACATATATATAATATACATACACACACATATATATAATACATACATACATACACACACATATATATATATATACATACACACACATATATATATATACATACACACACACATATATATATACATACACACACACATTATATATACATACACACACACACATTTATATATATTACATACACACACACACATTTATATATATATACATACATATATATATATATATATATATACCATACACACACATTTATATACATACACACACATATATATATACATATACACACATATATATATACATATACACACACACACATTTATATACATACACACACATATATATATATACATATACACACATATATACATATCAGATTTTATAAGTAATTTCAGTGATATATTTTTCAACTTAAGAATTGACCTTGTGTCGCGTTCTGCCCCTGCGGTAGGGGTAGGATAAATATCTATATTCTTCGGCTGTAAGTTCACACTACTGAAATCGGGATCAAAGGAGATTCGAACTCGTATCCCATAAATGAAAATACTGTCAAACCATACGATGACGCCTTACTATTAACAACCTTCAGCGCCATTTTATTTTTTTTCTCGCTAGAGTTGGAAGGTGAAAAATAAATCAATGGGGGATTCCCCAGAGACGTTTGAATACCATCATTGTAAATCAAGTCGTAATGAAGACAAGGGAATGCCATTTCGTTTGGAGCTTAATAGGCAAGATGGCGACGCTGTTAACAATTTGCATACTTTAGAACCGCTCACAGCGGCTCTTCTTCCACTGCGAATCTATCATAAACCGCCAACAGTGGATCTTGCCGAGGGACTTAGATTAAAAAGGTAATAGGGCTTTATTTGAAAATTATTTCTGAGATGAATAGATTGTGAAATTTGAGATATCCCATACCTGGACCGGTAAGATTAATATTAGCATGATCCTGGGGGGGGGGGCTCCTTCTAGGCAAAATTTGTCCCCTTGAAAGGACAGGGCTGGTTTTATTGCCCAGTGCCTGGGGCGCCTCAAAAGAGGAATGCCGAAGGGATCCACGAAATTGTTATACTGGCCACTCATGAGCTTCGTTTTGTGCGTAGTCCACCACTATAATGAACTTAGCATTCATATTGTGGGATGACAGTAAATAATTCATACCGGTAAAATACTCAGAAAATTTGTACAACCGTGGGGGGGGGGGGCAAAGAGTTAAGTAACTTTGTATTGAGCATTTCCTTTAGATTATGTTTGGTTTCTTTGTTTAATGGCACATCAACTTTCATGTAATATTTAATCTTTAAAGCCAACTTTGTTGAAGAACAGTAGGGATACCATTCAACCTATGTATAAAGGGCAGTTGGTGTGTATGGATATATATATATATATGCTTGTCCGGATGAAATTACGAAAACAAAACAATTAACGACAATGTAAATATATATATAAGTAAAGTAAAGTCGTTGGGGCGGCCTAAAGTCGGTATCAGCCAGTCAGCGAGGGGGTCTATCCCCTTTTCAATAGCGCTAGACCAAGGAGAATGTTTTGGCGTCTGAGGTGGAGCGCCACGCCTACCATCAGCTCCTTACTTTACCGCACAGATCCCTGTGCTACTCATACGCTGAGTTGGCGAGGACCGGTATCGAACTAGGAACCTTGTGGTTTCTAGCCGAACGCTCTACTGACTGAGCTAACCCGGCAAATACCTTAAATATCACCTGTTGTTCCTTTTATTTGCAAAACTTATGAAGATTTGATTCACATTCGAAGATATTTAGAAATTAAAATATACATAGAAATAGCATTGGAATTATTCTTAATGTCCAGACAGTAAGAAGGAACCATACCTTTCTCAAGGGTATTCGTACTGAATTGAATGTAATAGCGGGACTAGTTAGAACTCGTATACTTCGATATCGTAGTTCAGCACATTATTCACTACAGTATGGAGAGTCTCCCTTCGTTTAGTTTAATTAGAAAGATTAATGGGGGAGTCAGTTATGCAACAGCCAAGTTATTTACCCAACCCTTTCACCACGGGTAGGATGTGACACAAGGTCACAAGTATTTACCTAACCCTTTCGCTACGGGAATGATTTGACACAAGGTGGTCAGTAAATATTGACCCAATCCTTTCGCCACGGGTGGGATGTGGCACAGGGTCACAGGTATTTACCTAACCACTTCGCCGTTCGTAGTATGGGACACAAGGTCATACAATGGTATTTACCCAACCCTTTCACCACAGGTAGGATGTGACACTGTAAAGTGTTTAAATGCCATCCTTGGCCAGTTGAAAAGGGCTTAAAGAAAGTCCTGTGTTATGAAATCCTTTGGTAAGCGTATAAGTCTTATCCTGCGTATTGGTAAAGGTTCAGTGTTTTAATCCTATGTCCGTCGTCCACGAAGGTTACAGTAATTATGATCATTAGGGTCGGTTAAGTATTGTATCAACCTCAGAGTACTGCCAGTGATTGGCCAAGAGATAGATCACATGATTGTGGCCTAGTCTATAAGTAGGAGTGGGCTTTTAACACACCTTATATCTGAGAATTCTCAACAGACACAAGGTCACAAGTAGATATTTACCCAACCCTTTTGCCACGGGTGGGATGAGAGTCAAGGTCACAATTATGGGGAATCTAGTGAGGATCGAACTCCCTATTCAATAGTAACGGGTCAGCAAGACAAGCTTTTTAACCATAACCCAACAATGGGACCGCCCCAACAGTGCAACAGTCAATTAAATTGATGAAAGAGAAAGTAAGAACTAATATATATAATATTATATTATATATATATATATATATATATAAAGGGTAGAAGGGCAGTTTGTGTGTATGTATGCCCGGGGGAAACTATGAAAATTAACGAGCATTAAATTTATTTTGTAAGCATGGATTTTACGGCAACTCCGGCGGCCATGTTAAGATATATTTGAGCAAAAATTGACTGAAAAATAGTTTTAAATGTATTAAAAATAAAATTACATGTGTAATATTATTTGCTTTTTTTTTTTTTTTTTTTTTACTGCTGCTCATTATTTTACTACTTTTCGACTGAGACAAAAATTTGACCTTAAATAATAGATTTAATTAATTTTAATTAATTTTTAAAATGAAAAGCAGAATAAAAAATGGACATACCCAGTTAACAGATATAAATTGTTTATCTCAACACTCGATGGTAAACGTATAAAATCGGTGAACCACTTCATTCACTAGGTAGTAATATCTCATCTACAGAAAATGATAATGTACGCATAGGAAAGGCATGTATCTTATTGAGTGATTATCTATCCTATAGAAATCTGATGACGGTGATAAGATAAATGGCAAATCTTCCCATCCGTATTTGTATCAGTGCTAATTTACAGCTGCATCCCTTGGACCCCAACGAAGCACCTAGAGAATAGGCTAAATGAGATTTGCCCAATAATACTGCATGCTTCATTAAGCAAATTATGAAAACAACATACCACAAAAAAGTAAACAAATCAAATGTGGTAATTAGGGAGACCCAATTTGTCGTCTGCTTTTCATTTTAAAAACGAATTAAAATTAATTAAATCGATTATTGAATGTCAAATTTTTGTATGAGTCGAAAAGTTGTAACACAATGAGCATCAGTAAAAAAGCAACATGATATTACACATGTAATTTATTTCTAATACATTTAAAACGATTTTTTTGGTATATTTTGATCAAGACACCCCCGCCGCCCCCCCCCCGTGAGTTGCCGTAAAATCTGTGTTTACAAAATAGATTTAACACTCGCGATTGAAAAAAACATTTACCAAAACTGTAATTACGTATTTCTGCTATAATAAATTAAAATTCATTTAAAATATAAACAGCATGATGTTAAGTTTAAAATGTCATTATTATTCTGAAAACATTTTTTTTAATAACTACTTTACTATCTATCACCCGTATTTTTTGGTTGAAAACTGTATTGGAAATTTAGTGCCACCCCTTTTAAACGGAGCAAATATTGATGTAATTTTTTTTCTTTTATAAGATAATAGCGAATTAGATAATTATCGAAATGAGTAAAAAAAATCTCCAAAAATTAATTTTTAGTTTTTATTTTCCGATTTTCGGTACTTATTTACTACCAGAGTAGATTCCTAAAAAAAGATTTTCTTCTATTCACACCTTCGGTCTTTTATCTTTTTATTTTTGCAGTAAAAAGTATCAATCACATAAACCCACCGATATTTTGCGTCCCAAAAATAAGGAGGGGGTCAAAGTTAAGTGACCTGAAAAAAATCGGAATGCTTTGAAATAAAATAACTGATGCATCATAAAATTCATTCATTGATAAATCAACACTGAAAAATTCATTAAAAGCGGATAATTCCCTGATTTTTGGTAATTTTTTTTTTCAAACGGAGGGGTTAAAGTTGTATTGTAAAAACAGATTTTTCGATAAAATTGTGTATACCTAGTTGTAATCATTAAATTATCACACTGTGGGATATCCACAGGTCCTGCTAGTTAATAATAACATTTGTAATGGTCAATATTTGGGAGACGTTTATATTAAAATGGCTAGTCATATTTCTGCTACTTTTCTTACTTCCATGAACAAAAGATTATAAATGATTACCAGATGAACCACCTTCAAGGCGTAACCGTAACCAAGGTCTCATTATGATCCACGAGCTTCAACTGTCTTTTGACCTGAGGTAACGCCTTCTTATGTATATATATATATTTTATTTATTTATTTACTTATTTACTATAAAAAAATAATTTAAATTAGAGAACAAAGGGGATAAAGGGGAAAAAAGAAAAAGAAGAGAAATAACACAAAAAAAAGAAAGAGAGGGAGAAGAATAAGAAATGAAAGGTGAAAGCGAAACAAAAGCTAAGTATGTAAAAAAAATTTTCTATTAACGGTTTTTATTTATTTGTTCATTTTTGTTTTTGAAATTAGACATGCTCACACGGTTGCAACACATTGCAACACATTGCAACATCTTACCAGATGTCAGCCTTGTTCCCAACAAACTTTTAAGAAAGAAAAAAAAGAAAGAGAGAAATAAGATTACAGTTATTCGCCCATTCATAAAGAGAAGAAGAAAGAGAAAAAAAGGAGAGGAAAAGGAAATAAGAAGAGAATTATAACCACACAAATAAAAAAAGCATAAGCACGTCATTTCTGAAATAAAACTGATGAATAATTCGCTTTGAAATCGATTAACATATAAACATCTTTTTGTCTTTATTTTTTACGCATTGTATTGCCTTTGAATTTATTATTTTATAACATACTTAACAATGCTTCAAGCAAATTACCAATTACTTATAATATATATATATATATATATATATATATATATATATATGATATAGAGATAGAGGAAGAAAGAGAGCAAGCTGTGAGAGTCGTAGGGTTTCCGATAAGACACCATTAGCTTTTAACCCCTTTCCACCCAAACGCTTCCATTGTACTCTAGTTGCCAGCCGTTGACTTCAGACACATGTGTAGTGGACTAGCTGGCGACTGAGCGCAATTTGCATGCCTTATATCTGTAGACATCAAAAAAAATCCGATAGCCGACCTGTGGCTCAAAAAGATCATATCCGGCCCTTCGGCCGACGGTCATCTAACGGGCTACCACGCACTAACGCCTTTTACAACTGGCACTTAATAAAATTAGCCATATTTCTTTTTCCCGCCGTTTTTTCAGTCATTTCTTGACTTATTTATTATAGGTTTATTCATTATTTACTTCTTACTTACTAGACGGACTTATGGAATTTTTACTGCTTATAAGCTGTTTGCAGTATACAATTCTGAATAGACAATTTGCTCTCAATAAAACCTTCCATAATCTTAAAATTATTCTGCTTTTTCCGGAATAAAGTATTTTCATTGCTATACAAGGGTACTATTCGCAGAGTTCCGTCCCGGCCTCCTAAAATGCTAGGCGGTGATAGCTAAAAAAACAATCCCACCTATGAATGAAGTCCCAAGCTGAAATGGTGCCTGCTGTATATGAAAAAAAAAAAAAAATGGTTTGAAGTCGTTAAAAGTAAGCCATATTCTTAAAAGGTTAAAATATTTACATTTACTTGTCGAAAAAAGACTAGTGGTAAAATATTGCATTAACTTTTTGGGAAAAACGCCTTAAGCGCTGGTTGTTTTGTTGTGTTTTATTTTTTATTTTTTTCAATATTTTCAAAAATACGGCTTACTTTTAACGCCTTCAAACTAATAAAAAAAATAATGTGTCGATAAAAACGCCTTAAACCGACAAATTATGTTTACATATACAGCAGGCACCGCTTCAGCTAGGGACTTCATTCATAGGTGGGTTTGTTTTTTGAGCTATCATCGCCCAGCGTTTTTTTAAGGCAGGAAGCCGGGACGAAACTCTACGAATAGTACCTATACGAGACTTCATTCACACAGAACCAGATTTAGACCTTGGGACAAGGGGCACTTCTGGTAACTTCACCCCCACCAAGTTGTCTCAACATAGAAACTAAATTAGGTATGTGAGAAAAAATATTGAAGTAAAATGAATTCATTAAAAGACAAAAAATGCTCTTTACCTACTTGAAGCTGGTCACAGTGGCTCTCCCACTTCTACGATCCTACTGTAAACCGCTGGCAGCAGCTCTTTCATATGTCACTTGTTTACACTGGAAAATCACTACGTGAATGCTTTATTTGAATATAATGAATTCTGAGGTGAGCGGATAGTTAAATTTGAAATATTATCATTATCATGTCGCGCAATTAGCACGGATATCCATGACAAACCTCTCGCCAACCTTCTCTATCATTCATTGTCCCAGGGAGGTCCTCTGTGCAGCATCAAGTATCCTCGCAGAGTTTATCAATGTAGGTCCTTGGTGGGCGTTCCACATTAGCATGTCCATATGTTGACTTCCACGGGAAAACGTCTCTTATGAGATCTTCCTTGCTTCTCCAACAGTATCCAGGATGGCTTGTGAGATATGGGGCAGGTGGCCATACAGCTGCTTCCTTGTGGGGTGCTGTTTCCATGACCTGTTCAAGACTGCACGCAGCATTTTTGTGCATCTCCCATCTAGCTTATTCTCAATGCGCCTCGTCAGGGTTCAAGTAGTGCAGCCATACAGCAGCCCTTATATAAACCCAGCCTGGTAGAATTGTCGCTTTAACTTGTCAGGGAGATTGGATTTCCATATGACCGATAATCTGTGGCCGATCATGTCTTTTCTGAAATATACCATCATACAAGTAGAAAATACCAAGAAAATTTGGCACAGCTGTGAGAGAAATTTGCTTGGCAAAGAGTTCAATTTCAAAGAAAACGTTTGATTAGATTTTTATCTCAGTTGAGAGTTAAAAATAATCTTTACTATATTTTCAGTTTGTATTATACGATAGAGCATTCGCCTGGGAATCGCAAGGTTCCGGTTGCGATAGTGGCCATTTCAGCGCAGGAGTAGCACAGTTTGAGTATCTGATCTGGGAGCTAACGGTAGGCATGATGTTCTACACCAGCAAAACAATTTCGATGATCTAGCGAAAGCGGAAAGGAGATAGACTCCCTCACAGTTCGGCTAATACCAACAATAGGATTAATACAAGTTCTGCGTTTGTAAACATTTTGTCGTCTCGGATTCCTGTCCTTATTTATGCTATGTTTTTTTTTTCTTTACTGTATCTGGCGTAAAAACGACCCAGCTTAAATATTTACCGATTCCTATTTTTCCCTTTTTATCGGCAAATTGATTTAGATATTTGACAAGCTACCCCCCCCCCTATATGAAATATAAATTAGAACTCAAACATTTTTTCAATTAAATTTTTACGACATATCTTTACGTTTCAAAACAAAACAACTGAATTTTTCTGACAATTTTCAAAAATAATAACTTGGTCAATTGGTCGACTTTCCAGTTCCAGCGGCTGTGGAATATGAGGATCAAAGTGATACCAATTGTAGTTGGTGCACTTGGGGAAAAAAAGCATGTGGAGAGACTGGAAATCAGAGGAAGAATTGAGACCATCCAGACTTCTGCATTGCTGCAATCGGTTAGAATACTCAGAAGTGTCCTGGAGACCTGAGGAGATTGTTGTCACAGACTCCAGTGAAATACCATCAGCTAACGCTGGTATGAAAAATTCACATAATAATCTTATTATAATGGAGATTGTGTGTGTTTTCTGTTTGTAACCGAAAATACTACTACTTCACAATTCCCTTCGTTATTTACATCACATTCTCCATGATTTTATTTATATTAAACCTCAATAATAAAATTGCTTCACCTTTTTATTAGTGTTGTCCATATCTACATACAAATAACATGCAATTATATATACAAAAAAATAGCGGTTTACAGTGTGAATGGGAAGGCTAATTTGCATATTGATATTAAAAATGTGATTTTATTAAATATATGTGCTTAGTATTATTGATTTCTAATTGTTTGGTTTATTTTAATGAATATAAGCAAAAATCTATTCAATGAATCTTAAAATGAAATCCATTAACAAGAAAAAAAAACTGTCATTTTATTCTTTATTTCCTAATTTAACTAAATAGTTAAATAAGTAAATTCAGCAATAAAAGACGGGAGTGATGGAAGAGTAAGTTTCATTTCTATTTTTCTATTATACCCCCACTCTGTTACATATCTATATGTCTTCTTATTAGACTTTCTAATTTAATACGATATTTCATTACATTAAACTTAAATACTTGCACCCGGAGGGTGCAATATATTAATAATAAAAAATATTATAATGGAGATTGTGGGTTTGTCTGTCTGTAACCGAAACTATATTACTATACAAGTCACAATTCCTTTCGTTATTTACATCACATTCTCCATGATTTTATTTTTTTAAACCTCAATTATTAATAAAATTGTTTTAAGTAACTTACACTGTTGACCATATCTACATACTAATAACATGCAATTGTATTTATATATACAACAAAATAGAGGTTTACAATGTGAATGGGAAGGCTAATTTGCATATTGATCTTAAAAAATTGATTTAATAAATATATGCTTAGTATTATTGATTTCTAATTGTTTTGGTTTTATCTTATTGAATATGAGCAAAAATCTCTTCAATAAATCTTAAAAGAAATCCTTAACAAGAAGAAATAACTGTAATATTATTCTTTACTTCCTATTTTAACTAAACAGTTTAATTAGGAAAATTTACCAATGAAAAACGGGAGTAACGGAAAATGATGGAAGAGTTAGTTTCAAAGTTGTTCTATTTTTCAATCATACCCCCTCTGTTCAAAATCTTTTTATCTACATTCTTATTCAGTTTCATTAGCCTTTCTAATTTAATATGATATTTTATTATAAAATTTAACTAAAATACTTGCACCCGGAGGGTGCATATATTTGCTAGTAATAATAATAATAATAATAATAATAATAATAATAATAATATTTAAATGTTTATAGGTAATTGATAACTGAAAACTCGAAATTCAAAACAAAACTCTAAACGAGAAACATTTTTTTTTATAAAAAAAAATGAAAACTTAAATAAGTTTTCTAAAAATAAATCTGACTTTTTATTTCTACTTTATACGAGGGGACGAGGCTTATAAAATATCTGAATTATTATTAATAGTTAAAATTTGCACACACCGACACTGAATTACTTGAAATTTGGCACAAATGTTCCATTTCTTTAGTTAGGGAAGTGTGCCTAATTATTTTGTGCTAGACCTTACCGTTCCAATTTTAGGTGAGATATAATTTTCCTATTTTGCCTCTAAATTAAGGCCGCGTAGTATCGTAGAATCTCAGAATCTCTTTCGATACCGGTCCTCACCAACTTAGCACATGAGTAGCACAGTTTGTATAATGTGATCTGTGCAGTAAAGCCTCTGGAAACTGACAGTAGGTGTGGCGCTCCATCTCAGCAAAGAAATAAAGAACCTCTCTGGCCTAGCACTAGCGAAAGGTGGATAGACTCACTTGCTGATCGGGGGATATGGAGAATAGGCGACAATACATGCTTTACTTACTATATATGCACACGTATATAGATGGATGCGTGTGTATGTAATGGTTATCGTCGAAGGAACAAAATACGGTGTACTGAGATCAAATTCTGGACGAGGCTGTTTACATTTCATATAGTACTAATACCCGAGTAAAAGGAAGGTGTTTATCCAATCCGTTCGACACAGGATCGCAATTATGGATCATCCAGCGAGGATCAAAATAGCTATTCAGTAGTAATGTATATGCGAGATGAAATTGCTCTCTATTACACCACGATAGGACACCCTACCTTTAGGAAGTGTATACATCCAACTAATCTCCCTACAGCTATGCATGAATCGCAACGAACAAGACATGCTGGAAAGTGTTGGGGGAGAAAAAAGTGTGGGGATCAAAATAAAATTCAAATAAAAAAACAGACTCCCATGAGCCTTCACCGGAAAAACCCTCCGAGCATGTGCGCAAAAAAAGACCCACTTCCGATCACAAGAGAATCTCTCTGACATTCTGACCTAGCCCTTAACTCTGACAAAACACTACTACTGGCCAGGGAGAAATTCCCTTGCCACGTTGAGGCTATGACCGGTGAATAAAGCCTGATCATAAACCACCTTTTGTCTTCGTCACTCCTAAGAACACGCACCAGGACCAACAAACTATCTTTTAAACCTAAAAACCTCTTGTAACTCCATAGACAAACACATAGGTGACTATTGCAATATCACGAGAACTATTTCCCTACGAGCACTCAGTGTAACTTTGATGAATAGGATTACAAGGTGAACTCTTCCCAACATACTTCGGAACAGGCACAGACCGAAATACACCGGCTATCTCTTCTTACCGTTTTAAATGTATAAGTGTTAATAAAAGCTTATTTACTCAGTTATACGAGGGTGAGTCAAAAAGTAGTGCCATTTTGTTTAGGACAGGTATTATTACCAACACAGGAACATGTATCATACATCAAATTGAAGTAACAAGTATATATAAAATGACATTCTGCTGTGAATACCTACACATGGATATATCAATGTGGGCCAAGTAGCAAAAATATCAATCAGTTCTGTATGGATTCTGGATGCCGTGCAGAAAACCAGTCAGGAGCGATGACGAGAGAGAGAGAGAGAGACAAAGAGACAGAGACAGAGACAGAGAGAGAGAGAGAGACAGAGACAGAGAGAGAGAAGAGAGAGAGACAGAGAGAGAGAAAGAGAGAGAGAAAGCGACAGAGGACAAAGGAGAGAGAAAGCGACAGAGACAAAGAGAGAGAGAAAGCGGACAGAGACAAAGAGAGAGAGAGAAAGTGACAGAGACAAAGAGAGAGAGGAGAAAAGCGACAGAGACAAAGAGAGAGAGAGCGAGACAAAGAGAGAGAGCGACAAAGGACAGACGAGAGACAGAAACAAAAGAGAGATAGAGAGACACAGACAGAGACAAAGAGAGAGAGACACACACAGACAGAGACAAAGAGCGAGAGAGAGACACACAGAGACAGAGAGAGAGAGAGAGGGGACAAAGAGAGACAAAGAGAGAGAGAGAAATAAAGAGGGAGAGAGAAAGAAAGAAGGAGAGAGAAAGAAAGAGAGAGAGAGAGAGAGAAAGAGAGAGAGAGAGAAAAAGAAGAGAAAGAAAGAGAGAGAGAAAGAAAGAGAGAGGAAAGAAAAGAGAAGAGAGAAAGAAAAGAAGAGAAAGAAAGAGAGAGAGAAAGAGAAAAGAGAGAGACAAAGAGCGAGACAAAGAGCGAGACAAAGAGTGAGAGAGAGAGAGAGAGAGAGAGAGTCATGGGAATTGTTGCTCCTGCTGATATACCTCAGTCTCAACTGCAGTAATCTACTAAACTTAAGTTACAGGGTAATTTTAAGGTAACTCCCTATTTAAAAATAAATCTTTCAATTTATTTCGTAATCATTTTTTCCCCAAACAATGAATATGAGAAGCCCCCCTCAACCAACCCCAAAGAAAAAAGACGCAGGGTCTCAAATCAGGATTTCTGGCCGGCCACATATGCAGATCACGTCTACCCATCCGCCCGGAAAATGGTGATTCAACCAACAATAGCAAAATGTGGAGGAGCATTATCTTGCATAAAAATAAAAAAATAAAATAAAAGACAGCACATATTTAATTGCCAAGGGACATACATTAAAGAATTGAGAAAAACGTAAACCCCGAAAACAAATCCGGAGCTGGAGTCCCTATGTTGGTGTGATGCTGAAATCCTGTGCTTCCCAGCAACTCCTGCAACACTACCGTACCCAAACTGCATTGGTTCCTTAACTTTCCTTTGGATCACAACGGCAGTGTGGAGAGGGGAGATATGCTGCGTGGACAATAGCTCATCCCCCGTATGAACCCACCCAGGTTATGTAGTTCCCCCAAAGAAAAGATGTGGACACTACTCCATCTCTCGGGGACGGAAGGAAACCAGTGACTGTATATAATAAATATAAGTCACGGAGTTGGCCTAAAGTCGGTATCAGTCAATCAGCGAGGGAGTCTATCCCCTTTTTACTAGCGCTAGACCAAGGAGATTAGGTTCTGCGTCTGAGACGGAGCGCCACACCTACCATCAGCTCCTTACTTTACCGCACAGATCTCTGTGCTACTCATACGCTGAGTTTGCGAGGGCCGGTATCGAACTAGGAACCTTGTAGTTTCCATTCGAACGCTCTACCGACTGAGCTAATCCGGCCCAATAAATAGTTTTAAATAGGGAATTACTTTTCACTCACCCTGTACTTTGGCACAAGCTAGGACGAATGAGTTACCCTGTGAAAATCACTTACCGCTAGTGTAACCCACTAACCATAACACGATGCAAGGCGCCAAAATAGTCTCAACGATTATTTGAACTTGTTCTTGGCTGAGATCATTTCCCTATCTTTTTATCAGCGGGCCATATAAGTCTCCTCAAATTTCCACCGCCCTGTGGGCGGGACTTAGAATATACTGACAACATGTTGTGGTGGGGAGTAAAGCCCTACAAATAGGAGTATCATGTGTAGGATACTAAACTGCATCCGGTAACGAAGCTACATTTCCGGAGCTCTGGAGAGTGTGAGTCACACTTTCATTGATATTACTGTCAGGTTCACTTAACGGGAGTGGTTGCATAGGTTAAGATCTTATCTATAGGTCGAATAGATCTGTTTATAATCATTAGCATGAGATAAAATAATAATAATAATAATAATTTTTTTTTAGAAGCGGACAATATTAAGCAAACAGAAATGAAAGGAAAAGTTAAAAAAGAATATCTCAGGAGAACTAGAAAACTTCTAGAAAACGAAAACTTAACAGCAGAAATATGATCAAAGGAATTAATACCTGGGCTTCCCCATTATAAGATACCCAGGGACCATTCTTAAAATGGGCAAAAGAAGAACTCAGACAGATAGACCAAAGGACGAGAAAATTAATGACCATGCACAAGGCTCTCCACCCTAGAGACGATATAGATAGATTGTATTGTGTCAAGAAAGGAAGGGGGAAGAGGTCTTGCCAATAGAGGAATGCGTAGAAACCACAATCCAACAACTTGAAGATTACACAAGGAAGAGCAAAGACAAACTACTTATGGCGGCCAACAATAGTAGAAACGGCAGATGGACAAACAGAAAAACGACAAAGACTAGAAAACAAAAATGGGAAAAAGCAATTATACGGACGCTTCAAACGACAAATAGAAGAGGTTGCACATGAAAAGACTTGGACATGGTTGAGAAAGGGAAACCTCAAAAGAGAAACAGAATCACTTATAATTGCTGCACAAAATAATGCCATAAGGACAAACTACATCAAATCGAAAATTGATAAGACCCAACAAAATAGTAAATGTAGACTTTGCGGTAATAGAGATGAGACTGTTAACCATATACTCTGCGAATGTAGCAAACTAGCACAACAAGAATACAAAACTAGACACGACTGGGTTGGGAAGGTGATCAACTGGGAATTATGCCAAAAATTAAATTTTGACCATACAACAAAATGGTATATGCATAAACCAGAATCTGTTCTTGAGAACGAAACGCATAAAATTCTCTGGGACTTTGAAATAAAACGGATCACCTTATCCCAGCAAGAATACCAGACCTAGTGTTTGATAACAAAAAAGAAAGAACTTTTCAACTGGTGGATTTTGCAGTGCCAGCAGATAACAGGGTGAAGCTGAAGGAAAATGAAAAAAATGGACAAATATCTGGACCTTGCCAGAGAAGTGAAAAAATTATGGAATATGAAAGTGAAAGTAATACCAATTGTAGTTGGTGCACTTGGAACAGTCCCAAAAGGATTACAAAAGGGTCTGGAAATTTTAGGAATCAGAGGAAGGATTGAAACCATTCAGAACACTGCACTGCTGCAATCTGCCAGAATACTCAGAAGAGTCCAGGAGACCTGAGGAGACTTGTTGTCACTGAGACTCCAGTGAAAGACCATCAACTAATGCTGATGTGAAAACTCAAAAAGAGCAAATAATAATAATAATAATAATAATAATAATAATAAATCGGAATGGTTGCACATAAAATGTCTCGGACATGGTTAAAAGGAAACCTCAAGAGAGGAACTGAATCACTAATAATTGCTGCAGAAAATAATTCCATAAGAACAAATTATATCAAAGCAAAAAATGATAAGACGCAACGAAACATTAAATGTAGACTGTGCGGTGACAGAGATGAGACTGTAAACCATGTATTAAGTGAATGTAGCAAACTAGCACATCGCGAATACAAAACTAGGCACGACTGGGTTGGGAAGGTTATCCACTGGGAATTATGCAAAAAATCAAATTTTGACAATACAACAAAATGGTATATGCATAAAACAGAATATGTTCTTGAGAATGAAACGCATGACGTTCTCTGGAACTTTAAGATAAAGACGGATCAACCTTTTCCGGCTAGGAGACCAGACCTAGTGTTGATTAACACACCAAAAAGAGAATGTGTTAACTGGTGGACTTTGCGGTTCCAGCAGATCACAGGGTGAAGGTGAAAGAAAATGAAAAGATTGATAGATACCTGGACCTTACCAGAGAATTGAAAAAGCTGTGGAATATGAGAGTGAAAGTATAACCAATTGCACATGAAAGGTCCAAATAAACTTGGCAAAAAAGACTGGAGGATCTGGAAATCAGAAGAATTGAGACCAGATTACTGCACTGCGGCAATCGGCTAGAATACTCAGAAGAGTCCTGGAGACCTGAGGAGAGTTGTGGTCACTCAGCCCCAAGTGAAAGACCATCAGTTAACGCTGATGAGAAAAACTCAAAAGCTGTGAAAATAATAAAAGAAAAAAAAAAGAAAAAAGAAAAAGAAAAGAAAAAAAGAAAAAAAAAAAAAAAAAAAAAAAAAAAAAGAAAAAGAAAAAAGAAAAAGAAAAAAAAAAGAAAAGAAGAAAAAAAGAAAAAGAAGAAAGAAAAAGAAAAAGAAGAAAAGAAAAAAAAGAAAAAAGAAAAAAGAAAAGAAAAAGAAAAAAAAAGAAAAAAGAAGAAAAAAGAAAAAGAAGAAAAAGAAGAAAAAGAGAAATTCTTGAATACATAAAACTGAGCAAATTAGTATTAGATTGGGATATTTGAAACTATATATACGTAATTACGAACGCCTTCACATGAGCATGATGTGACACAAGGTCAATATGTAAGCAGATCTCTCAGCTCCGTCGTTGCGAACCTCTTGATTGATTCAAAACATTCATAACAGGTCCCCTTGATGAGCCCCTTCTGCGTGAGAAGAAGAAAAAAGTCACAATTTGTCCTGCCTCAACAATCGTCCCTTCCCGTGCACTTCCCAAGCTGAAGTTTCTCATCAAGGGGACCCGTTTTGAATGCGTTGAGACCATCAATAGGTCCGTAACGACAAAGCTGAGAAACATACCCGAAGAACTCTTCCAGCAGGGCAGAGAAACATGACAGAGAAGGATGGGAAAATGCATTAAATTCAAGAGGGGACTACTTTGGAGAAGAAAACATTTAGTATGGTGTTTGGGTTTTAAATTAATTGTTTGTGACAACAGTCAGTTAGACAGTCAACAATTGGTTTGACTGGCCAAGCCTAACATGAAGTTACTAGTTCTCTAATGAACCCACTATAACAGCTTAAATAATTCCTGCCACTGCTGCCAGGAAGAGTCCATTAAGCTGAGGAGGTGTTTGGCTGTTCTACTGTCCAATAGTTAACAATCTGTAACAGTAATTTCCAGACTGCAGGTTCAATCCTGGCTAAAGGTGAAAGTAACACTGAATAACAATTATCAGTATTCTACAACTTTTCAAACATGCCTATAAGAACGGGATGGGTTTGGGTTGGTCAACATGAGTTTTAGGGTAACCTTGAAAATCACTTGGTCCCAACAAATTTTTACATCATAAAGCCTCAGCCATACCCCAAATATGTTTGCTCCTCCGGCAACTTAATAATTGCCCCACGCCACTTGAATTAGCCTGACGATGGTCCCTTAGTTGGGTACACATTTCTTATAGAAAGAAAATATACTGACAAGATATGCGATTCCCATTGTGGTTTTAATGGTAAGCAAGCTAGTCTCGTAGATCTATCAATACTGAATAAATCGTTCAACTGTATGTAAATTATTTGTATTAGATAGGAATACTCGATCCATATAACTGTGCAAAAGTACTATTAAGAAATAAGAACACAACAATTTAAAATAAACGTACAATGTACGTGATATCCACATGTTAAGGAATAAAATAACCCTACCTGGATTTACATACCATTATAATCAATCAATCAAGAAATAAGGAAATCAAGTTCAATATATATCTACGTGCTTTCGTACGATATCTTATTATAATGGAGATTGTGTGTTTTTCTGTCTGTAACCGAAACTATATTCCTACTCAAGTCACAATTCTCTTAGTTATTCAAATTCTCCATGATTTTATTTTTATCTAAACCTCAATTATTAATAAAATTGTCTTACATTATTAATACTGTTAAGTATGTCTACATACTGACAACATGCAATTATATTTATATATACAACAAAATAGCGGTTTACAGTGTGAACGGGAAGGCTAATTTGCATATTAATATTAAAAAATCGAATTTAATAAATATGTGCTTAGTAATATTGATTTCTAACTGTTTGGTTTTATTTAAATGAATATAAGCAAAAATCTCTTCAATGAATCTTAAATGAAATCCATTAACAAGATAAAATAACTGTCATTTTATTCTTTACTTCCTCTTATAACTAAATACTTAAATTAGAGAAAATAACAATGAAAGACGAGAGTGATGGAAGAGTAAGTTTCAGTTGTTCCATTTTTTATTATACTCCCTCTGTTTCAAATCTTTTTATCTGTATTCTTATTTAGTTTCATTAGCCTTTCTAATTTAATACAATATTTTATTACATTAAAACTTAAATACTTGCACCCGGAGGGTGCATATGTTTGCTAGTATATATAAGGGATGGTCCTGGGTATCACACTAATCTGCTTCCGATGA
>CM042143.1:113826766-113849266 GCA_023376005.1 Doryteuthis pealeii | reverse complement strand
GTTACAGTTTCAGGGGATTAAGGTTGTTTTAATTACGTATTGCTTAAAAGATAAACAACAAAAACCCAAATTACTATACATTTAATTAACCATTGAAATAAATCATTGAATCTATTATTGAGACAGTTGTTTGTGTTAGTATTGCAATGTATAATTTCAATTAAACTTAATTTAAAAAATATTTTTCAACATTAAATGTAGCTGATACGGATTATAGTCCACTCCGTCGCTTTTACTTACTTACATGCCAAATATATTTGACTGAAAACAATTATTGCCGCTAAAAATATTTCAAACCAGCATCAGGCCGAGCTGACAGCAAGAATTTCTATAATCTCTCTCTCGCCACACGACACTATCGGTCACCTCTCATAGCAGGTCTTCCACGTGACATCTATAATTTGTACAGAGCTTATTGGTGTATGTTTTTGTTTGTCGCTCTACATGGGAAAACATCACTTAAGGTTGGTTGGATACTATCACTATTCTTTTAATCTAACCATTCTTTTAGACAATAACCAAATAAATGAAATTATTTTAATTACACTGGTTTACAAAAGAATTGAGGCAAGCACAAAAATAGCAGATTTAACCTAATTTGGGGGTGCTGAATTCAGATTTGAAATCCGTTTTTACTCATCACCTCTAGTTTTTTTAGATATGCATGCTGTACATTTTGTACACATTCTGTACATAAAGGCGTATATGCATTCAGGGTTAATTTCTAATATTGTGCGACTTATGTCTTTTTTACTTATTATGCAATAAATGTAAGTGATAGCATTACATTATGTATATATAGCTATATATCAAGACGGATTTTGGCAGTTAAGCACAGCCAACACGTCTCAATCAACAGCCAGTAGTGCTCTGGCAGTCAGCGCAGGAGGCTGTCGTCCCTCGCAGCGCAGGAGGAAGGTGTCCCTCGATATTGTGATACACAATCTTTTGGGTATATATTTGTATTACAATTTCCAACGACGCACATTTTATTGCCTTACATATGATTTAATTTTACTTTGTTGGATGCTCTTGCGGGACATCCCGGTGGTAAAATACAGCAGATCATCTAAGAAAATACATTTATAACTGTCTGTTGTACTATAAATTGTGAACATTGTGTCATCCAAGTATATTTATTCCGTCAATGTTCTTTATCTATCCTGTTTTATCTGTAATAAGCTGCTTCAACTGTTGAAATAAGCCCGTATATACTCTGTATATACTAAAATGAGAATATTTAAAAGCCAGAAAACTAGAGATGATATAGCAAAACTGTTTATAAATTTGAATTCTGCACGCCCAAATTAGTAAAAAAAAACACCTATTCACATTCTTGCCTCAGACAAAAAAATATTTTTTGTAAACCAGTGTTATTATTCTGATAACTTTATTTCAATCTATTAGATTTCCATATGCGTCAGCTGAATGAGCTAACTATATAAATTCTCAAATGACTTGATTAGTTAAAAGTTAAAGTTAATAGAAAAAAATGTCAATATGACATGTATTAAAAAATTGAAATAATGAATTATAAATTATCTTAATTCATTATCTAGATATATGAATAAATTAATAATGTAGATAATAAATGTAATGCTTAAGGCATAGGCACCAGATACTTTTTGAAATATCAGAATATTTGTGGCATGTCAAACACGTTGAAAACTTGAAAAAATCTTTCTGAAACCGATTTCTTTCACAAGAAATTCTCCCCTGACGATTACCTATGGTCGAAACTAATTGAGAATAATTAAAAAATAAATAACCCCCAAAAGTATTCCTGTTTTTCTTATGACTTTTTCTTCATATATATGTATATATATATATATATATATATATATAATTATAAAGGTACCCGGTAATAACCCACTCGAGTTTCACCATAAGGATCTTTAGGGTTAAATCCACTGGATTAATCAAGATATTGATTAATTGCAGTTGATTTCACGTGAAATCTTTATGATAATAAATTTGCTCCACTAACGTATTGAGCACTTTATATTTGTTGTATCGCTGTCTAATCATTGTGAAATTTGCATCAACTAACCATTGTGACCATTTTCACCGGTAAGTCACATTTTCCACAAATACCATATATATATATATATATATAAACAATGATACAAGAATGAAAATGTTAAGAAAAGAACATTATTTTCATCCCTTTTGAAAAACAGCTGTAACCATCTATTAGTAACTCAATTTTCTTTTCATTTTGTTAGTCACATTCTTTAAAATTAAAATAATATGCAGCACAAATATTGAACGAAACCAACAAATTCAGTCAATGATATCAAAATTTCGATCAAACGAGTTGTCTCCCTTTACTACTTAATTAGAAAAAAAACCCAACCTTTGCTTTTATATTTTTAGTTTTTCTTTTTGATGAACAAATAAAAAAATTCCAAAAGTTTAATCTAAAAGTTTAATTTTCTCTAATATGATAAAATATATTTTACCATTCTACTCTTGATTGCCAAGATACCAAATTGTATATGTATTTGTTTAAATTGCCAACACAAATTTATCCATGACTCTTCCAGCAGAGCCATATTTCAAAATAAACATAAAAAAAATAAATTAAAAAAAAAGATTTTTCTCTGTGTATAAAAATGCAGTCATTTCAAGAATTTATGAATTTATTCCAAATACCAAGAATCTAATTTTCGAAAATAATTAGAGTTTTTAAATAATTAAAAATAATTTAGAAAATAATTTAAATTTGAAATAATTCAATTAAAAACAATAATCAAATAATTGAATTCGTAAAACAAAAACAAGTTTTGTTGATTTCTTGATCTCCTTTATTTCATCCTAAACGATCGATTCGAATGCCCGGGTGCCGTTTGTTTATCTTGCTCATTTTCGATAGCATCGCAAATCGTGTAATCCGATTATTGCATTTGACTTCACTTCTCATTAAAACAAATTCGAAGGCGTGAATATCGAGCAGTTGGTCAGAGTTTTAAAAAAGAGAAACCATTTTAGAGTTTCTAAATGAAGTCACAGTCATACTAATTTTATTAAAATTTAGTTTGCTTTTCCCCCTTTCCACATTGTATTGTTGTCATAGTTCCATATTTGGTATTCCTCGCACTATATCATGCTCGATAATAAAGGCTTGTGAGGCTTTGTATGATTTTTGTTTGTTTTTGTTTACACAAAATTCTAAATACGCCAGTAAGATCTAATTTCATTATATGAGACTCGATGTCTCGTATTAAATCTCATGACTACAAATCATATTTTTTTTTAATTCTCTATTATAGATTAGATATTAATTTTTAAACTTATGCCATATTCCTTAATATCATTAACGTTTCATATGTTTCTGTTAAAGCCGGTCACTGATAACAGACAGTGAAATTGTACTTTTAATTGAGGCACATTGACTCAAATATTGGAAACTCATTTAGACAAAATAGAAATTGTTTGTATGCCTACATTTGGATATAAAGGAATACTTTTTCGTTGTCGGCCGGCTAGATCTACTACGAATAGCCCACCAAAAAACTATCAGATAATGTAGAATCTTTAACCTATTCAACCAATCAAAAACGAGAATTAGATGTTAATATCAACTAGAACGAATAAAAAACATTATTAAAGCACTCTTCAAAGATTATTGATATGTAAATGATTTCAGAGCATTTTTCCCGACATATACAGAATTTTAATGAAAAACCTAATAAAAAATATTTCTACCAGTTTATAAAACCTAACCAAACAAAAATATTTATGTAAAAGCTATTTAAAGTCAATGAAAATTATTTCTCCCAGTTTACGATATACAAAGTTAATGAAAAATTAACTATTTTTTGCAATATATTGATAATCACTGTGTTAGTAAAGGGGTAATTCTATGTCAAATTACCCAGAAAAAAGTAAAATTGTCACCCATCCCCTTCAATTTTTCTGATTTTTTTTCAGGAGTGGACTAGTCCGCAAAATTTGAGCATTTTTTAAATTATTATTTCACATATATTGAACATTATTTGTACTAAAAGTTTGATTTTTAACCAAAGCTACAACATCAATACATATTTTGCAAATCAGCAATAATTAATAACTTATAATTGGTTAACTTTAAGACTTGTGTTCCTTGGACGAAAATACTTTTATAATCCAAATTTCAGGAGTAGGGAAGCTCTAGAACTAATTTTACAGACAAAAATTGATTACAAAAAGTCGCCATTTTTCGCTACCCCACCCCCTCAAATTTGCAGTGCTAAAAATCGAGATACTCCAATTCTTTTAATTGTAAGCTCAAATTTTGGGGGTTGTCTAACGTTATCATTCTCCTTACTTGGACATAATTTCAGAAAAATTGAAGCGGGTGGGTGACATGGCCTGGATGATTTGACATGGAATTACCCAAAAGTTATTTTTGCCAGTTTGCAAGGATTGATGTGCTATTAAGGAAAATAACCAATCAACAAGCAAGTTACACAATAATTATTTTAATAAAACAACGAAATGACATCACAATCAAATAGTTATTTCTATTCAATTCACCTTAACTCTATGCCTACGAAATTTCATCCACGGCTGTACCAAATTTTCTTAGTACTTTTCACTCTATGATGGGATATTTCAAAGTTCACTATCTACTCACCTCAAAACTCATTGCATTCAAATAAAGTCCTATTATCATGTTATTGTCGTAATCTGAGTCATTCTGCTCAATGATAATAAAGTAATCTTTAGATTATATACTTTGCTTAGGTGTCGTGACTGAGCCACTTTGAGCGGTTTAAGGTTGGCAAAGAGTTAATTTATCTAAATTAACTTGAAAACTTGTCATAATAAAAAAGAAATGTTTATTGTTTTCAACCAGCTATTTCATCTATTACAAATACAAATTTTTTTACATGAAAAAATAAATTAATTAACAGGCGTGTCAGGGGGGAGAAGAAATAAAAAGGAATACTTACGCTCTAGCGTCTGCAAAACTTTTGAAATGCATCGGTAAAAAAAAATCCAAAATGGAGGTGGAAAAATCAGTCAATATAAAGATATAATCGTGGGGCCAAATGAAATCGATAATTCTCATTGGATAAAACAATAGAAGTAAAATGTATTATTTTGATAGTATTAGTTAGAAGTGAAGACTTAGACTAATTCCGATTGGTCAAAATCCCTACAGTAGATTTAATGAAAGAAAAAAAAACCAAAAAAACTCCCTTTCGCGTAGACCAGTGTTTCCCAAAAGTTTTCATGCTTGTGCCGCACTTGTCTTCCAATAGATTTCTTGTACCCCGCCTTAAACTATCATGCGAACACACTATTTTTAAACATTCAAAAATGTAGATATTTGCTATTTATATCGAACCAGAAGCGGCTACCCAGCATCTACTGGGTAGAGGGGGAAAAAAACCTGGTGTATTGATTTGTTTACTTTTGAGATTTACAAATGCTGGACGTTTTTACATAGAATTTCAATGTTATTTCTATGTATATTTTAATTTTCTAATGTCTTCAAATCTAAATCAAATCTTCATAATTTTTACACAAAAAGCAAGGACTGGTGATATTTCCATTTCTCTGAATGTTTGAGATGAGGCTTGATGATTAGTATTATCTGCGTCATTTGGACTATTGTCCCCATCTTCATTGTTATGTGTACAACGTTTCGGCCGATATGCCACCCGGCTTTCTTCAGGTATTTCTTGTCGGACGCGGAAACCTTCTCGGACGCGGGCAAGAAAGTTCCCGTGTCCGAGAAGAAGGTTCCTGCGTCCGAGAAGGTTCCCGAGTCCGACAAAAAATACCTGAAGAAGGCCGGAGGGCATATCGGCCGAAACGTTGTACAAATAACAATGAAGATGAGGACAATAGTCCGAATAACGCAGATAATACTGGTGATATTTTATATGTATATATATATATTTACTTTGTCGTCAATTGTTTTATTTTCGTTGTTTCATCCGGACATACATGATTACACAACAACTACCCTTTATATGTTTACTAGAAGTTGCTACCCGGCGTCACCTGGGTAGAGGGAGGATTTTTTTAAAGTTAGTCTCGCAGATCCATTATTACTTATAGCGAGTGAGATCCTCACTGGTTGCATCATAAAAACCCATACGGAAATATATAACAATATAGAAATAAATTTCCATTCAATGATTTACAATTTAAAAAAAAAGATATAGATGATGCAATTAATTCAATCAATCAATATTATATTTCAAAGCGAAAAAAATACAAAAAAAGATAAATAAAATAACACGCTAATGACTTTCCCTTCTGTTACTTTTCAAATTTGATTTTTTAAATATCTTCCCAAATATAAATCAAATCTCCATCATTTTTGCTCAAAAACCAACCCCTGGTGATATTTAATGTGTATATGCATTTACTTTGTCATTAATTGTTTTATTTTCGAAGTTTCCTCTGGACATACAGATACACACAACTGCTCTTTATATATGTACTAAAAGCGGCTACCCGGCGTTGCCTGGGTAAATGGAGATTTTTTAATAAACGTTAGTCTCGCAGATCCATTATTAGTGAATCGTGAATTCCATCACCACAGGATGTCCCATTAAAATCCTAAGGTAAACTAAAGACCTTGCATTGATCCAGCAACTCTAAAACAAAAATGAATGCCTACTAATTACAATATTAAATGCAAAAAAAAAAATCAATGCTGTTGTCATTTAGATTTTATTTTTTTAATTATCTACACGAATACAAATCAAATCTTCATTATTGTTGCTCAAAAACCAAGATATGATGATTGTGAATGTTTATATATATATATATATATATATATATATATATATATATATATATATATATATATATATATACTTTGTCGTTAATTGTTTTATTTTCATAGTTTCCTCCGGACATATATACATACCAACTGCCCTTTAGGGGCCGAGTTACCTCAGTCGGTAGAGTATTCGGCTAGAAACCACAAGGTTCCTAGTTCGATACCGGTCCTCGCCAACTCAGCATATGAGTAGCACAGGGATCTGGGCGGTAAAGTAAGGAGCTGGTGGTAGGTGTGGTGCTTCACCTCAGACGCAAAAACAATCTCCTTGGTCTATCGCTATTGAAAAGGGGATATACTCCCTCGCTGACTGGCTGATACCGACTTTAGGCCGCCCCGACGACTTTACTTACTTTATTTAGATAGATAAACATTTGAATAATGGTTTGCTTTCAGTTTTAATAGCATAAAATACTATGAAAATGAAAGGGATGAAATTTTTCAGGAGTTAAAATGAAAAACAAAAAAAAAACAAAAACAAAATAAAAACAACAATTTACCAAAAGTGGTCAAGGTAAATTTTAAACGGAAAATTGGAGGCCCAACAAGATTAAAATTAACATTCAGGGCTTCCAAATCTGAAATGAACTTTGACCCTTGCAGTGGTCTATATGCTGGCTAGGCGACATGTGGTAACTGGTGTACCACTGTACGTCTTGTGTACAGGCGTAAAGCAATTATTCAAACTTTTGATTCTGATTTTGGACAACATTAAAAAAAAACTATGCATTCTTTAATAATACTTATGTCAGATTTAATCTGTATAAACTGCATACGTGTTCCTTTACCTAAGTAATTCTGACATTTAGATTTTTGAAAAAAACAAAAGACAAAAACAAAAAAAGTTATTTATTAACTGCCACCCTGTCGCTCCCACACCTTTTGCCTCGCTGTCTCCCATGTCCTTCCACCACTCGCTGCAGAGGGGAGTGTTGTACCGCCCACTTTAGAAAACACTAACGTAGAAAATACTAATTATTTAATTGGGGCTATTCAGCAGAATTCGACCCCGTTTCCTGCCTTAAAAAACGCTAAGCAGTGATAGCTGGAAAAACAACCCTCCCTACCAATGAATATTGATTGTTGGAAATAAATATATCAGAATAATATAAAAATACCGAAAAAAATGTTTCGATTTTTTATTTGTAATTTATTGTCTAAAAAAATAAATACATAAATGAAAATACCGAAAAAAATATTTTTAGCGGAGTGAAGGCGTTTTTATCGACAAATTATTTTTTTAGTGGTTTGAAAGCATTAAAAGTGAGCCATATTTTTATCGACAAGTGTATGTAAATATTTAGCCCCCCACTTAAATAAAATTAAAGTGGGGTGGGGGGTAAAATATTTACATCTACTTGTGAAAAAAGACTGGAGGGGGTAAAATATCGCATTAACTTTTCGGGGAAAACGCCTTGAGCGCTGGTTGTTTTTTCAGCGTGCAACGCTTCAGCTAGGGAATTCATTCGCAGTGAGGGTTGTTTTTGAGCTATCACCGCCTAGCATTTTTTAAGGCAGGATGCCGAGAAGCAATTCTGCGACCAGCTCCAATTAATTATTGCAATCATGGGACAATTTTGGTGGAATTCCTGCAGGGTATTAAGGGGCCGGGTTAGCTCAATCAGTAGAGCGTTCGGCTAGAAACCACAAGGTTCCTAGTTCGATACAGGTCCTCGCCAACTCAGCGTATGAGTAGCACAGGGATCTGTGTGGTAAAGTAAGGAGCTGATGGTAGGTGTGGCGCTCCACCTCATATGCTAAAACAATCTCCTTGGTCTAGCGCTATTGAAAAGGGGATAAACTCCCTCGCTGACTGGCTGATACCGACTTTAGGCCGCCCCGACGACTTATTAAGCGTTCATGACTAGGTCCATGAGAGAGAAATCGTGATGCTAATGACCCAAAACTTTCGCTAACCCTAGGAGTTATATCACTGATGAGGCATTGCAGCATACAAAAAATTATTGCTTATAAAATGAGAATGAATAAACACACACACACATACACACACACACACACACACACATATATATATATATATTTTAGGAGAATATGTGCTTAATTAATGTCATACCTAATTTGAAAATTAATTAGTTGATGATTAATGAATTAGGCGAATATATCTGTTCAAATGTAAGGCGTAAACAAATCGAGAAAAAGTCGATCTCTGTATGTACATTTCGGCTATCGCCATTTCAAACAAATTGTTTGCGTACTCGGGTCTCGAACCCGGTCAGAGGTAGCTGTTAAACGGTATAACCACACTGATGAGAGGTGATACCTCGAAACACGTGTCTGTGGATTACTTTATTATACATGCTCCCAAATTTGGTTGAGCACTTTAATTAGAAGGGATTTAATTTCAAAATTCACCGTATTCGGCGTACAGCTAACCCTCGCTCTGTTTACATAAACAAAGTTTGAGGTCTCTAGGGAATTTCATTTCCGCTTAGAAATGTAGCGATTAAATAGTCTCCTATATTTGACAGCTGCTTGTGGCCGCACGGGTAAGAGGTTTGGCGAACGAAAGTTCATTCGGGTCTCGAACCCGGTCAGAGGTAGCTGTTAAACGGTATAACCACACTGATGAGAGGTGATACCTTGAAACACGTGTCTGTGGATTACTTTATTATATATATATATATATATATATATATATATATATATTAATTAGAATTATATGCTAAAATTCTTCTAAATCAGTAAAATACAGTGGTCTTTTCACAAGAATGCATAGCAATATCACTATATTCCAAATGTAAAATAAGATAAAAACTCACGATGCCGAGTTTCACGTGCATGATCCTCAGCTGAGCCTGTGTCATTCGTCTACAATCGGAATTTCAGACAGGTCGATACAAGTTCGCCTTAAAATCGGATACGTGGAACAAACTCAGTCATGAATTACAACTTATATTATATATATATATATATATATAATATATATATATATATATATATGTGTGTGTGTGTGTGTGTGTGTGTGTGTGTGTGTGTCTGTGGAAAAGGGGGTTGGCCATTCATTTTTTCTACCTACCTCTCTCAACTCTCTTTGCCATCTGATGTCCTTCTCATCTTCCCCAAATATTTCCCCTATAAACAATCAAATCTTTCCCTCACCACAAACCTACCCACCTACCCACTTCCCCCTTCTATAAAACACTTGTATGATCTGAATAATTCAATAAAAGCTGAAGAAGCTGAGTTCCACACTCCGCCGAAATAAACTACATATTTTTGTCTGAGTTTTGTTCTTTCATTCCTTATATTTTACCTCATATATATATATATATATATATATATATATATATATATATATAGAGAGAGAGAGAGAGAGAGAGAGAGAGAGAGACACACACACACACACAGACAGAGAGAGACAGACAGACAGTGAGAGACAGAGACAGAGAGACAGTATGGGAGGAGATAAAGTGTATTACCGCTTAAAAAGTATTCCAAAAATATGAATTTATTCTTGATAGTAAAGTCCACACACACACACACACACACAGATATATATATATATATATATATATATATATATATATATATATATAGAGAGAGAGAGAGAGAGAGAGAGAGAGGGATAGAGACAGACAGACAGAGTCAAGAATTCGTGCTGTCAGCACGCATTGACGTTGATGGTGATGATAATGATGATGATGGTGGTGGTGGTGATTCTACTGGAGTTTGGAAAAAAACGCAACAAAATGAAGCAGTGTGTACTTTAAGGACTATATAATCATCTCCGGCTATTTGATGCCAAGGAGGTTTTATAAAAAAAGCATAAATCATCTCGAAGTATTATGCCTTTCTTTCTTCGTTAAGAAAATCGTACGTTTATTTTACCTTTCTTGTACACAAGGCTTTTTTTTATATTCTTACTAACACTAAGAAGCCTATGTAAGCAAAGGATTTAATTACGGCCATCGCCAAGGGAGGTAATCGGAAACATACTCTGACCAAAAGAGCTCCGTCACATCTTATTTCTTACCGAATAAATTATAATAATATGGCAATATTAAATGCAATCTTTCTTTCTTTCGTTTTTTTTTCTCTCTTCGTTTTGCAGCAGGTTTTTCAATTTCTTTCCCTTTTTTCTTGAGACCCTTATAACTAACCACAAATGGTACTTTCTTTCGAAATCGGCGTTTTCTTTCTTTGAAAGGATTTACGGTGCTATGGAATTAGATTCGTCCCAGATTCCTGTTCTAAAACAAAGCTATCCCATTTGCTATTGTTTCTTTGCCGGTGACCGGCATAAAGATGTACCTCCTTAAAATTTTACCGTGCAGTCTTTCTCTTTTGATAAGCTTCTTATCGGGAAAATAATTTAGAGATTTTTTTTTCATTTACAATGCTCTCCCACCCAACGGATAAAATACAAATAAGAAATGAGACAATTGGAATTTGTGCATTTATTTCAATTGGATATTTAACCCTAACCCTAACTGTAACCCTGCCGCTAAATCTTTAATCTAAACCCTAA
Source organism: Doryteuthis pealeii (assembly GCA_023376005.1). Classification (NCBI taxonomy): domain Eukaryota; kingdom Metazoa; phylum Mollusca; class Cephalopoda; order Myopsida; family Loliginidae; genus Doryteuthis; species Doryteuthis pealeii. The sequence goes on along the minus strand of CM042143.1, from coordinate 113,837,990 downwards.
CCCCAAATTCCAACCGTTGCACAGATTTAGATCTACTATGTTGTCTTATTTCATTTTTATTTTATCCGGTGGAAGGCATTATTTTGTTTCTAACATTAAATCAATGGAAAGTATTCAACTACTTTATCCCAGGGGCTGGATTTATAAGGGGGCAAATGGGAGCACTTGTATCCGCCCTCTACCCGAGGGCCACCGAGACTTCCTTTATAAAACCTGTTATAATTATAAGATTGGCCTTAACATTGAAAAGAAAATGATGATTTGCTGCGAGTTGGAAAGAATTACATCACTTTGACGTATAATACAAACAAAAAATGTTCAAAAGATTATTCTTAAAATCAATACAAAATAAATAAATAAATAAATAAAATAAATTGATAAAATAAGACCTACATTTTTTACTAAAAATATATAAAAAGATATTTTTGGTTAATAGATTCAATTTTTGAAATCCGCCTTGACAGTATATTTCCAGTGCAAATGGTTGCCGATGGTAGCTTTTAAGTGTTCGTAATAATTTTATTTATTATATTGGACCAGGGCCAGATTTATAGCAAGACAAAGGGACAATTATCTTGAAGCCCTCTAGCCCAGGGACACGTAGACTTCCTTTATAAAAAAAAAACAAAAAAAACCTGTAATAATTATAAAATTAGATTTTCTCTGAATGTTTGAGATGAGGCTTGATGATTAGTATTATCTGCGTTATTCGGATTATTGTCCCCATCTTCATTGTTATTTGTACAACGTTTCGGCCGATATACTCTCCGGCCTTCTTCAGGTATTTCTTGTCGGACTCGGGAACCTTCTTTTCGGACTCGGCAACCTTCTTTTCGAACTCTGGAACTTTCTTGTCGTAATCGAGAGCGATGACGGAACTTTGAACCTAACACTTTATTTAGCTCCCGAGTTCGAAAAGAAGGTTCCCGAGTCCGAAAAGAAGGTTCCCGAGTTCGACAAGACATACCTGAAGAAGGCCGGAGGGCATATCGGCCGAACCGTTCTACAAATAACAATGAATATGTGGACAATAGTCCTAATAACGCAGATGATACTAAAATTCGATTTATTATTGAAAAAAAAAATGCTGATTTGCTGCGAGTTGAAAAGAATTACATCAGTTTGTCGTATAATACAAACTAAAAATGTACTGAAGTTTATTTTTAGAAATAAAACCAAACATTTTCTTTGAAACCTAAATTATATATTTTTTCTTTTAATAAATTTATTTTCATCTAATTCTGGAGATGAACATTGAGTTGAAGGTGATAGGATTCCCGTAATATAGCAGCAAAACATTTTCTTTTCATGCTTCATTCACAACGGCCTTTAATTATAAGTACATTAATTTTTTAACACATTCTTTTAGTTATTAACATTAGTTAAATATATAGCCATGCTATTTTTTATCTAATTTTATAAGAAGCATACGTGAAACCCACTCTTCATATATATATATATATATATATATATATATATATATTAATATATATATATATATGAAGTGTTGTTATGGGTCCAACGGAATATTTTTATAAAATGGATTATGTTTTTTTTTAAAGAATTATTATTTTACATTTGCAACACGTTTTTTTTTAGATCTTCTGATACCTTCTTCAGGCATTAATTAACCATATTCTGTTCTTTTAAAAATGGTAATTCCTTAAAATTGTGTTTCATGGTGAATTTTATTTTGGGGTGTACGTTTTGTAGTAGTTTGTGGATTTCGTATATATGACCCCATGAGCTTTTCCAGGATATGACACAGTCATCCAAATATCATGCGACAGAATATGGTTAATTAATGACTGAAGAAGATATAAGATCTGAAACACGTGTCGCAAATGAAAAAGAATAATAACAATTTTAAAAAGTAACATAATCCATTTTGCGGACCTTCTTTTTTATAATATATATATTATATATATATATATATATATTATATATATAATATATATATATATATATTATATATATATATATAGGTAAAGTATTCAGCTAACTAGCATGTAGGGGATGATTCTATATAGCAAGATAATGGGGCATTAGTCTTGCAGCCCTCTACCTGGGTGCTACGATGACCTCATTTATAAAACCTGTAATAATCATAAAATTAGATTTATTATTGAACAAAATGATGATGATTTGTAGCAAGCTGGAAAGAATCACATCACTTTGTCGGTTAATACAAACTGAAAAATTTAGTAAAGTCAATATAACTGAAAATGAAAATCAAACATATTCTTCGGAACATAACTTCTGTCTTTTGATCAATTCATTTTACCTCAATGTGTTTGTTATTTCGCATTTACCCAATTTAATTTCTATATTGAAGTTACTTGTGTGTGGAGGGCCTCCCTAACCAGAAATGCCCATTGGAGTAGATTGTTCTAATTTCGTTAACAATGGCCAGGTACGAGTATTGTTATATTAAATAATCCTAATGGATTAGATAAAGGGTTCGGCTTGAAGTTCCATGAAGCTCAGCGGTTACAACATGAGGGTTACCGTGTTTGACAAGAAACACATGAAGAAGTCCGGGTTGAAAATTGGCCGAAACATTGTGTATATAACAATAAAGATGAGAACAACTGTCCAAAAATCTATTAATAATGGAGATTCGCTTCCGGTTTTTGTCTATAACAAAAACTACCTCACTGCTTACGTCACATTACCCAAAATCGTCAGAACATAGAATAAATACACTTAGAATTTGAACATGTAACATTAGACTGTCCTCATTGTATTTTAAAACAAGTTTTAATAAATGCATGACTGGTATTATATATTTATATATAGTTTTTTTTATTTTAATACATATTTAAAGTTTACATTTCAAATTGTTTTATTTTTTAATCCTTTAATGAATTTGATGATTTTACTTACTTATGTTACAAACTGACTGACATTGAATTTCTAACTCGCACCCCTTAGGCAATGTGTTTCAAAAAATCTATTTTTACATTGCCCGGAGGTGTTTTTTTTATTTTGCTAGTATAAATAATAGAGATGGTGTTAACTAATGTTTTAACTTAGACATTCGACGCTTCTTTTGAATGTCATTTTTGTAACACAATTTATTTAATTTTTATTTCATTTGTCCGTTATGTTTTCGTTTTTAGTAATCCATCTATCTTTGCTTATTAAAAGGATTATATATTTTTCAATCTTGATTCATATTTTCTCCCCTCCCCCCCTCTCTCTCTCTCTCTCTCTCTCTCTCTCCTCAAATATTCTTTGTCTTTTTCTCTTGTTTTTATTCATTTGCAGGTGCTCTAACAAACAGGGGAAAAAATCTTCCGATGAAGAAGAAGTGAATGTAACGAACATTGATGGGCAGAAATAAAGTATATTTTTATGTTTCACAGTCATAATAATGCACTAAATGACCTGTTATTACGATGTTATTTGGCTGATTTTGAAGCTGAAGGTTTCTTTCAAAAATAAGTATACATGACAGATAAATTATCTCATGTAAGTCACGTTAGGTTTTACCAGGTCCAAAATACTACCGAACCAAGTAATCTCTCTCTCTCTCTCTCTCTCTCTCTCTATATATATATATATATATATATATATAATATATATATATATATATATATATCATTCTGTTCCTATTCATCTTTCTATCTATCTATCTATCTATCCAGCCTGTTCCTATCCATCTATCTCAGTTTGTTCTCTCTCTCTCTCTCTCTCTCTCCTCTCTCTCTCTCTCTCTCTCTCTCTCACACACACACACACACACACACACACACACACACACACACAGCTGGTGGTAGCATAGTTGGATTCCTACTTTCCCAAATGTATAAGCGCTATGTGAAATCGAAACAGCCTGGTCCAGGATTTGAACTCGTCTCGCCCTGTCCATTTCATACGATAATAACCATTACATAACGCGCCTCCTATTGAATATTTTCCTAAAGTCGATATCAACCAGGCAGCAAGGAAGTCTACCCCCTTTTCCCTAGACCAAAGAGATTGTTTTTTGCATCTGAGATGGATTGTCACACCTACCATCAGTTCATCATTTTACCGCACAGATTCCTGTGCTTCTCATCCACTGAGTTGGTGGGGCTGGTATCGAACCAGGAACCTTTCGGTTCCTAGGCGAACGCTCTACCGACTGAGCTAAACCGATTCCTAAAACCCCAGTCACTATGTTCACTTTCGAACTAATACCACAGGAAAATGTTTTAATCTCCCGCTAGTTATGGGTTAAATATCATTACTACTGTTCTTCAAGAATAGCTTTGCCATTACATAGCCCACGAAGATTGATATGCCATTAAACAAAACGAATTCAAACCAAACCATTAAATTTTGTAGTGTCTCATATCCCGTGTCAATGAATATCCGCTTGAATTTTTTACCGCCATAGTAAAGTTTGTACAAATATCGTCGAAGAATACGTATGGAATTAAATAATTTCTACAATGTACAAATTGTTATCAAATTCAATAAGTATTGTTCGACATTTCTGTATCTATATTCTTTATGTTTTTGTATCTAGTTTCTTGTACAATATATGTAACAACACACACACTTACGCGTGCAAACACACACGCTCACAATTACCATCATTTTCTTCCTTTAAAATCATAATTATATATATATATATATATGAATTTAACATTTTTGAAAAAACAAATGATGTTTATAATTGCTGACAGAAATCTGTTTCGACCGTTTTAATAGATCGGTCATCATCAAGGGCAATATATGAGAGAAAGACGGGATGAATAACCGTTAGAAGACAGGGTACAAACAAAACGCTATTATTCAATGCTGGAATTTTAAAAAATGCGTGTTCTGTGTTAAAAATAAAATAAATTTTATTTAAAAAAATCAGAAGCATTATAGTTCATAATAAAACTCAAAGGAGTTTGATGTAAAATTATATAAAAGTGTATAATGAGTATCAATATTGTACATTTTTATACACTTTTTCTACACAACCTTCTTATCGTAATCGGAAGCCATCACGGAACTTCGAACCTAACCCTTTATTCAATCCACAGGGGGTAACCCGTTCTCATTCCGCTAACCATAGCGGGGATACAGGTTTTAAGCTGTGTTAATTATTATTCTATGTTACTGCTGCCCTCTGATCAGGATTGAACCTGCAATCTAAATATAACCATCATATAGAACTGTCTTTACCTAACTCTTTTATTTCCTAGGCTATGAGTGCACATCGGCCGAAATGTTGTACAGATAACAATGAAGATGAGGACAATAGTCCGAATAATACAAATAATACTAAACAAAATTTTATTCAGTACAATTCTGTCGAAAAATTATTATCGATAGATAAAATTTATCTAAAAAATTTTTTGTAGTTGTTAGGCTCTCAATTAAATTTCTTAAGTAAGCATTTATTTATCAAAGGACAAAATAAAATTTACATAAGCTTGAATGTATATTTTTTATGAAAAATAACCTCAGTAATAAAAATAACGGTATATGCATTTTTTGCATTACAGTTGTAGACAATACGTTGTTACGCTCTTAATTCATTTGCTTTGAGATTTAATAACATTCATAGTTATTAACGTAAGCATTAAATTAATTGAAAACTTCATTTAAATTTGAAAAAAAAGATTCTGATACGAAACTCTGATGATGAAGTTTATGCTTCGAAATCGATAAGACAAAAATAACATCTTTTTGTTTTTATTTTTCATACGCATTGTATTGGCCTTCAAATTATTAATATATTAAAAAAAATTAAAATTTATATAAATCAAAATTTCAAAGCTATTAAATAAGATTAAACCGTAATTTTTCCTATTAAAATAAATGTAAACGAAATCACTTTCGGCTGAGTCATACAATTTTTTTTTGTTTTTTTTTTGTTTTCTACTCTTAAACTAAACGACTTAATATTTTGATATTTTAATACTAACATGTTTATATTTTAATTTTAGGCAACCAGTATAGGAGAAGGAAAACTTTGAATTCAAATCTCTTAAATCACCGCTTGGAGTGGTCATTACTAGAATAGGCTCAGGCCTACTTAGTGATCTATTTCAATTTAAAATTAAAAAAACAAATTTCATAGTGGAAATATGATAAAAATGTTTGTTTAGACGATAAAGAGGCTTGATCTAGTCATTACTAATTATATAGAACTAACCCTCTAATTAATGATTAACAGTTAAGTTTCAACAATTATTAACAGACACTAACAGATGTAGGCAATAAAAAATCAGCTGCATCTGGAGAACATACACACACACACACACACACACACACATGCACACATACAAATAAACAAACACATTTCTAAGGCCTACCTAATGATGATAATAAAAAAGGGTAGGCCAAATTGGGAATGATACCAAGAACTTTTTGGACACACATACATAAACACACACACATACTTACACATACACACACACACGCAGAGAATTTCAAAGAAAACAGTCATACGACATAATGGATAGAACCTAGCAACAAGCTAACACCTCCAGATCTTCTAAAATCTTCTAACGAAGAGATCTTTATCTCGAGATATTAAGAATAAATCAAAGGTAAACAAATAACATTATAGGTACCTCATTTTTGTTTACACTTGCATTGTGATAGCCTTCAAAACCAACCACCGAACCAATTATTATTTTACTATAATTTTGAATGAACCTTTTAAGAATTTTAAGCAAATAACTCAAATCTTTTATGATTTATTAAGACTAGGAAATATATGCACCCTCCAGGTGCAAGTATTTAAGTTTTAATGTAATAAAATATTGTATTAAATTAGAAAGGCTAATGAAACTAAATAAGAATACAGATAAGAAGATTTGAAACAGAGGTGGGTATAATAAAAGATTTGAAACAGAGGGAGTATAATAAAAAATAGAACAACTGAAACTTACTCTTCCACCACTCTCGTCTTTCATTGTTATTTTTTCGAATTTAAGTATTTAGTTAAAAGAGGAAGTGAAGAATAAAATGACAGTTATTTTATCTTGTTAATGGATTTCATTTAAGATTCATTGGAGAGATTTTTGCTTATATTCATTAAAATAAAACCAAACAGTTAGAAATCAATAACACTGAGCACATATTTATTAAATTCGATTTTTTAATATTAATATGCAAATTAGCCTTCCCGTTCACATTGTAAACCGCTATTTTGTTGTATATATAAATATAATTGCATGTTGTCAGTATGTAGACATAGTTAACAGTATTAATAATGTAAGACAATTTTATTAATAATTGAGGTTTAGATAAAAGAAAATCATGGAGAATGTGATGTCAATAACTAAGAGACTTGAGTAGGAATATAGTTTCGGTTACAGACAGAAAAACACACAATCTCCATTATAATAAGATGTGAAAAGTAACAAAGATTGATAAGAACTTTCAATATCTTATTATAATGGAGATTGTGGTTTTTTATGTCTGTAACCGAAACTACATTACTATTCAAGTCACAATTTCCTTAGTTATTTACATCACATTCTCCATGATTTTATTTTTATTTAAACTTCAATTATTAACAAAATTGCTTTACATCATTAAGACTGTTGACCATATCTACATACTAATAACATGCAATTGTATTTATATATACAAGAAAATAGCGGTTTACAGTGTGAATGGGAAGGCTATTTTGCATATTGATCTTAAAAATTTGATTTTAATAAATATATGCTTAGTATTATTGATTTCTAAGTGTTTGGTTTTATATCAATGAATATGAGCAAAAATCTCTTCAATAAATCTTAAAAGAAATTCATTAAAAAGAAGAAATAACTGTAATTTTATTCTTTACTTCTTATTTTAACTAAATAGTTAATTTAGGAAAATTTACCAATGAAAGACGGGAGTAAGGGAAAATGATAGAAGAGTTAGTTTCAAAGTTGTTCTATTTTTCAATCATACCCCCTCTGTTCAAATACTTTTATCTGAATTCTTATTCAGTTTCTTTGGCTTTTCTAATTTAACATGATATTTTATTATATTAAAACTTAAATACTTGCACCCGCAAGGTGCATATATTTGCTAGTTTACATTAAAGGAAATTAATTTGGTATGCTTTTTTTAATGTTTTTAACACTACTCCTAACATTCCTAACACTACTCTCCCTCTCTCTGTCTCTGTCTGTCTGTCTGTCTGTCTGTCTGTCTGTCTCTCTCTCTCTCTCTATCTCACACACACACACACACACACACACACACACACACACACACAGACTTTCTCTCTCGCCATGGCTTCCAGGAAGTCTTTCTCACGTCACCCATTCTTCGCACACAGTTGATAAATGTATTTTCTGGACGGCCCATTCTGGTGTGTCCATGTGTAGTTGTCCAGAAGAGAATATAATTTATTGTTAACTAATCAAATGAGCCCCGACAACAGATCTCCTGGTGTGTTGAAAAATGAACAAAATTAGAACTGTTTATTTTTAACTGAACACGGTTCCAAGTGTAAAATAGTTGCCTTTTCGTTTTGAGTTTCGTTTTTGACTTGGCGGTGGGGGGGGGAGGTTTTAAAATTTCTTTAGCAGATATCTAAAGCGTTTCTTCTGACTTTAAGGTTATAAAACTTTCTTTGGCAATTCTTGATTGCAAGTAATAAATCAGACCTCAGGAATATTTTATTCACTATTAATTAGATATGAAACATTTCATTATATAAAACTTTACATAATACTAAACTATGACTAAAAGGCATAATAATCTGAATAATATATAGATTTTATAATTAACAATTAAGATGTAAAATATTATTTATAAAATTATTTTTTAGTGTCAAATATAAAATTATGGGTTAAATCTTACTTAACGGACATAAATTCCACCGTCGTATGTCACCTTGCCAAAAGAAAAAAAACTAAAAATCAGGGAATTAACCAAATTTAATGAAACTTTTAGTGTTGATACATTAATGAATAACATATATAATGCACCAGTTATTTTATTTACAAATTTTTATATTTTTTCAGGTCAATTAACTTTGAACAACGTATATATGTGGATCTGTGTTACACCTCAAAGATACGTAGTTGGAAGTTAACTGACCTGAAAAAAATGAAAGAGTTTTCAAATAAAATGAATAGTGAATTATATTGTGTATTCCTTAATATATCAACACTGAAAATTCCATTATATTCGGTTAATTCCTTGATTTTTAGTATTTTTTCTGTTCAATACTTAATTGGATGATGATTTAGGCAACAGCAGGTATTTTAAGCAACCTTAGTCCTTTGTTTATGAAAATGACTCGATTCGGCATTAAATAACTTGAAAGAAGGTTGATATGCCATAAAGCAATTCAACCAACCCACCAACCAGCCAACAAAAAAAAGTTGTTTTTTTAATTTTAAAAATCATATTGATTTTAGAAGTTTATAAAAGATATAATCCATAAATTTTCTCTGTTGTGGATTTCATTTTTTTTTTTAATTGTTAGTTTGAAATCGTTAATTGGTTGTTTTACTTTTTTTTAAATTTTTTATTTATTTCATGTCTGCAATTCTAATCGTGTTTGTGATCCAAGGTTTCAGTTCTTACTGGCACATAAGTTTGAGAAAAATCAATCGATTTCTCCGTTTTTCTATATCCGTCTCACCTCTCCCCAGCGCTTTCTCTCTGTCTTTGTCTGTCTGTCTGACCCTCACCAATTCAGCACACGATTAGCACAGCTTGGAGCTGTGTAGTAAAGTGGAAAGCTGATAGTAGGTATGACGCTCCAATTCAGAAACAAAACAATCTCCCTAATCTAGCGCTAGATACTGATAATTTATATATGATTATGTGATGTAAAGTAACTGTTTCTATTTAATAATAATAATAATAATAATAATAATAATAATAATAATAATAATAATAATAATAATGTGTTTGCACACAGTTATATGGGATCAAGCATTCCTATCAAATATTAATAATTTATTCGCAATTATATGGTTTAAAGTAATTATTCATATGAAATAGAAACGCATAAAATTCTCTGGGACTTTGAAATAAAAACGGATCACCTCATCCCAGCAAGAAGGCCAGACCTAGTGCTGATTAACAAAAAAGAAAGAACTTGTCATCTGGTGGATTTTGCAGTTCCAGCAGATCACAGGGTGAAGCTGAAGGAAAATGAAAAAATGGACAAATACCTGGACCTTGCCAGAGAACTGAAAAGGTTATGGAATATGAAAGTCAAAGTGACACCAATCGTAGTTGGTGCACTTGGAACGGTCCCAAAGGGATTGGAAAAGAGATTAGAAAATCTGGACATCAGAGGAAAGATTGAGACCATCCAGAATACTGCACTGCTACAATCTGCTAGAATACTTAGAAGAGTCATGGAGACCAGAGGAGACTTGCTGTCACTCAGACTCCAGTAAAAGACCATCAGGTAACGCTGATGTGAAAACTCAAAAGGAGTGAATAATAATAATAATAATAATAATAATAATAATAATAATAATAATAATAATAATAATTGGACAAACTACATCAAAGCGAAAATTGATAAGACCCAACAAAATAGTAAATGTAGACTTTGCGGTAATAGAGATGAGACTGTTAACCATATACTCTGCGAATGTAGCAAACTAGCACAACGAGAATACAAAACTAGACACGACTGGGTTGGGAAGGTGATCCACTGGGAATTATGCAAGAAATTAAATTTTGACCACACAACAAAATGGTATAATGCATAAACCAGAATCTGTTTCTTGAGAACGAAAACGCACAAATTCTCTGGGACTTTGAAATTAAACGGATCACCTTATCCAGCAAGAAGACCAGACCTAGTGTTGATTAACAAAAAGAAAAGAACTTGTCAACTGGTGGATTTTGCAGTGCCAGCGGATCACAGGGTGAAGTTAAAGGAAAATGAAAAAATTGACAAATATCTGGACTTGCCAGAGAACTGAAAAAGTTATGGAATATGAAATGAAAGTTATACCAATTGTAGTTGGTGCACTTGGAACAGTCCCAAAAGGATTAGAAAAGGTTTGGAAAGTTTGGATATCAGAGGAAGGATTGAAACCATTCAGAACACTGCACTTCTGCAATCTGCCAGAAGACTCAGAAGAGTCCTGGAGACCTGAGGAGACTTGCTGTCATCAGACTCCAGTGAAAAGACATCAGCTAACACTGATGTGAAAACTCAAAAGGAATAATAATAATAATAATAATAATAATAATAATAATAATAATAATAATAATTTGTTTGCAAACAATTATATGGGATCAAGTATTC
>CM042143.1:113816766-113821766 GCA_023376005.1 Doryteuthis pealeii | reverse complement strand
AGATATTTCCCGAGTCCGAGAAGGTTCTGAGTCCGAAAAGAAATACCTGAAGAAAGCCGGAAGGCACATCGACCGAAACGTTGTACAGATAACAACGAAGATGAGGACAATAGTCTGAATAATACAAATAATACTCATTTTATTTTATTTTATCCATAAATCGGACCCTAACAGTTACTACCACCCTGAATCAAAGGGCACCAGGATTTAATGGTAATGAACGGTTACTTAATATTCCCCAGATCTCCAAAATTGTAATTTCACCCTCAGATAGAGTTTAACCTCATACCCAGTACAATAAGACATTTAGTCACCACCTTCTAGCATCTATATATAAGAAAAAGAGCTGTGGCTTGCTATAACAGCAATAGAGTTGGGATAACAATATAGGTCCTATGGTTTGACGTGATCAGCCAATTGATCGAGGGTGGCCCCTCCGATTCGCCGTTTGTCAAAGTAAGGACCTCAGTGGAGTGTTGGATGACATGGACTGCACAGCCACCAGGGTCTCTTTAGTATTACGGGTCGCCACCCACAGCCAATAGGAGGCCCCATTTGGGGGGATTTGTTAGGTGTATTCTAAAGCCCCAGCCGACAACGTTGGTAGGGTATGGAAGCGACAGCCCAAGTTCAAATCCTGGACGGGGCTGTTTGCGTTTCACTTCACGCTAATCCCCTTTAAAAAGGCTTCTTCAGCAATGGTTAAATAGCATGTACTGACTAACTCCTCCACACGCGCATGTAACACAAGGTTATTTTCTAGCGGAGTTTCGACATTTGAATTCGGACTTTTCCTTCTCTAGACTTATTGCAATGTCAGAGTTAAAGAGACTAGTTAGGACCTATCTATCTATCTATATATTCATAGCTGGAGGGAGATTAGTTGAATTCTTACCTTTCCACGGGTATTTATATGGCTTTAAGCCGACAATTTTTGGAGGATATGTGCTTAATTGAAGTCATACCTAATTTTGAAAATTAATTAGTTAATAATTAATGAATTTTAGGCGGGCATATATGTTCAAATGTAAGGCTAAACAAATCGAGAAAATATCAATCCCTGAATGTACATTTCGACCTATTAGGTCTCATCAGCAAGGTTATAGACATGGGAGACTGCTCAGTGTGTGACTCGAAACCTCGACTGTCAAGCTGACAGGCGAAGTATCTAACCGTTACAGTAGCTTGCCATTTTCACATTCTTCATTTGTTTTGAAACTTATTTATATTCCACTTTTTATTGACTTGCTACATGACAGTATGAGGTTAAGTAAACCAACAAATGTGTTTATTTTTATATTTATATGGTTTGTTTGTTTTGTTTTACGGCATATCAACCTCAGTGGGTCATTTAATGCCGATAAAGTTATGGGAAATGCAAAATGGATTTGAACCCGTTTCGCCGTGTAGATTTCCTACGACGATAACAATTACACGAAGAACATCTCCTCTTGAGAAGTCTGCAGTGATTGATTCAGTTGACAACAGGGCTAACATTGCCGGGTCGTGAGAGAGTCAAATTTGATGACAAAACTATCGCAACTGAGAATAATTATGAGGGTCACCAAGATACACATTTCTTATCTATCTATCTATCTATCTCTCTCTCTCTCTCTCTCTCTATATATATATATATATATTATATATATATATATATATATATAAGGGATAGTTGGTGTGTATCTATGTCCAGATGAAACTACGAGAATACAACAATTAATGACAAAGCAAATATATTTACACATTCAATATCACTAGAGCTTGCTTTTTGAGCAAAAATAATGAAGATTTTAATTATTTAAAAATCTGGATTTGAATAGTAAGAGGGAAAATCATTGGTTGCTTTCATGATTAAAATATAAATCAATTATATAAGACCAAAACAATCAATGGATCTGCGAGACTAACTTCTTTATTATCCCCCTTTACCCATGGAATGCTGGGTAGCCGCGTCTAGTTTGAAATAAGGAAACATTTTATTAAATATACGATTGAAAATGACTAATGAAACAGTTTTTCATTTTTAATCAATTTTTTTTTTATAAATCATAAAGTCACAGAAAGAAGGATGCGGTTGTTTTGGCGACACTTTTATGCATAATTCGTTGAACACAAATATATATATATAATATATATATATATATATATATATATATATATATATATCAGCCGGTTCATCCATCTGTTTCCGTTATTTCTACCTATTTCAACCTATTCAGTTATCTATTTCCGTCGGTTTCTGTCTATCAATGTATCTATCTATCTATCTCAGCCTGTTAATCTATTTCCGCCTTTTCTCATCTATTTTGTATATCTATCTATCTATTCCTCTCCTATATATATATATATATATATATATATATATATATATATATATATATATATATATATATATATATATATATATATATAATATATGTATATATATATATATATATATATATATATATATATATATATATATATATATATATATATATATATATATATATATATATATGTATATATATATATATATATATATATATGTATATATATATTATATATATATCACTGCACGTTCGTCCATCCGTCTATCTATCTATCTATCTATCCATATATATGTATATATGTATAACAATTAACATTAGATATGTTAATTGTTACACATATACATCCTGTTCATCTATCTATCTATCTACTATAATGAGTGGTGGCTGATTAAGCTAACTACAGTTAATTAATATATCCCAATCGATACATGCATCTATACACACATATATATATATATTATATATATATATATATATATATATATATGCGTGTGTATGTGTGTTTCTCTGTGTATTTCTGTGTGTTTGGGTGTGTTTCTGTGTGTATTTGCGTGAGTACACGTGTGTATATGCACAAGACCCGTATGTATATTTATCACGTGCATATAAGTGTAACACGTATGTGTGAAACATATATATATGTGTGTGTGTGTGTGCAGGTTTTCAAATGTATGTCTAAGTGCAATATATCTAATTGAACGTTGTATCCTAAAAGCCCCCGAAATCAAATGACTGAATCCTATTCCAATTCTAACCAGACTAGGTTTTGCTCATTTCTAATAATTACCTTTGGGAAAGATATTCGTCATCTTCCTATAAATTAGACCGGGCTATTTATGAATTATGAAGAGATCTGACTGTTTCCAGCCAATATACTATGTAATGGTAAAAGATGATTTTCATACAAGTATATAAAGAAGAAAAAAAGTGCATCGTGATATACGGAGATTGCATGAAAGATACACATATAAATAAACAAAGAATATAAATATACTTACATCACTGTGATTTGTATTATATGTAATCCGTTACATAAAGATCCAGCAGTTGATTTAAATATTCGGCCGATTAACTCTGCATTGCATAAATGTATTTTTCACTGTAATCCAATTATTTATACAAGTGTGTGTGTGTGTGTGTGGCGTAGAAGGGAGGGCTCCATATACGATCCTCCTTATGTAACTGTATATATATATATATATATATATATATATATAATATATATATATATATGTCTGTGTGTGTCTGTGTTGTGTGTGTCTGTGTGTGTGTAAGGTATTCAAAATTTGCCAGAAAGGGTTGATTCTATATGTGATTTTTAAGATACACTGTATTATTATTGTATGATCCAGTATATACAAATACAGTGAATCTTTAAATCGTGTGTGTGAGTGTGTGGTTTGTGTGTGGAAATTCAATACAAAAAAAAAGATCGCTTAATAAAATATCAATTGATTGTAATTAAGAGTGTAAGCAAATTATATTAGGATGGTTACATTTTTCATATCTCCATGCTATACTATATAATGATTACATATTTTATTTACTGTATTAAAATAAGATTCCTTGTAAAAAGATCTGCACACTCCCCAAAATATCAGAAAACAAGCACAACAATATTCAAATGATCAATATATATATATATATATATATATATATATATATATATATATTAATCATTTGAATATTGTTGTGCTTGTTTTCTGATATTTTGTGGAGTGTGCAGATCTTTTTACAAGGAATCTTATATGTATATTAAAAGAAATTGAAAAACGAAGTGTTCCAAAAATAAGATGAATTTATTTATCGACGCTTAAAAGTTTCGGATTATTTAATCCTTCATCAGGATAGATTATGGGGTGAAGAAATTGATAGATGTTTTGTAGATGACTGGATTTTTTTTTTTTCTAATTCCTGTCAACTACAAAACATCCATCAATTTCTATCATGATGAAGGTTTAAATAATCCGAAACGTTTAGCGTCGATAAATAAATTCATCTTATTTTTGGAACACTTCGTTTTTCAAATTTCTTAATATTGTCGGATTTATTTCCATATTTACTCCCATATATATATATATATATATATATATATATATATATATATATATATATATATATACAAACACACACATCTACATATTTGTTAAGGTAGCAGGAATATGATGTCAACACTCACACACATATATATATGCATTTATATATATGTGTATGTGTGCGGGTGTTTATATATATGTGTAAGTAAGTGTGTGTACGTATGTATAATTAAGTATAATTAATAATGCGTAATTATGCATAATTATATATATGTATATATATATATATATATATATATATATATATATATATATTATATATATAGTATAGAATTATATTTGAGCAAAATTATACATATATATATATATATGCATACATTGAATTTATATATATATGTTCATATCTACAATATTATATGTATTTATACACACACACACACGCCCCATATATATATATATATATATATATATATATATATATATATATATATATTATATATATATAATTACACATAATTATATATATATATATATATATATATAATTATAAATTTATCTCTATAAATGTATATTTATGTATAAATATATACATAATTTTTAATGTAATTATGAATATATGTATATATATATATATATATATATATATATATAT
>CM042143.1:113804266-113814266 GCA_023376005.1 Doryteuthis pealeii | reverse complement strand
CCTTTTTCTGATTTTCGTAGAATCCATCGAGAATATTTTAAGATTTTCCATTCCTGATCGTGTCAATGTGTTGTTGCACCTCCTTTCCTTCATAGTTGAAATGAGGATATTTTGAATTCAGTTGAAATCACAACTATTATGTTGCCTGTCTTTCCAAGATCTCCTTCTGAAGTGTTTTTTATTGTATTTTTCCCGGTTTTTATACAGCAACCGGTGTCATTTACCCCCCCCCTAATTTATATAATCTTTCTATTTAATTCTCTTTCTCCCTTCACTCTTTCACTTTTTCACTCTTTCTTTTTTTTTTTCTCACTCTGATAGCAAATAAAGAAAGACCGTTCTGTCTTTTTATTATCTCAATAAAAAGCAATTTTCATGCGAATTCTTGTCCTCAAAAATATATATAATTCGTTGGTGGTCTATTTTATTTTTATTGTTGTCTCCTGCTGATTTGTTTTACAATCAACCTTCGCTTTCATCCCTCTCCCATATTTCAATCTTCACATTTATATATTTCCCTTCGCTTTTATTTTTTTTATCATTAAGCTCTTGTTGTACTCTCAAGTGCCCGTCTCTTAAAACACTGATCCCGAGTTCCATCCTAGTTCGCTACGCCATAAATGTAATCCTGTAGCAAACATTGATGTTTGATTATTTTCCTTGTTTTCTCTTTTAAAAATATACTTATTCCACGAATGTTAAAGAGAAATTAGTTGTAGTAGAACAGTAGTGGTTATATCTGTTTGGTGGTTTCATAGCTTCCCCATTTGTCTGAAAATGAATGTAATAGTGCGACTGGGGTTCGAACCTGTTTACTATTATGTTGCAGATACAGCCCGTTAGCCTCTACACCACAGAAACTGTCATTCTTTTAAGTGATTTCTATAGGTTAGAAATCTTTGGTGTGCTATTCGCAGAATTCCGCCCCGACCTCCTGCCTTAAAACGCACTAGGCAGTGATAGCTGAAAAAGCAACCCTCGCTAAATAAAATAAAAATTCCGTTTTTGTATCTTGTTTTTTCATTTGTAATTAATTGTCGAAAAAATAAATTAAGATAAAATGAAAATACCGAAAGAAAAGACAGAGGGGGTAAATATTTACATTTACTTGTCGAAAAAAGACTGGAGAGGGTAAAATATCGCATTGACTTTTCGGGAAAAACACCTTAAGCGCTTCTGCAGGCACTGCTTCAACTCGGGACTTAATTCGTAGGGTGTTTTTTCAGCAATCACCGCCTAGCGTTTTTTAAGGCAGGAGGCCGGGACGAAATTCTTCAACATTTGTGACATAGTGCTGGTGCGACCTCAGATCAACAAATATCCGAGTTTCAAGAGGAGCCTATAATTTCTTGCATAAAGGTTTGTGTGAATTGTCATGTTAAAAACCTTCGCAATGTCGCCAATTGAAAGACCTTCGGATACTGCTCCAAAATAAAATAACCGGTTTAATCCTACCCTATTTCCACGAAATTAAGACAGGGCTTATATGATTTTTCACACTGAAATATAACACTAGGGCTTATTTTCGGAGGATGTCGAGTGTCTGCGTTGCATGATGTGATCGTGAAGAATACTTATTCCTTCGTCTGTCTGTTGCTCTCAACTAGGACTTATTTTAATGTGATGGCCCATATTAGAATCATCCTGAAAAGTTAGGGCAGGTCTTATTTTGCAGGTAGGCCGTATTTCTGGGGAAACCCAGTATTCATAAAAGGTATAATCCTTCAAAACTTTTTTTCTATAGAATTCCTCCTGGAACTCTTTCATAGTTCTTGTTTCAATTTCATCCGTTTCTTCAAAAGTGTTGACATCATACTCATTATATTTTGATTATTGTCTCTTCCATGTTTGGTAGTTTTTAAAGAGTCCACGTTTTCGTTCATTTCAGCTCTGGTCATTTTCACTGGTAATCCTTCCTTGTTGTTTTACCGCTGGTTGCCGGTAATTCGTTATATATCCATCCGTTCGTACATATTTTTATTCCTGAAAATAGTGGACTGGTTGTCATTTCTCTGGGCGAACTTCAATCACTGACCAAGTACAACGGCGTCACGTGACACGATACGGACCAATCATGTGTCGTTCTCAAAGTTGAAGCCAAGGCTCGTTAAAAAATAATATCATTACAACAACTAATACTACTTAGAAAAAAAATGATAAAAGCGAAAATAAAAAAGAAAGAAAGAAAGAAAGAAAGAAGAAGCTTCCCGGACATATACAGTCGCACATTTATGCAAATAGCAATAAATAAAATATCTCAACGAGAGGAAAAAATTGATAAAATAAAATAAAGAACAGAAAGAGAAAATGGAACTGGGAGAGGTGCAAAATGACAGGGGGGAAATGAGTAGAAACGAACAGAGAGATGAAAAGTAAATGAAAGAATGTTAGATTAAACCCGAATATCATAAAGAAATAAAAAAGATATAAAAGAAAATGAAACAGAAAAGGTTCTAGATAGATAGATAAATAGATAGATAGATAGATAGATTGATAGATAGATAGATGCCTCTGGTGCTTTTTGCGATGAACGAATAACATATCGTAAATATGAGACGAACATAAAATTCTCCCTAGAAAGACAGTCAAGAGGGCATAAAACGCTCGCCTGGTCTTCTGTCCTTCATGCAAAGGAATTTAGAACAGACCAAAGAATAGGTTTTATAACGAAGCTGCACATAAAATTGCCGTGGGCAACCAACTGTGAAGCGGGTGGGTTGTAGCTTACACTCAGAGTCGATCGTCATCCCTCCGGACTGAATAATCAAGGTGTCTAGATAATTATTTACGAGATTCTTTTGAGGCTATCGAAAAATTATCTCCCTCTTTCCTTTTTTGTATTTTTTGGGGGAGTTTGTTTTTATTCCTTTTTTATTCTTTTTTCTTTTTCTTTCTTTTTTGCAAAACACTTTGGTTTCTCTCTTTATATATTTGGCCTTTTCATACTTTCTTTTGGTTTTTCTTTTATTCTGTCTTTTTTTCCCAACCGAAATATAAACGTTTCTTTCGTTCTTTTATAATTTCTTTCTATTTATTCATTCGTTTTCTTCTTTTCTTCTTCAACTTTATTCATTACGTTCGTTGCTTTGATAATATTTTTTCTTCTTCTCAATTTTTTTTTTTTTTAGTTTATTGCTTTTATGAAATAATTTATTTATATTTAATTTTTTTACCATTCTTTTGGTTCTTTCTTCCATTCTTTCTTTTTCTCTTTCGTTGTTCGTTTGTTTGTTTCCTCCTTTTTTCTTTCTTTCTTTCTCTCCTACTTTCTTTTCTACTTTCTTTTCTACTTTTTTCCTTCTTTCGTTGTTTATTTATTTGTTTTTTCCTTTCTTTTTTCTTTCCTTCTTTCTTTCTTTCGCAATTTCTTACCTTTCTTCCTTCCTACATTCGTTGTTTATTTGTTTGTTGGTTTGGTGTTTCCTTCTTTCTTTCTTTCTTTCTTTCTTTCTTTCTTACATTCGTTGTTTATCTATTTGTTTGTTTTTTCTTTCCTTCTTGCTTTCATTCCTTTCTTTGATAGTTTTTGTTCTTCTCAACTTTTTTATTTGTTGCTTTTAGGAATTAATTTATTCATATTTTTCCATTCTTTAGTTCTTTTTTTCTTTCTTTCGTTGTTTGTTTGTTTCATTCTTTCTTTCTTTCTTTCTTTTTTCATTGTTTTCTTCTTTCCTACATGTGTTGTTTGGTTATTTTTTCGTTCATTCTTTCTTTCTTTCTAATTTATTTATCCATTTTCCTTTTTTATAGATGATTATTTTGGCTATCTTTGTTTATTCAACCACATCATTTTTACTTGCTCCTAATTCTTCTTTCATTCTTTCATTCTTTCATTCTTTTTCTTTCGTACTTATTCATTTATTCATTCATTTATTTTCATTAGATTTTATAGTTGAATATTTGTATATTTTTGTTTCTTCAAACTTATCGTGTTTATTTGTTCATATTTTTGTTAATTCTTTCTTTCTTTACCTTTTTTCGTTTTTTCTTCCTTTCTTTCGTTTTGTGTTTCATAATTTATTTATTTATTTCTATTTTTCTTTCTGAAAACACTTTCCTTTCTGTCTATAAAATTATTTTTTTCAATCATTTGTTTATTCTTTCTTTCTTTCTTTCTTTCTTTCTTTATTCTTTTATTTTTTAGTCTATTTTTCACGTTTTTCACGGTCATCTGAATACTGATTGATTTCTTCTGAATTTATTTCCTTCATTTGTTAATTTATTTCTTTATTCCCTTCTCTTTGTCTTTCTTTCTTTTCTTGTTCTTCTTTCTTTCTTTCTTTCTTTCTTTCTTTTATTCCTTTCTCTTTTTCTTTCTTTCTTTTTTCTTTCTTTCTTTCTTTTTTTCTTCCTTTCTCTTTGTCTTTCTTTCTTTCTTTCTTTCCCACTTTCTTTCTTTCTTTCTTTCTTTCTTTATTTCATTCGTTCATTCATTGTGTCGTTTACAGCAATCAATCTTGCTACTTTCGTTTTTCTCTTTGTATTGCTTTTTTCTCTGGTCACGTTTTCTTTTTCGTCGTTTTAGAATTACATCTTTCTTTCTTTCTTTCTTTCTTTCATTTCTTTTACCAATTTTCTATATGCTACCTTCGGTCCTATGAATGCAGATTCCTTTATTTTTCTAAAAGAATTCTTCTTTCTTTCTTTCTTTCTTTCTTTATTTATTTTATTTCCTTCTTTTACTAATTCTTCTTTTTTTCCTTCCAAAAAAGAAAAAAAAAATGAATGAGAGAAAGTCAATTTATCTCATTCTTTTCTTTTCTTTTCCCTCAGATGTTCGTCTTATTCAATCATCAATCTTTCATTTCTTCTTCTTTCTCCGTAATTCTTTGTCTCTCTTTTTTCTTTCTTTTTCTTTTTTCAAAATTGTTTTATTTCTTCTCTTCTTTATCCATTGATTTTATTTTTCAACCTCCATTTTCTTCTTCATACTTATTCTCCGTAAATCTTCGATTCTATAATCCAATTCTCAAATAAATCATCGTTTTTCCTTTCTTCTGTTTCCTTCACAATATTCCACGCTTTTCGTCATCACTGAAATATCATTTGAAACCATTCATTTATCATTCAAAATCTTTTTTTTCTTTTTCACGACGCATTATTTTTTTTTTATTTATCTATTTTTTAATTTCTTATTTTTATTTTC
Organism: Doryteuthis pealeii; assembly: GCA_023376005.1. Taxonomy (NCBI): domain Eukaryota; kingdom Metazoa; phylum Mollusca; class Cephalopoda; order Myopsida; family Loliginidae; genus Doryteuthis; species Doryteuthis pealeii. Next base: position 113,809,120 of record CM042143.1, on the reverse strand, counting down.
TTCCTAAACGGAATTTCCTTCTGATGTTTCTTTCTGACAATTCAAGCTTTCGATCACTCTTTACTATCGTCTGGTTTCCTCCATTTTATCTTTATTTATTTTTTACTTGCAGATATATTTTCCGCCATTTTTTTTTTTCTCTCCAATTTTTCTTTACTTAAACATATCATATTTGTTTAATTTTACGACGAGTTGTTCTTTACGGATTATTACCTTATTCAACATTTTCTTCATTTGTATTTAGTTTCTTTTTATTTTCTAAAAAAAAAAAAGATTTATTCCTTTTCTCTTTCTCTTCTTTTGCTCTCCTAAACATTTTTAACTCTTTTCTTCTCTCTTCATCTTTATTCGTTTTTTTATTACTGATATCTTACTCGTTCTTTTTACCCGTTTAATCATCCACCAACCCTTGCATACAGACAAGCTTGTACATAAATAAATGCAAATCCAACATATGATCTCTTGTCTGGATTATTATAGTTTATTCGATACGATTCTATTCAAACTGCTTTTTGCACGCGGTACGCATATGCCGATAGCTTACACAATCAACGTTACGTACACAGACACAAGCTCAGCTTTTAAGTTGATATGATCCTTAAGTTGAACTAAGGTAGAACACACACTCATTAATGTTGTTCCGTTCACATAAATTGAAATAGACGCGGAGGTACTTGTCCATGCACAAATTGGATCAAAACCGAAACACATAGATCAAAGAGAGGTGCTTGGTTAGACATATGAAAAGCTGTGACCATATAAAACATTGCGTAACTGTATAAATTAAAAGTACTGAACATGCGCAATTTAATACTGACAGATATATTAAGATAATTATCTATCGTCCTTTAAACACGCACACACATACACACACATACACTCTCACCACACACACACACATATATATATATATAGGTAATTATGAACTTATGTTTAGTAAATCAGGGTGTCCCAGAAAAAACAGAACCCACACATTATGTAATAAAACTGTTAATTTTAACTAGAGAAGTTTAGAGCTAGGGTTAGAGTTTAGGGTTTGGGATGGGGTCAGGGTTAGGGTTAGGGTTTAGGGTTAGGGATGGGGTCAGGGTTAGGGTTAGGGTTTAGGTTAGGGATGGGTCAGGGTTAGGACTAGGTTAGGGTTAGAGTTTGGGATCTGTTTTTTTTGTCACTCTGTACAGGGGGACCCAGAAAAAACAGAATCGAAATTATTTATTTATATTCCCATTAAACTAACCCTAAACCCTAAACCCTAACCCTAACCCTAACACTAAACCCCTCTAGTTAAAATTAACAGTTTTATTACAAAATTTGCGAGTTCTATTTTTTCTGGGACACCCTAATTTACTAAACAAAAGTTCATAATTACCTATATATATATATATATATATATATATATATATATATATATATATATATGGGGGGGGCATTGTTTATGATGGAGTTGTGATCAAAAAGTATCGAGACTGGATCATTTTTATTTTATTTGAACTAGCAATAATATTCGTCCTGTTTTAATTGTAATGAAATATATTGAATTAGCAAAAGTAATGAAATAGAATGCATATAAACAAATTACACTTATTCTAATTAATTCTAATTGGATTCTATATAAAATCGTACATAGGGTTGTTTTAAATGCGCCGAATACAACAATAATTTTAGGGAACACATGCACCAACTAATTATTTAGCAAACCCAGTTTTGTTAAAGCCTGTATGCAAATTAGAACTCTCCATTTATTATGTAAACCTTTATTTATAAGTGATATATAAAACAAATTGCAGATTTTAAACGCACTAATAGCATGGGCTGTTTTGAGGCAAATCTCAGGTTTTTCTAGAGACATCGTTAATAAATAAGATTTATTATATGTATTAATGAGTTTTATTATAAACTAAATACTCATTGACAAACTTACGCAGTTTCTGAGCTTATTTTGACGTAAGCAGTGACGTAGTTTTGATTATTCTATATACTCCCCAAATCTAACACCCTATTGCCCTTATGGCAAGCCCCAACCCCTTTTTATCATATGGGTGCTAGAAGGCGGTGGCTGCGGGTCTACGTGTCCTGGGAATGACATTAAACTCTATCTGATGGTGAGGTTCCAGTTTTGGAGGTTTGGGGAATGTGGAGCACCCCTTCATCCCCATTGCTCTCTGGTCCACTCTGACCCGGAGTGGTAGTACCTGTTATGGTCCCATCTATGGGTTAAATAGAAAAATGTATTTATAAAAAAATTGTATTATCCATTAAAATTGATTTATTTCGAAACTTTATCGGCATTAAATGACCCACTGAGGTTGATATGCCGTAAAATAAAACAAACCAAAACCAAAACCAAATCTAACTCTGTATGGCTTTTCCTTGATTGCTAAATGAAAATTTCTGCTTGAGAATAAGATGTGAGAGCCTTAAAATAAATACGAGAGAACAGCCGCCCACAGTGGAGGAACAAAGTGTGGATTGTCGGCGAGGGATAGCTGCTCCTGGGCGACGCTTCAGGGGACGCAAGATCACTCAAACCTAAAAGCCTTTGCGTTGCTATGATATTAAAATATATTGCCTAACTTTTGCCGCTATATTCCTGAACTATTAATGCGTAGGATTTGAAAGGCGTTCGGTAGGATCCTTTGGTTGTTCTTTGTGTCCCTTAGTGTTGGGTTTGATCCTTTGGTTGTTCTTTGGTGTCCGTAGTTTGGGATGATCCTTTGATTGTTCTTTGAGTGTTGGTATGATCCTTTGGTTCTTTGGTGTCCCTTAGTTTGGTATGATCCTTTGGTGTTCTTGGTGTCCCTTAGTTTGGGTATGATCCTTTGATTGTTCTTTGGTGTCCCTTAGTTTGGGTTTGATCCTTTGGTTGTTCTTTGGTGTCCTTAGTTTGGGTATGATCCTTATAGTGTTGGGTATGATCCTTGGTTGTTCTTTGGTGTCCTAGTGTTGGTATGATCCTTTGTTGTAGGTGAAGCTATGAAAAATCTGAATCAGTATCTATTGGTCACTAAAAGGGGCACCGTATTGATCACTTGCTTCCCAGCGCTGCCTACACAACATCAAAAGGATGAACTAAAGTGACATTCTCCTATGGACACCTACTCATGGACACAACAGTGTGAACCGACCAAGAAAAACATACATTGTTCTCAGGGCATCAACTACCGTTATTATCCCTTTCAACTTTAGGTAAAGTAAAAAGTAAAGTCGACGGGGCGGCCTAAAGTCGGTATCAGCCAATCAGCGAGGGAGTCTATCCCCTTTTCACTAGCGCTAGACCAAGGAGATTGTTTTGGCATCTGAGGTGGAGCGCCCCACCTACCATCAGCTCCTTACTTTACCGCACAGATGCCTGTGCTACTCATACGCTGAGTTGGCGAGGACCGGAATCGAACTAGGAACCATGGGTTTCTAGCCGAACGCTCTAACGACTAAGCTAACCCGGACAGTTTAATTTTAACTTCACTGATAAGGTCCAAGCATTTTATATCTTTTTGTTTACTTTCGTTTTCGTTTGGTTTGCCAAAACGACAAAATACACTATAAGTTCTTCTCTGCATTATTTCATCTTATTCTTTTTTTAATACCCTGTCCGGTGGCGAAAGCTGCTTGGTAGCGCTAGGAAGTGGCACTCCTGCCTTAGCTACCGAAACTGTGTTATTACTCCTAGTTGGCAGCTGATGAGGGCAGGGTATCGCACGTGCTATCACACGTTGTAGGACGAAAATATGACAAGTTGCTTCTTATTAAAACTTGTTATGCTCTTCTGGCCGGCATTAAGTCTTTCGTTTGTATCTCAGCATAACAGTACACTTTATGCATTTCGTATTATTATTAGTAGTAGTAGGAGGAGGAGGGGAGGAGGAGAAGGAGGAGGAAGAGAAGGATGAGTTATCTACTTAAGTAGTGAACGGTTTTGTCGTTGCTTAACTTTAAACGTGACTTGATATATATGTGTGTATATATATATGTATATATATATAGGCAGTTAGGGTTCGAATCACACACAAAGCAGCTTCCTGTCTATAACTCTGCAGATGAGACTTGATAGGCCGAAATGTACATATAGATATTGACTTTTTCTCGATTTGTTTACGCTTTACATTTGAACAGATATATTCGCCTAATTCATTAATTATCAACTAATTAATTTTCAAATTAGGTATGACTTCAATTAAGCACACATTCTCTCAAATATTGTCGGCTATCGCCATCTCAAACTAGCTGTTTGCGTACTCTCATATGTATATATGAATATATCATCGTCGGGGTGGCCTAAAATCGGTATCAGCCAAACAGCGAGTCTATCCCATTTTCACTAGCGCTAGACCAATGAGATTGTTTTTTTTAGCGTCGGAGGCGGCGCGCCACACCTACCATCAGCTCCACACTTTACCACACAGATCCCTGTGTTACTCATAGCCAGAGTTTGCGAGGGTCGGTATTGAAGCTGGAAATTTGAGGTTCCCAGCCCAGCACTCTACCGACTGAGCTAAACCGGATATATATATATATATATATATATATATATATGGGAGAAATGTGAGGAGGTTAATCCGACAGTATGTGGAGAAAGGTAGACAAACACGGGATGTTATGGAAACTGGATGTTTATTGTCGATGATACAACGTTTCGGTCTCTTATTAGACCATCTTCAGGACTTGGATATATATATATATATATATATATATATATATATATATATATATATATATATATATATATATATATATATATATATATATATATATATATATATATATATGTTCCCTACCAGAATTAGATTGAGCTTTCTAGAAATTGAATCGGACATGTAGGTCGTTACTCTTAGCTGTTCTACCTCCGGGGCGGAATCA
>CM042143.1:113784266-113794266 GCA_023376005.1 Doryteuthis pealeii | reverse complement strand
CATATAGGTATCAGATGGTGGTGGCTGAGGGTCAACCACCAGTATTGATCATTTCGCATAAAGTCAATGAAATCAATTTCTACATATTTATTAATGCACTAAAAATTATTGAAAATTATTTCTTAAACAAATCATATATATAAAACGTATATAAAATATATTACGTCAAGCCGAGTTCAATTCCTGGACGAAGCTGTTTGCATTTCACATGGTGCTAATAACCTTGGGAAAGGAATGAATTCAATTGTCCCTCCAGCTATGGGTAAAAAGCAGGATAGACTGGGCTCTTTAACCATGGCTAGGTAACCAGTCTAGGGGAAGCAAAACTGAATTCAAACCTGTTAAACTCTGCTTAAAAATTTACCTTTTGTCGCATCCTGCTTGTGTGGATGGGTTGGTAAATATATATATATGTATAAAAACAAGATTTTGAATTAAATGACACAGAATAGTTAATATACCATTAAACACAAATCAAACAACCAGTCACTTGATCCTGATCTGTGATTTTTACGCATTCAAACTTGTACTGTTGCATAATTGATGGGTTTCCTATCAATTGTGTACGATAGTGTAGCTTAAATCAAACTAACGGCTTTGTGGAAAAATACAGGTTATTTGATTGACATATTGACAATTTTCTTACCTCTTCTCTGATTCGTCAGAGCGAACGTGAGAAAGTTAATTTAGGAAAATTAGTTTTTGGCTGGGTGCTGAACAGGACGGATTGAAATAGTGATCTGTACGTGCGAAACCAAAATATCAGCGTTTTTGAGTTGATCTGGGATGTAGAGAGTAATATAAAATAGCTCTTAAGTAAAACAAAAAATGTATTGTGTTCGTTAATCAAATACAAACAACGGATCAAGACACAGAAGACTTCCCAAGATCAAGTCAAGACGAATCCCATAGAAAAGACCAGAATAACAGATAACATTCAATCAGAGAGAGACGAGCGATAGATCCAGTTTAGAACCAGATCAGAATCCAGGTACCAATCTCAGATCCAGATAGCAGAATAGGAAATACAGAGTGTAAGAACCAGCAAGAAGAAACTGGAGCTAGATATAGAAGTATACGTCGACGGTTATAGGTCCTCTGGTATACTAATACAAAATACGTAAGATACGTTGATTTAAATAATGACAGTATACAGCAATACCAATGGACTGCGTGTTCTCTCCCGACGTCATTTTCAAGCGATGAACCCTCTCATTGAAAATATACATAGATATGTACATCAGGGTAGGTCGATTCTGAAACTGTAATGTCTCCCATGTGGTGAAAGTTGCAAATTAACATAAACAATTATCACAGAAAATATTTTTCTTCAAAACTTTATCTTCATTTGAGGAAATAGATTTCAATATTTTAAAAGGTCAAACCTATTACAGCTTATTTATTAAGTAAAAATCAACATATCAGAGGGGTCGGTGGTATTGGGGGCATATTTTCAATTTGAATTCTATTCATAACATTTAATTCATTTCGTTAAAAATGACAACCTTTTCTGTTTTAGATATCGGAATTGTGAGATTTTCTAACTAATTTCAAGGCTAAATATTGCAAAAATGAAGATTTTTTGGTCTATTTTCATCAACATCATCATCATGTCGCGCAAGAAAATATCACTCATTACCCCTGGGAGGTCCTCAGCGCAGCATTCAGAATCCTCGCATAGTTGGTCAATGTAGGTCCTTAGTGGGCGTCCTACGTTAGCATGTCCATGTGTTGGCTTCCACAGGAGAACGTCGCTTATGAGCTCGTCCCTGCTTCTCCAGCAGTGTCCTTCATGCCTAGTCAGTCTCACCCGGATGGTTTGTCAGATAGAGGGCAGGTAACCATATAGTTCCTTACTTATGGGGTGCTGCCTCCACGACTTGTTCAGGACTGCACGCAACATTCTTGTGCAGATCCCATCTAGCTTATTGTCAAGGCGCTTTGTTAGGGTCCAGGTGGTGCATCCATAGAGCAGTACTGACATAACCACAGCTAGGTAGAATTGTCGCTTTAGCTTGTCAGTGAGATTGGATTTCCTTATTACTGATAATTTGTTTGTGGCCGCCCATGCCTTTCCTATACATGTATTAACATCGCTTTCTGTGGATGAGATATTACTACCTAGGTATGTGAACTGTTCCACTGACAATATCTGATGCCCTTTCCTCAAACAATAGTGTAAGTAAGAGATCTAGTTTTTGGAATCAGCATTTATTATACCAACACTCAATTTTCACTGTTTGAAAGAATTTGATATTTTAAAAAAGTGAAAAATCAACCTACCTTAGTGTATATCTATTTATACACATTTATATAAAGCTTTGTTATGTTCATTTAGCAGTTCTACTATAAAATTTTAATTTCACACAAGGTTTATTCACTCACTATCTCCTCATCAAGGTAAACTTTCTCTATGTCACCTTACCGTGACTCCCCTCCTCTCTTCAATATACCTACGTCTTCATCTTTAAGACACTGACACCTGCAAATAACACCTGCAAATTAACGTCTTATTATTATCTATCAACCTTATTTGTTTCGGTAAATGATAAAGTATAATAAAAAAAGATATATTCATAAGAAAAACAACAATAAATATTAAAGTATACCACCCTGTGTCATCAAGATCGTGAACAAACCAATGCTCGTTGAGTACCCCACAAGAACCGGAGATATGTTCTACTTACATTTATGAGGTTTTCTTGTTCACATTATTAATTCTATTCAATAGATGGAAGGCAGAAAATCCCTCATTAATTTTTGTTATCTTTTTCTCGATTCACCAGAGGGGAAAACTTCTTTAAAAGTTTATGCACGTAAATCTACGTACATCGATATCATTTCGAGATTGCTGATTAATCTAGAGATTACGAACATTTCTCTTGTGTTTTTATGCATATATATATATATATATTGTATATTTATATTTATATATGTATTGTATATATATATATCCGGAGATAGATAACAATAAGACGGTTAATTTGCAGGTGTCTTCACTAACTTAACATAGATATACATGGTTTATCAATGTTAATGAGCAAACTTTACATATAAATATAGCAAACCATATATATATATATATATATATATATATATATATATATATATATATATATATATATATATATATATATATATATATATATATATATATATTATATATATATATATATATTTATATATATATATATTATATATATATATATATATATATATATATATATATATATATATATATATATGTGTGTGTGTAAAGTTTGCTCATAAACATTGAAAACCATGTATATCTATGTTAAGTTAGTGAAGAGAGTCCATATATATATATATATATATATATATATATATATATATATTATATATATATATATATGGACTCTCTTGTCGATTGTCGACTCATGAGGGTTCACACACACAATGAACACCCACACAGTGATTTGTTTATAGCGGTGAAGGCTTGTGTTGGACCATCCACACTTTTTGGCACAGTCGATAGGAAAGAATTGGTGCATCAAGGGTTGCCACAAACCCAATCAACGACCGACCTCAGGAATTTTGAATTCAGACTGGTTACGAGACTGGTTACCTACCCAAGGCTGAAGGGCCCATTCTGCCCTACTATTTAACCCATAGCTGGAGGGAATTTTGAATTCAGAGTTATCCCTCTCCTATCCCTATATATATATATATATATATATATATATATATATATATATATATTCTTCAAAGCTCAGTCGATAGAGAATCAGCAAAGGGACCACAAGGTTCAGGGTTCGAGTCAGCGTTTGAATAGCACAGGGTAAAAGGTGCTGATGATAGGTGTGACGCTCCACCTCAGATGCAAAACAATCTCTTTGGATATAGCGCTTGTGAAAAGTGGATAGACTACCTCGCTGTCTGGCTTTTGCCGACTTTACACCCCGACATCTAACAACAACTATTATATATATATATATATATATATATATATATATATATATATATATATATATATATATATGTATGTAAATATATCATCCTCCCAAGGTTCTACCATCTAGTAAAACCACAAAAACTGGTTTTCTTGTTTAAGAAATAAGGAGTGCCTAACTTTTGTGTGACCAACGAACTCCATAGTATGACACTTATTATCTGATGATTTTCCTTGTATAATATCTGATATATGCGGTAACTCGAAGCACGTTACGTTAAATGCACTGGTAATATCCAATAGCAAAGTTCCAGGTGTAGAGCTCTGGTATGTGTAGCCTTACCCTTCAGTTGCCATTACTAACGTGTCCACTCTGACCCAGAATGGTTGTACGGATTCGACTTGTCTCTAGTGAACCATCAGATCTGTTTGAATATGAATAGTATACGATAGAAATACTTGTGCCTATATAACTGTGAAGAAATTATTTGTATTGAGAATATTTACTTGAATCTATCATAATTAGAATATATCATTATTGGTACATAAAAAAAACATATGATTACTTGAAATATTGTGGAGAAATTATTGGTATTATATAGGAAATATTGTGGACATAGTATTTGCATTATATAGGAAATATTGTGGACGAAATAGTGTGGGCAAATTATTTGTATTATATACGGAAACTTAAAGCCACGCATACGTGTAAAAACAAAGGATTATCATCTAATATAAATAGATACTTGAAACCTTGTAACTGTCTATAGATTATTAGTATTGAGATTAATTACTGGCTATAATTGTCCATGGGAGTTTCCCTGTGGCGTATTGGTTATAGTGCTCGACTTTGACAGCGTAGTAAGCGAATTCAAATCCCTTTCTCGCTATTATGTTCACTTTCGGTTTAATATCCTTGGGAAAGCTATGACTGAATAGTACTAGTTCTGCAAGAAGTACTTTGGCATTAAATAAACCACGAAGTTTGATAAGCATTGAACAAAGATGCACAAACAACTCCAGTCGCCCCCTATAACTCTTCATGACTGATTTTATAATATATTATTATTATTAGTGAAATAGATCACTAACTAGGAATGTGCCTATTCTAGTAGGGACCACTCCAAGTGAGATTTAACAGGTTTGAATTCAGAAATTTCCATCTCCTAACCAAGGTTAAAGAGCCCAGTCTGTCCTACTATTTACCCATAGCTAGAGGGAGAGTAGTTGAATTCATACTTTTCCCAGTGGTATTAGCGTTATATGAAATGTAGATTCGTCCAGGATTTGAACTTTAGCTTGAAATGGTGTAGGAAGGAAAATGAAAAACGCTTGGACGCATGGATACGATTTTACTGCGTCCTTTTAGATTTTTGTGGATCAGGGACGCAGGCGCGTACCTATCAGCATCTATGCCTACAACGGAACACCAAAAAATGTACAGCTAATCTAAAAGTGTGAATGATTATTATCTCAACATAGTATGCTATATGGCATAAATATATTACTACTAATAAGGAGGCGCGTCGTGCAATGGTTATCGTCGAAGGAAATGGAAACGGTGACACGAGTTCAAATCCTGGACGAAGACTTATGCATTTCACATTGCGCAAATGCACTTGGGAAAGATATGCATCCAACTGTTCTCAGCTGTAGGTAAATAGAAGGGAAGAATTGGCTTTTTAAACTTGGTATGGCAACCAGGCTAGAAGGAAAACCCTGAAATCAAACGTGTTAAACCCGACTTAAGAAAATGGGCACTAACACATATAAGAAATAATATCATTAGATTGCACATGAAAAGCATTACATTTCACGGATATACCCAAATCTTTGAGACACTAGCGTTAAGGATAGAGTAAGGTTTACGGTTTGTTTTAGGGTTAGGTTAAGGTTTAGGGTTAGGCTACTTTGGGAATTTCTGACAATTAATGCTAAATTAATACCTAAAATAAAAGTAGACTCAGCGTATGTCTAGCACAGGGATCTGTGCGGAAAAGTAAGGAGCTGATGGTAGATGTGGCGCACCACTTCCGACGCAACAACAATCTCCTTGGTCTAGTGCTAGTGAAAAGGGGATAGACTCCCTCACTTATTAGCTGATACCGACTTTAGACCACACCGACGACTTTACTTACTTTTTTACTTATACCTAAAATGCGATTCTAATAATATTATCTCTTGTGCGCTATTGTGCATTAGTACCAAAAATTGACCTTCTGTCACCTCTTACTCATGTGGAGGGGTTATATATATATATATATATATATTTATAATTGCCTTCAAGCAGAAATATAAATAATATATATATAATATATATATATATATATATATATATTGTTGCAGCCTCCGTGAATTTACCCGAGTACTTCGGAAATAAATGACAACAGCTGTCTTCTACGTTTTAGAAAGCAAATTTTTCCTCTTGTTCTTGTAATTGTTCTTGTTCTTCTTCTAGAGAGCGAGAGAGAGAGAGAGAGAGAGAGAGAGAGAGAGAGAGAGAGAGAGAGAGAGAGAGAGAGAGAGAGAGAGATTACTTGAATGACTCGGTCTTTCCATGCTGAGCATATAGAATTCTCATTTTCATCCGATCATCAAGCGGGACTCGGGGGCTTTTCCGTATAGTAAGTAATAACCGACTCCATTCTTAAGAGTTACTTGTTTCCAGGAGTTTGAGATAAGCATCAAGCACCTAACACTTTCCTGACTCCACCTCCGCATCAATCTGACATCAACGCTAAGAGGCAAACGTTTAATTATAGAAATCGTTCTTCGCATCTTCAGAAAGAAAAAAAAAAAAGAAAAAAAGTAAAACAGAAAAATAAGAATAAAGATATGATAAGATACAGATTAGTGTTCACTATTTGGTTATTACAAATTGTACTGTAAAAAGAGTCGTAAGTATAAACTAAAACAGGAAACTAACTTTTAATATTGCGTGTACATCAGGGGTTCCCAACCTTTTTTTTTTTGCCATACTCCATCTATTCAACTCTAAAATTCTGATGTCCCATGTTGTAATATATAATCTTATTATAATGGAGATTGTGTGTTTTTCTAAACGAAAATTATATTAGCACTCACGTCATAATTCCCTTAGTTATTTACGTCAATTTTTTCCATGATTTTATTTTTATTTAAACGTTAATTATTGATAAAATTTATTTACATTATTAATTATATTATTACTGTTTACCATATTTACATACCAATAACATGCAATTGTATGTATATATAAAACAAAATAGCGGTTTATAGTGTGAACGGGAAGGCTAATTTACATGTTGATATGAAAATTTGATTATAATTATATGTGCTTAGTCTTATTGATTTCTAATTCTCGGGGATAAATCTTGAGAGAAATCCATTAACAAGAAGAAATAACCGTAATTTTATTCTTTACTTCCTATCTTAAATAGGAAAATTAGGAAAATTTAACAATGGAAGTGTATAGTATTTCTATTTCTCGATTGTATCCCCCGCCTTAGTTTAATTTTTTTATCTGTATTCTTATTTCGTTTCATTAACCTTTCTAATTTAAAATAATATTTGTAGCCTGTAGAGGGTGCATATATCTGCTAGTTCTTATAATTTAAAATGTGAACTCAGTTTGAGTTGAAGAAGCTCAAAACACTGATACATCTACCAAAAGCAAAAATAAAATAAACAAAAGACAAAAATAATAAAGAAAGAAAATTTCAATATGAATATTTCAATAAAATAAAATAAAAAATTTGGACCCAGACCACGTTAGTATTAATTGCCACCCCCCAATTCCGTGGGGCGTACGCCGCACGTTGGGATCCACTGGTGTAGATTTAAAGTGTTCGTTCTTTTTATGATCTTTTTTGAAATATTTGAATACATTTATAACATAGGGCCTTGATCTAGCGCCAGTGAAAAGGGGATAGACTCCCTCGTTGTCTGGCTGATACCGACTTTAGGCCACCCCGACGACTTTACTTACTTTACTTATTTATAACACATTAACAGGACCTGTGGAAATTCCACAGAACGAACTAAATCAAGAGGAGTTATTAATATATTTACCCTACTCCTCCGCACGAACAGGATGCGACACACGGTCACTTAAGCGGAGCTTAACAGATTTGAATTCAAAATTCTCCTTCTCCCAGACCAGTTGCCATACCAATGTTAGAGATTCCAGTCTAGCTGAAAGGAGAATTGTTTGATTCATACCTTTCCCAAAGGTATTAGCGATATGTGTTTGAAATGCAAACAACCTTGGCCAGGATTTGAACTCCGGTCCCCAGTCCATCTCCTACTACGATAATCATTACATAACAAGTAATTACAGCAGGAATTATTTAAGGAATAAAATTATTTTAAATTTGATTACATATAAATGCTATTGTTGACTTTGTTGTAAACGATACAAAAATATACAATAAGAATCAATATAATACTTAAGACATTATTTGTTAGTATTAAATTCTACTGAAACTTACAAGAACAATATTTAATTGCATATTCTATTTTCTGGATGACAGTATGGCTCGTACCAAGGAATCTTCGGGAGTCTCTTTCTTTTTCCTTTTTAGCCTTTGAAAACACATTTTGCAGCACATCAAAGTTTCAGAGAACGTTGGAGTCTCTAATCTCATCAGATCATCAGCAAACCAATATACAATAATGTATGTTTGCATTGCTAATTACTTAGGATATATGGAGTTAGCACTTTAAAGATGTCTGCAAGAGGGATATGAAGACATGCCACATCGACATCAAGACATGGGAGGCTTATGCAGAAGACCGTACGACCTGGTGCCTCCTCGTCAAACAACGAAAGAAAAGGAGTTAAAAAGAGAGGAAAGAAGCCACCGCAGAAAAGAGAGCCATAAGGAAGGAGAGACAAAAGCATCTCCATCAAGCATCACCGTTTGTTTGCAGTCACTGCACCAGAGATTGCCATTCAAAAATTGGTCTGTTCAACCACTCACGCAGTTGCAGAAAAAAAGTGGACACTACGCCATCGTTTTTAGTAGACGGAAGGATGCTAACAACAAAATGGAGTTAGTACAGGGCAATTCTAAAGTAAAGTAAAGTAAAGTCGTCGGGGTGGCTTAAAGTCGGTATCAGCCAATCAGCGAGGGAGTCTATCCCCTTTTCACTAGCGCTAGACCAAGGAGATTGTTTTTGGTATCTGAGGTGGCACGCCACACCTACCATCAGTTCCTTACTTTACCGTACATATCCCTGTGCTACTCATACGTTAAGTTGGCGAGGGCCGGAATCGAACTAAGAACCATGTGGTTTCTAGCCGAACGCACTACCAACTGAGCTAACCCGGCCCGTAGGCAATTCTATCGGAATTAAATACTGTGTTTAATCTGAAGAAGCATCATCTATGTAACCCCCCCTCCAAGAAAACAATCAAAAGCAAACAAAAAATATAAAAAACAAACAAAAAAACAAACAAAAACAAACAATTGATTGAGGGCGTAGAACATATTCCACTTGCCTGCGTGAAGATGTAGAAGAATATCTCACTTGGCCAAGCGGAAGGGTGAAAGAATATCCCACTTGGCTGTGGGGAGGAGATATAGTAAAATATCTGACTTGGTTGCGGGGAGGTTTTGAGAATGAGCGTAACGTGTAAACGAACGGAGGAAGAAGCAGAGTTGTAACACAGATAATAATTATGAATCATTCAAAACTATATTGAAAACAGGATTTTTATCGAAATTAGAATTGTTCATTTCTGTCCTTAAATTCTCAATTCTGAACCTCACTAACAACAAATTAGACTTTTCTTCTTTAAAAGAGACACTTGTTTTTGACTATTTTCTGACCTCTGAATCCAAAAATGACCCAATTTTTTCTATATCACATCAACTTTATAAACTACATAATCATCATCAGCATGTTAGCACGGATATCCCTGACAATCTCTCGCCAACCTTCTCTATTATTCATTGTCCCCGGGAGGTCCTCTGCGCAGCATCCAGTATCCTCGAAGAGTTGGTCAATATAGGTCCTTGGTGGGCGCCCACATTAGTAAGTCCATGTGTTGGTTTCCACGGGAGAACGTCGTTTATGAGTTCGTCCTTGCTCCTCCAGTATTGTCCA
>CM042143.1:113771766-113774266 GCA_023376005.1 Doryteuthis pealeii | reverse complement strand
TTACACAATTTTTTAAGGAGTTTTAATTTATGTCCCCTGGTATTGATATTTTGAGCAGTGTTTAGTAGGTCAGAGTTCGTTGAATAAAAACCATGTGTATATGTGTAGGCCGTTGAACGCATCCTAATCACAGCATTAGACAAAGATATGTGACATTGTGGGTAGCTTCAAAAATATGGCACTTCTACAAAGATAGATCAAAGAAAATGTTATCGACACGAAGAATTCTGTTACAAATGAACAAATGAACAAAAAAAAAAAAAAAAATTTTACAGTTTTTTTCCAACTTTTATTAGTGGGTTACTAATTCAAGCCGAACATCTCCATGAGTTTCCAAACCGTCTTTCACAGGAAGAAACAAACTGTTTGCATCTTGAAAGGAAAGTTTTAAAATCCTAAACTTAACTTAACTCTTAACATCCTGTTGAGATTTTTTAAAGTGCAGAGCATTCCTATAAGGATATATAAAAAAATGGCTAAAAATGACCTTTGCATCTAAAGTTACCTATTATTTCCCTTAAATCAAAGATTTCTACATATGTTTAATATTAAATTTAAACAAAGGCTATTGTTTGGGGCTGATTAGTTAAAACGAATGTGACTTCTAGCCGGGTGGAATGAAGTGGTATAGGACTTTAAGAGTTTTAACTTAAATACGCTGCTATGATGAACACAAATCGCAGAAAGTGGGAGAAAGATCTGGAGGAAAATGAAGGATAAAAAAAGAATGGATTTTGCACTGGTGCGTAATAAAAATGTTTTTCAATACAGAAAATGCAGTCTGCATATGCTATGCTTCGCCGACAGGACGATGAAGAAATTTGTTTTTACGAAGATTTTAGTTCTCCTATAACCGCAAGATTATAATCTTAATCTTTATCTTTTATCATCTTTGTTCGCAATTTGTGTACCTATGTATTCAATCTTCAACAGGATTTTGTACAAGATGTGAAACACCATGCTATTAACAACAAGCGAGGCGCAATTACGGTGGTCTATTTTTAGTCATACCGTTTGGATGCCAAAAGAAACACCTGCAAAAAAGTAAAATGTTTCACTATTTTGATAAAGTTTAGTTTAATTCAGTTAACTTTGTGCTATTTAAAAAATAAAAGATAATTTATGATTTATGATAGATGTTTGCCTTTTTGGTCGTTATTTTTAAAGTTAAAATAACAATAAAATATTTTTTTTATAATTATGGTTGTGCCAATAGGTTTAACTTTTTAGAAATTCTGAAATTTGGTGTTGTTACTCGTATAGATTGGTTAGCTCAGTCGGTAGAGTGTTCGGCTAGAAAACACATGGTTCTTATTTCGAAACCGCCCCTTCTTTAAAATATTTTTTAGCGGTTTGAAGGCGTTTTTATCAGCGAAAAACTCTTTTTAGTGGTTTGAAGGCATTATTTGTCGCTTGGCGTTTTTAGGGCAGGAGGCTAGGATGCATTTATGCAATATGCACCCATTCTTTTAGTGAAGATAAAATTTCCTTTACAAATTCAGACAAAAACCAAGTAAAATTTGAATCCTGCGTTTAACCAAGCTCTTACTTAAAAGATTGATATAATGATATTCATGGAGGCGAGTGGTCTATTGGTTAGAGTCGTAGGAAATGGACTCGTCGACTCGAGTTCAGTTCCTGGAATGAAGGTATTTGCATTTTCACATAGTGCTAATACCTTTGGAAAAGGTATGAATCCAATTCTCCCTCCAGCTATGGGAAAATAGCAGAGCAGACAGTTTGCATTTCACATACTTCTGGGAAAGGTATGCATCCAACCATTCTTCCACCAGCTATGAGTAAATACTAAGGTGAACTGGGCTCTTTAACCTTGGCTAGCTAACCAGTCTAGGAGAAGACTCTGAATTCAAACTTGTTAAACTCCGCTTAAAAATTGACCTTGTGTCGCATCCTGCTCGTGTGGAGGTGTTGGTAAATATATATAATAATATTCCTCTTTCTATTTACCCATTTGTGATAAGTTTACTTGAGAAGATATCAAGAAAATATGGAGGGCAAAGAATGGAAATAAAAGCTAAACATTTTGGTTGGAATTGGAGAGAACAACTGTAAAAACAAGAGTAGGAGAAGAATAAGAGTAGGAGGGAACCGTAGAAAAAAATGGTAAGTGTTATTTTATGTTCTTATAATGAAGGAATCTCTAGTAAAATGGCTTCTTTGCCGGAATCTTCTTCAAAGTATCTTTAAAACTATTTTGTAGATGATGGCGACGAGTTTTATAGCCAAAGATTATCGCTTTCATCAGATGAGAATGGCGATGCCGAGGGCTTCAAGCTAGTACGCACCTGCTGACTGATAAAAACGGAAGAAGAAGAAGAAGAAGAAGAAGAAGAAGAAGAAGAAGAAGAAGAAGAAAGAAAGAAAGAAAGAAAGAAAGAAGAAATACAAGGGCAAAGGGAAACCCACGAGAGAAGTGCAAAGAGTATGAGGCATCATAGAGACAAAGATGAAAGAATAGAAAAGGGGAGAAAGAAAATAA
>CM042143.1:113766766-113769266 GCA_023376005.1 Doryteuthis pealeii | reverse complement strand
TATATATATATATATATATATATATATGAGAGTAATACACAAAACGTTGTGTTTTTTGATATGGCTTTTTTTAGCCGACAATGTTTGGGAGAATAATGGTGCTTAATTAAGTCGTAACTAATTTTGGAAAGTTTATTTAATTAACAATTAATTAATTAGGCGGGAAATACCTATTCAAATGTAAGCTAAACCATTGAAGAAAAATCATCTGTGTTGGTATATAATAATAATTATATATATATATATTATATATAAATCATTTGTTATAAATATATATATAATACATATATATCAATTTGTGTAATATATATATATATATATATATATATATATATATATATATAGAAGAGAGGAGAGAGAGAGAGGAGTAGAGAGAGAGAAAGAAGAGAGAGAGAGAGAGAGAGAGAGTAGAGAGAGAGATATGTAACTCAGACTTTCTTTTTCTATGCCTTTCCTTTGGTACTTGCCCCACAAATTGCTAGATATTCATCGGCACATATACACATATTTGAATACATTTCACGTACATTCCTTCATATCCACATAAGCCCAAAATATTAACATATGAAGAATCATTACTATTGTCATGGGTGAAATAATGACTGCTGACTTTTTAACCTTTGCCTTTGTGCCATTCAGGTTTCGCCGCAATTATTGACAAAATTTAAAGCCCAAATGGACTTTGGCTGCCACTCTTTCCTTATCAAATACATATTAGTAAACATTTCCCCGGTATTATATTAACAATAAGACTAAGATGCAGCGCGTGGGGAATAAAATATCGAATTTACATATCCATTTATCGGAAACCATCAATAAAATAGGGACAAACTTAAGTTTTTTTCTTCCTTCTTTCCTGTAGGTTATTGTATTGTTTCGTTTTTATTTCCCCTTTTCTAAGATTTATTACACTTTTATTTGGGTAAATTAATCCCAACGACCGTGTCGCCCGGGAAACTCCCCTGTCCCACAAAAATTAATCTAATGGCTGAAAATGCTATTCAAAAGGGTAGGCACATACCATATAAGAGCATATGTATATTTATATATGATTTCATATTTAACTGCGGATTAACGGTCTACGTGACAATTTTTATCATTTTTAAAAACTTGGTAAAGTTTATTCTTTCTTTGTTCTCATTATTCTCGTAGAATGACAATAAATTTCTTAATTTCTATTCAGGGATTCATTAATGATTTTTAAAAGAGAAACTGAATCACTAATAATTGCTGCACAAAATAATGCCTAAGGACAAAGCAAAAGGGACAATTATATCAAAAAGCAAAATTGGATAAGACGCACGAAACAGTAAATGTAGACTATGTGGTGATAAAGATGTGAAAACTGAAAATAAGTGAAAATAAAAATGGGTCGCCACAATTGTAATTGGTGCCTTAGAATGGCCCAAAGGTTTTGGAAATAGAAGTCTGGGGGAATTTGACAATCCAGAGGAAGAATCAAACATGCAATCAACAACATTGTTAGATCACTAGAATATTCAGAAGACACCTGGAGGACTGAATCTTAACAAAGTTTGTTGATTGCAATGGTTTGATTCCTTCCTCTGATGTCAATTCCCCAGACTCATTCCAAAACCTTTGGGGCCATTCTGAAGGCACCAATTACATTGTTTGCGACCCATTTTTATTTTTACTTATTTAGTTTTTTGCACATCTTTATCACCACATATCTACATTTAACTGTTTCGTTGCGTCTTACTCAAATTTTGCTTTGATATAATTGTCCTTTTGCTTTGGGTCCTTATGGCATTATTTTGTGCAGCAATTATTAGTGATATCAGTTTCTCTTTAAAATCATTAATGAATCCCTGAATAGAATAAGAAATTATGTCATTCTACGTAAGAATAATTGAGAAACAAAGAAAGAAGTAAACTTTACAAGTGTTTAAAAGATGATAAAAATTGTCACGTAGACCGTTAATCCGCAGTTAAATATGAAATCATATATAAATATACATATGCTCTTATATGGTATGTGCCTACCCTTTTGAATAGCATTTTCCAGCCATTAGATTAATTTTTTGTGGGCCAGGGAGTTTCCGGGCGACACGGTCGTTGGATTAATTTACCCAATAAAATGTAATAAATCTTAGAAGGGAATAAAACGAACAATAAACAATAAACCTACAGGAAAGAAGGGAAAGAAAAAACTAAGTTTGTCCCTATTATTATTGATGTTTTCCGATAAATGGATATGTAAATTCGATATTTTATTCCCCACGCGCTGCATCTTAGTCTTATTGTTAATATAATACCGGGGGAAATGTTTACTAATATGTATTTGATAAGGAAAGAGTGGCAGCCAAAGTCCATTTGGGCTTTAAATTTTGTCAATAATGCGCGAACCTGAATGGCACAAAGGGGCAAAGGTTAAAAGTCAGCAGTCCATTATTTTCAACATGAAATAGTAATGATTTCTTCATAATGTTAATATTTAGTGCTTTATGTTGGATATGAAGGAATGTACGTGATGTTTCAA
>CM042143.1:113756766-113764266 GCA_023376005.1 Doryteuthis pealeii | reverse complement strand
AATAGAATCTATCTAGCTACATGCCTTTTCTAATCTATATAATCTTGCTAAGCTATATCAGTGTCTTCATTAATAATCTATCAATCTATCTATCTATCTATCTATCTATCATCTCATCTCATACTAACGCACATACGTAACGTATGTATGGTATTGTATGTATGTATGCATTTATCTATCTATCTTAATATTTAAATCCAGTTGATATCTATCGGCTACACAGTCTTTTCGAATCTATATAAGCTAGCTAATATAAATGTTTCAATATCTACTATCTATCTATCTATCTATCTATCTCAGTCCCTGTTATTAGCTATCTAGCTATTTGGAGACTTGTCTAGCTAGCTAGCATGTTTCTTTTAAATCTTTCTGTCGATGTTTCATATTTCTTCCAGTCTTTTTTGTTTCTGTTTCCCTTCATCCTTCTACTTCTTCTTCTTCTTCTTCTTCTTCTCTTTCTTCTTCTTCCTTCTATTCATAATTTATTTTCTTTCTCCCTTTTTCTATTCTTTCATCTTTGTCTCTATGATGCCTCATAACTCTTTTGCCTCTCTCGTGGGTTTCCCTTTGCCCTTGTAATTTTTCTTTTCTTCTTCTTTTTTCTTTCTTTCTTCTTCTCTTCTTCTTCTTCTTCTCTTCCTTCTCTTCTTTTTCCGTTTTATCAAGTCAGCAAAGGTGCGTAACTAGCTGAAGCCCCTCGGCATCGCCATTCTCATCTGATGAAAGCGATAATCTTTGCTATAAAACTCGTCGCCATCATCTACAAAATAGTTTTTTTAAAGATACTTTGAAGAAGATTCCGGCAAGAAAGCCATTTTTACTAGAGATCCTTCAATTATGAACATAAAATAACACTTTACCAAATTTTTTCTACGTTCCCTCCTACTCGTATTCTTCTCCTATCTTGTTTTTACAGTTGTTCCTCCAATTCCAACGCAAAATGTTTAGCTTTTATTTCCATTCTTTGCCCCTCATATTTCTTGATATCTTCTCAAGCATAAAAAAAAACTTTATCACAAATGGGTAAATAGAAAGAGGAATATTATTATATAATTTACCAACACCTCCACACGAGCAGGATGCGACAACAAGGTTCATTTTTAAGCGGAGTTTAAACAAGTTGAATTCAGAGTCTTCTCCTAGACTGGTTAGCTACGCCAAGGTTAAAGAGCCCAGTTCACCTTAGTATTTACTCATAAGCTGGTGGAAGAAATGGTTGGTGCATACCTTCCAGAAGTATGTGAAATGCAAACTGTCTGCTCTGCTATTTTCCCATAGCTGGAGGGAGAATTGATTCATAACCTTTTCCCAAAAGGTATTGCAACTATGTGAAAATGCAAATACCTTTTCATCCAGGAACTGAACTCGAGTCGACGAGTCCATTTCGCTACGACTCTAACCAATAGACCCACTCGCCTCCATGAAATATCATTATATCAAATCTTTTAAAGTAAGAGCTTGGTTAAACGCAG
Source organism: Doryteuthis pealeii (assembly GCA_023376005.1). Classification (NCBI taxonomy): domain Eukaryota; kingdom Metazoa; phylum Mollusca; class Cephalopoda; order Myopsida; family Loliginidae; genus Doryteuthis; species Doryteuthis pealeii. The sequence continues at coordinate 113,762,794 of CM042143.1, read as the reverse complement.
GGATTAAATTTTTACTTTGTTTTGTCTGATTTGTAAGGAAAATTTTAATCTCACTAAAAAGAATGGGTGCATTTGCATAATGGCTCCAAAAAAAAAAAAAAAAAAAAAAAAAAAAAAAAAAAAAAAAAAAAAAAAAAAAAAAAAAAAAAAAAAAAAAAAAAAAAAAAAAAAAAAAAACTAGCCTCTGCCCTTAAAACGCCAAGCGACAAATAATGCCTTCAAACCACTAAAAAGAGTTTTTCGCTGATAAAAACGCCTTCAAACGCTAAAAAATATTTTAAAGAAGGGGCGTTTCAATAAGAACCATGGTTTCTAACCGGAACACTCTACGACTGAGCTAACCAATCTATACGAGTCACAAACCAAATTTCAGAATTTAAAAAGTTAACCTATTGGCACACCATAATTAATAAAAATATTTTATTGTTATTTTAAACTTTAAATAACGCCAAAAAGGCAAACATCATCATAATCATAATTATCTTTTAATTTTTAATAGCACAAAGTTAACTGAATAAACTAAACTTTACATAAATAGTGAAACATTTTACTTTTTTGCAGGTGTTTCTTTTGGCATCCAAAACGGTATGACTAAAATAGACACCGTAATTGCGCCTCGCTTGTTGTTTAATAGCATGGTGTTCACATCTTGTACAAATCCTTTGAAGATTGAAGACATAGGTACACATAATTGCGAACAAAGATGAATAAAAGATAAAGATTAAAGAATTATATCTTGCGGTTTATAGGAGAACTAAAATCTTCGTAAAACAAAATTCTTCATCGTCTGTCGCGAAGCAATAGCATATGCAGACTGCATTTTTCTGTATTGAAAAACATTTATTACGCACCAGTGCAAAATCCATTGTTTTTTTTTTATCCTTCATTTTCCTCCAGATCCCTTTCTTCCCACTTTTTCTGCGATTTGTGTTCATCATAGCAAGCGTATTTTAAGTTAAAACTCCTTTAAAAGTCCTATACCCACTTCATTCCACCCGGCTAGAAGTCACATTCGTTTTAACTAATCAGCCCCAAAAATAGCCTTTGTTAAATATAATATTAAACATATGTAGAAATCTTTGCTTTAAGGGAAATAATAGGTACTTTAGATGCATAAAGTCATTTTTAGCCATTTTTTTTTAAATATCCATTTTTTTTTTTTTTTTTTGAATTTTTTTTTTTTTTTTTTTTTTTTTTTTTTTTTTTTTTTTTTTTTTTTTTTTTTTTTTTTTTTTTTTTTTTTTTTTTTTTTTTTTTTTTAATTTAGGAATGCTCTGGACTTTAAAAATCTCAAACAGGATGTTTAGAGTTAAGTTAAGTTTAGGATTTTAAAAACTTTCCTTTCAAGATGCAAACAGTTTTGTTTTCTTCCTGTGAAAGAGGTTTGGAAACTTCATTGAGATGTTTGCGGCTTGAATTAGTAACCCACTATAAGTTGGAAAAAAACTGTAAAATTTTTTTTTTTTTTTTTTTTGTGTTCATTTTTTCATTTGTTAACAGAATTCTTCGTGTCGATAACATTTTCTTTGATTCTATCTTTGTAGAAAGTGCCATATTTTTGAAGCTACCGCACAATGTCACATATCTTTTGTCTATGCTGTGATTAGGATGCGTTCAACGGCCTACACATAACAACATGGTTTTATTCCAACCGAACTCTGACCTACTAAAACATGCTCAAAAATATCATACCAGGGGACATAAATTAAAAACTCCTTAAAAATTGTGTAATGGCCAAAACGCAAGACAAAATTATTTTAGTAACGAGTGGTGAATACATGAATAAACTACCATCATCAATAGTGAAATGCCCTATCTCTAAACTCTTCAAGGCAATGTTAGTAACCTGTGGAATGATAATAAATATTATGTGGAAATTAAAATGAATGTTTATATAGGAACAAGCTGACAGGTCTCAAGACCTAAAATACTAGCCTGAAAGGATATTATTATTATAACGTGAATGCGCTTTAACGAAAAGAAGAAGGATTACTAAAAATTACAGGCAATAGGGAAGAAATAATTTATATAAACAATTCCACAGGCAGAAGAAAAAATGATTTTTAAAAGAGAAAAAAAAAAGAAAAAAAGAAAAAAAAGGAAAAGAAAAGAATGAAAACTTCGTCTCTCACGAGTTTACTTTCCTTCTATATTTAACCAAACATTATTTCCCTCTTCCCTCGTATTTGTTTTCACGACACTAGCATATTTAAGACGGTCACATTTTTTCTCTCTTTTCCGCAAATTTTATTAAACCGTTTTAGTTAAACTAAAAACAAACAACACCACGTTATATAAATTAATAAGTCAATGGCGTGACACACAGACGATAGGCACCTCGTTAAAACTAAAGTTTGTATAATGTGGTTAAAAAAAAAAAAAAAAAAAAAAAAAAAAAAAAATAATTTTATTCCAAACTAAAAATACGCAGGATTTTTAATCATTTCCAGTGAAACATTATACAATTAGAGTAGGTCGATTTTCAACTATGTTTGAAATATCAAAAAGATTCACCCGAGGAAAGTTTTGGGTATTGGTATGATACGTATCTGACTAATGGGATTACTCTGACCTGTTGGGGGGGGGGAGGTTATAATTGCTACTTTTGATATATCTTATTACTTCTATTTGGAATATAATAAATTGATATCTTTTCTGGAATTGAAATGATAAAAAAGCTTCGCTGCAATTTTAATATCTAAATGTATTATAAACAAGGATTTGGGAGGATTCATATTAGACAATTTAAAAAAAATAAATGCTTAAAATTGGCTCAGTAGGAAATCTACTTTTTTTTGATGTCAAGTACTTATCATACCAAGACACAACTTTCTTCGGTAAGTTATTTTGATATCCAAAAAAGTTTGAAAATCGACCTACCCTATTAAATACATCAAAGGTATAATAATATTAAACTAGAATAAAAATATCGGTTTGGTTTGGTTTGGTTTGGTCTTAGTTTAATGAAATTCTGAACTTCGTGTTAATTTAAATGGCTAAACCTGGCCTTATATTAGACAGTATTGCCTAGTTTTGAGGTGAGCATAACACCAGCACCAGCTCCTCACATTACCGCACAGGTTTCCTGTTGGCACTAAAAAAAATCTCCTCAGTCTAGCGCTAGTGAAAAAAGGGGACATACTCCCACTCTTGTGTGGCTGAATACCGACATTGGCCAACGACTTTACTTTTTTAATTGCTACTATCTACTAATAGCTGGCGAGGATCATACCATTCACAAGGGGGTGAGGGCCGAACTTGAACGTAATAGCGTGAGTGAAGTTCAGAATTGCTTACTACTCTCAGTATTAAACAAATTACAAATTGATCGGTCTGAGAGAATACTGGATGCCGTGTGGGAGGACTTGCAAAGAGTGGTGACCAATAGGAACGAGTGACGAAAGAGAGGCATGGAATCCATGCTTTTAGCAACGAATTTGATGATGATGAATGATGATAATGAGGGTGATGAATGTGGATGAGGATATTGAGATGATGTTTTACATACAATCGTTTTAAGATTGATAATCAAGCAGCGCAAGTATAAAAACTGTGGTGAGAATTATTTTTAAGTTTATATGAATTAGGTTGAAGGTTCTTGATTAAATTTGTTATCCTTTATCTAAAATTTAAGCCCATTTATAGATTAGTACATTTTAGCTTCTATTCAATCTCTCCTAGCGAAGACTATTAAATCTACCTGTTACAGTCCCTGTCAATATCTATCTTCCTATCTATCTATCTATCTATCTATCTATTATTCCTAGTTTTTTATATTTTTTCTAGCTAATCTAGTTATCTATCTTATTCTCTTCCCTAAGCTAGCCTTTATTTTATCTACTATCCCAGTCTATTCAATTCTTATCTATCTAATCTATCTATCTATCTATCTATCTATCTATCCTTCCTGCTAGATATGATCTATACCACAATCAAACCTATTCCCAGTTTGTTTCATGTCTATGCATATTAACTATCTATCTATCTATTTACACTTTGTTCATACTCTAATCTAATCTATCTATCTATCTATCAATCTATACTATCTAATTCCAATTTGTTCAATATCTATCTATCTGTCCTAGTTATCTGTCTAAGTTTTATCTTAATCTTCTATCCTATCTTATCTATCTATCTATCTATATATATAATATATATATATTATATAATATATATATAATTATAAATATATATATTATATATATATATATATTTATATTTATATTAGCCAGCATGCTAGCTATATATCTATAACAAACAATACAAAACCTATCCCAGTTTGTTCATGTATAATTATCTATTATCATCTATCCTAATTTCCATCTTCTTCATATCTTCTATATGTGTTCTATCTATCCTATCTATCTGTGTCTATCTATCTATCTATCTTTCCTAAGTTAGCTTATATCTACCTATACCCAGTTTGTTCATGTATATCTTCTATCTTCTTCTATCTATCTATCTATCTATCCTATTCAATATGTTTCATATCTATTTATTATCTATCTACGTCATCTTTTCATATCTATCTGTCCCTATTACAATAATGTTTATGTCTATCTAGTCCTATCTTTCTATCTATTCAAATCTGTGTAATCTCTCTACCCCTGCCCACCACCGCTGTGCAATTTGCTCTATCGTAGTCCTGGTTCATAACTTATCTAACCCCAGTCCTGTTTATATTTATTTACTTTAAGTCTTTTCTCTCTCTCTCTCTTCTCCTCTCTCCTCTCTCTCTCTCTCGTTTCTCTCTCCCTTGTCCCTTTATAATTAATATTATATATATATATATTATATATATATATGTTGTGTGTGTGGTGTGGTGTGTGTGGGTGTGTATGTGTGTATTGAGACAGAGAGGGAGATTGGAAGAAAGAGAGGAGAGGAAGAGAGAGAGAGAGAAATACATAGCCAAATAAATATGAATTAGAGGACCTAACTATTATTTATGTCAATCTTTTCATATCTATCTATCTATTTACAATCTGTTCATATCTATCTAACTATCTATCTATCTATGTCAATCTTTTCAATATCTATGTATTTTACATCGTGTTCATATCTATCAGTCCATCTATCATATTTTTATCTATTCAAAAATCCTGTTTCATCTATCTATCCTATCAACCCCCACTTTACATATTTATCTTACACAGTCCCCTGTTTATATTTTAATTTACTTAGTCCTTTTCATATCCACCTCACCTATATTCTTTCTCTCCTCCCCTCTCTCTCTCTCTCTCTCTCTCTCTCTCTCTCTCCTCTCTCTCTCTCTCTTCTCGCTCGCTCGCGTCCTCTTATCTCTCTCCCTTCCTCTCTCTTCTTTATATATATATATATATAATATATATATATATATATATATATATAAAAGTAAAGTAAAGTAAGTCGGGGCGAGCTAAAGTTGGAAATCCAGCGAGGGAGTCTATCCCCTTTTCAATAAGCGCTAGACCAAAGGAGATTTGTTTTGGCGTCTGAGGTGGAGCACCAAACCTACTCATCAGCTCCTTACTTTTACCACACAGATCCCTGTGCTACTCATAAAATACCTGAAGTTGGCCGAGGGCCGATAATCGAATAGGAAGCCTTGTGGTTTCTAGCCGAACGCTCTACCGTACTGAGCTATTCCGGCCCCTTGTGTTGGTGTGTATGTGTATGTTGTGTGTGTGTGTGCATTGAGCAGGGAAGAAGAGAGAGAGAGAAGAGAGAGAGAGAGAGAGAGAGAGAGAAGAGAGAGAGAAATACATAGCCAAATATATTGAATAGAGAACAATAGTTGTGATAGGCGTCGGTATTTTTCATGCTGATGTATCATAGAACAAATTGATTGGTCCTATCCGAAAAAAATTGAACCTTGTTAATTTTGTCATCCAATTTTTCCAATTGTTTTTGTTAGGAATCTAAAGCATTTACAAATATCAATTTTTCAATTATAATTGCCCTAAATTTGATATTCATTTTTGAAAACAATCCTACCTTGCCCGCCTATCTCACACTCTCATATTACATCTCCATTTCGCTTCTGTCA
>CM042143.1:113705576-113756666 GCA_023376005.1 Doryteuthis pealeii | reverse complement strand
TTATGCAGGTTGCAATAAACACAGGAATTATTTCACGCATTCAAAACAAAAGACTAAAATGCTAACTCGTGGAATTATAATATATCAATATATATATCAATAATATATATATATATATATATATATTATATATATATATTACTATATGGCTGGTGTGTGTGTGTCGTGTGCTGTGTGTGTGTGTGTGTTCACGTCTTATATGAACGCTAAAAAACTAAAAAAAAAACTAAAATCTCAACCATTTGACTCATCGTCTAAGTATGCGTAACCAATACTACTAGTCTATGAGATTAATAACAATACATAATATTCATAACTACTTGATATACTATATCATAAATATTACTACTACATCAATATAATATATATACATATACTAATATAATATATATATAAGCTCCCTGATAGACCTATCACAGCTAAAACTCCTACTAAGTCCATTTGCTATTTCTTCATTACTTCCATATCAAACAATCACTACTATCACATTAATATCAACTAGACTATATACTAATATATAACATTATATATATCTGAACTCAAAATTTTTTGGTAGAGGAAAACTTATATAGATACTAAAATTGCGATGAATATCATGTATGTAGGGAGATCATACAAGTTATAGATGGTAAATATTTATTAAAATAAAATTAAAATGTGCCAATAACGAAGGCCTTTTCGACCCGGTTCTTATTTCAATGTACCTAACACTCGGCGACGAATAAAAGTCAGATTGTATGGAGAAAATTCTTTACCAGACACGAATGGAGGTGAGCATAGGGGACAAAAAAAGGGCGGAATGTATAAATATATATACTATATATATATCATATATATATAAACCAATCCCCCTCACCAATAGGATGTGACTGTGGATGCAATTTTTAAGCGGGAGTTTAACATATGAATTCAAGTTTTCTTTTCCTAGATGGATTGCTAGAGGAGGGTTACAACGAGTTAGTGTCCAGGACCATTGATTGCTTCTGCGTCTTCCACTTTTAGTCATGATGCACTAAGACTTTCTCTCCTTCTTTTTTTTACTATTCATATATTAACCTTTTTTACTATTAATAATTTAACTTTAGAAACCAGAACAATATAATATATATTATATATATTATATATATATATATATAAAGATAAATCTAATGAGTCAGATAAACTAGTAAAAGTTTTGCTTAATGCTCTTCAAGCAAAGATCTGACTCTAGGTTCGTCTGACTCATTAGATTATCTTTATTATTTGCTCTACTTAGGCATGAGCACTTTTTTACTTATTGGCTTTGTCTCTGCGGTTTGTACGATATATATATATATATAATATATATATTATATATATATATATATATTATATATATATTATATATGCATATAAATTGTTTTTCTTTTGGTCAAAAATATTGTACCAATAGATTATTTTTTGTGGTACGATTATCTTGGTCTTTTGTTTTTCCATTTTTTTTTCTCCGGTATGTTGGTAGTATTATTTTACAATGAAACTATTTGCTGTTTTTTTTCTCACCGCGTGGATTTACCAATAAGTTTGCAATTAAATATAATATATAATATATATAATTATAAATAATATATATATATATATATATCGTTTTATGGAATATTTAAAAAAATTAAAACTATGCCAAGTTGTTTATTCCTTTCTCTTATTGGTAACTATCAGACATACCCGTTCTTTCCGAGAATCAAAGTAAATAATAAATCTATATTACATATAGATTAATAAAATATTTTCTATATATCTATTTTATCTTTTATCCTTTATATATTGTATCATTTATTGATTCTTTTAAGTATTATCCCGTTATTAATTTGTTCTTATTTTTAATAATCTTTTTCAATTTACCTTTTTTAACATATTATTGATTCATATCCTCATTATGTTTATTTAAATTTCTTATTAAAAATGGGGGAAAAAAGAAAAATCATTACCTCCACTCGAACAAAATTTTTTAGTTAACTTTGACCTTACTGTCTCAACCATTTTTTCTTTATAAAAAGATGAGCGCCTCGGTGCTTTACACACAAACATACAGACAGACACAACATGCCATAATTTTTACACACACAACCACACACACACACACACACACACACAACACACACACACACACATATATATATATATATATTATATATATAAAATATATATAAAAGGGTTTGTAATTTGCTTGAAACATCTGTTTATATTTGTTTGTTGGTTGGTTTTGAAGGGCTATCACAATGCAAGTGTAAGAAAAAAAGAAGTTACTGTGGTGTTGTTGTACCCTGTGATTTATTCTCAATTTATATCACATATATATATATATATTATATATATATATATATAATAATATATATATAATATATATATATATATATAGGTTGTCGTTGGGGGCCTAAAGTCGGTATCAGCTAATCAGCGAGAGGGTATATCCCCTTTTGACTAGCGCTAGACCAGGGAGATTGTTTTTGCGTCTGAGGTGGATACAAGTTGTATCAAAAAATATTAAAGCTGTATTTACCAAGATAGGAATGAACAATAAATGTAAGGTTAATGATCTTTCACAATCAAAGGTGTGTCGAAAAGTACAGGTTTTAAAGCTGTATTTACCGAGATAGAAATGAAGAATGAATGGAACGTTAAATTTTCCACAATACAAGTGTCAAAAAGTACCGAAAAATCTCGATTCTTTTTTTTACCCACCTTGTATATCATAATCATTCAAAGTCTTGAAATTAAGTTAATTTTAGGCTAATTAGTTTTCTTTACTACGAAAAGATATCTAGTCAAACATGTTGTACTGTATATAGATCTTTCTTATTTGAAATTATTTTGAGACTTTTAAATCTAAAACTGAAGGTGACAACCAATAAAGTTATTGAGAGATTAATACGATTTCTTTTGCTAGTGATTTCGTTTGTTAATGATTTCATTTGTATTAGATATTCGTATTAACAAAGAGACTTTCCTTATCTGTAATCCTGGTTAGAATTTTTCTTCAAACTTATAACATTTAAATCTGTTAATAGAATATAAATCGATTGTACTTAAACATTTACATTTGCGAATTGTTGAACTATTCTCAAAGTTGTCACATAAATAATGATTGAATAAAAGAACTTAGATATATAGGTTTTTTATATTAAAAAAACGGCCTATCTGATGGCAATTAAGTTAACTCTTGCAGAGGACACTTTATTGGGTTTTCGGACGACCAATGACACTTCGTGCATTGAGTGCATGTTAAATCATCTCAAACTTGAACTATATTTTTCAAACAATTTACATTAAAATATTTTAAAGGCAATTTTATGTTCGTAACTCCTTGATTTCTGTACTAACAATTATTTATATTTGATGTGTTACTTTCGCTAGATTTCGCAATTAAGTTCAATAATGCCCACATGAATGCTTTGGTGGCTGAGATGGGGTAACTATCAGAAATTTATGGAAGCATGTGTGATGTGAACGGAGAAGCATGTCTTGATTAAATAGTGTCTAAGAATGGGCTAAATATGAGTTTGGTACTTACGAACCGGAGTCGAATTGACAGGTCATAGAATGGAAACATACTGATTCTCAGGTAAAGAAAATATTCCGGGAGCAGCTGAGCTATTTTAAATTTCACATACTAATATCCTTGGAAAAGATATCTCCCTCCAGCAATGGGTAGATAGTAGAAAAAATTATTATATCTTCAATCTTGGTATGGCAACCAGTCTAGAAGAAAACCCCAATTTCAAACCTGTTAAACCCCCTAAAAATGTAAATCTCCTTAAATTACTAGACCAGTTCAAATACCCTTGGCAGTAATATCCTATCTACAGAAAGTGATGTAAACAAATGCATAGATAAAGCATGAACTGTTGTTGACATTGGGAAATTTGATTTTCTCTGAAAAATAAAAAGGTAATATTCCAAGTTGAAGCTTGTCGTCAATGTTATGATTGCATCTCTTGGACTAACGAACACTAAACATCTTCGATGGGGACCACACAAGGATGATACGTGTCTAAACAAATCCTGGAAAGCAGAACACTACATAACTGTAGTTGTACGGTTATTACCTCATCTCGCATTGATTTTATTTTTGAATTATTACTATATTATTTTATTGAATCTTAGTATTATCAATTCAAAGATTTCATATTATAATTATTTTTATTTTATTAGATTTTACTATTATTTTTATCATTATTATTATTATTTCACAAAATACAAACTATTAGATGATTAAGGGGGGAGTCGTCGCGATGATTGTGTTTCTGGATCACTGGAAATTTCTGGTCTTTCAACATTGGATATCCTCCCTGAAACGGGGCTGATCAAAACTCCGACTCTCCCCCTCAGCAAACTGGCATTCACTAACCCTGCCTCCTGTTGACCATCGCTTTATATTATTGTCATGTGACCCCAACCATTGGAGGTTCAAGACACAATTAAAAACGAGTATAGATTTTTTGAAAAATGGTAGTTGATATTGACATTAAATAGATCTTTCCTTGGTCGATTAGGAAGTATCACAGTGTGTCCCTGTTTTGGAGAGTTGTTCTATCGACAATAAAACAATGGGATATTTTGAGACTTCGTGTCTGACTTTATAGAAATATTCTTAAGAATGGAGGTGAGACAGAGGGGACAAAAAAGGTAATATTATATATATATATATATATATATATATATATATATATATAATATATATATACCAATCCCTCCTCACCAATAGGATGTGACTTGTGGTGAATTTATTAAGCGGAGTTTTAACATATGAATTCAGTTTCCTTTTCCTAGACTAGTTGCCTAGGGGGGGGTACAACGAGTTAGTGTCACAGATCAATTGATTGCTTTTGTCTTCCATATTTAGTCATGGATGTCACTAATGACTTTCTCTTTTTTAAATATTCAAATTTCAAATTCAACATCTTCATGTAAATAAATTAAATCTTCATTATTTGGCAGAAAAAGATAGTGAATATATATATATATAACACACATATATATAATTATATATATATATAATATATATATAGAGAGAGAGAGAGAGAGAGAGAGTAGAGAGAGGAGAGAGAGATATAGTGTCTGACTTTCCTCTTTCCTAGTATTAAAAAATGCATGGATATTCTTTGTTTACTGTAAGAAACCCCAAGTCGCAGTGTTTACATAAACAATGGTTCGACAGAAGAGAAAATAAGATTGCAAGAAATAATCTAAATGGAATAAAAAAACAGGGTTTTCCATTTTAATTAACAATATAACGAAGATACATAGATAGATAGATAGATAGATATGAACAAGCTAAGATATACAGTACAAGAAAATATGGAAATATACTAAATGATATATAACACAATGTCTTAGTAATATTTGAAGAAAACACCAGTTAAATCTTTTCAAATATCATTTTTTTTAAAACCTCAAACTATAAATAAAAATGCACAATTTACTTAACCAACCAATTAGTAAATATTTTCATTAAACTAGCAACCATCAAGAAAAGGGTAGTTTGCTAAGAGTATAAAATGTATGGCTTCCATTGGTATAGAACTATAACTTCAACTCAATTTGGGATGGAGGAATGTAAATTCAAATAGTTTCATCAAGAATGTTTTGCCATTCCTTTGACAGTAAATCCAAAATTCCTGTAAGTTTCCTGCTTTTTGTTATGCCCACAGGTTTTTAATTCTTCTCCACATATAACATATAAATATCGTTATCTCGTCTTCTCGGATATGAAAGGAACCAGCAGTACTTGATTTTATTGACAAGGATGCAAATGTAAACATTTATTCCTATTGCCAAATTCTTAGGCAAAATTCACTTTACCTATTGAATGATATTCGTAATACTTGTACATTTTTTCAAAATGATCTCATTTTTTAAGAATACCATTTAATCAAAGGGAATGTTTAATCATAGATCAAACATTATACAGTGAGGTTTTCAGAAAAATCTAAGTAATGTAATGAAATATATCAAATTAGAAAGAGTAACAAAATTAAATAAGAACGCATATAAAAAGATTACACTTTTTAAAATTTTATTTTAATTTATTTCTCTATAATATCATCCATAGGATTGCTTTTAATACGTTGGAAAATAAAGCAATAAAACAATTAGAGATCAACAACACGAATTAATTATTTATTAAACCAGGTTTTATTAAAACCAGTATGCAAATCAACCTCACCATATAATATGTAAACAATTATTTCTTAGTGATATATAATACACATTATAGGGTTTTAAACACACTAATAACTTGGGCTGTTTTGAGGCAAATCGTATTCAGATTTTCATAGAGACCTTGTTGATAAATAATATTTATTCTATGTATCAATGATTTTGACTATAATTAACTATCGCAGATTCGCATATGAGGAATAAACCTTTTCAAGGGACGTAACTTGCCTCAATATTTATTCAAAGTAAAATAAATTTTCATTAAAAAACCCGGCTGGTAGAAAAATGAGCACGGTTTTGATATCATATCTGGTAGATTTCTAACGTAAAAACATTTTAGCATAATATCCATTTGATTAAATAATTACTTCCGAAGTCTACACAGAGAACAGACACAGAGGTAAACAGATAGTAGAACAGAAATGCATATATGAATATATTGTGCTCAGACAAAATATCCAATTAAAAACACTATAAATATTTTGCTAGTTTATTGCAAATGTCATTTTATATAAAAATGAATACACATATACCCGATTGTGTCACACACACACACACACACACACACAGATATAGATATATATATTATATATATATATATATATATATATATATATATATATATTATAAATATCTATATACATATATATATGTATATATATATATATTACATTATGTTATATTATATTGTATTATATTATTACTTAATAATCCCAATGAACATCGTCAGCTTTCGAATACAGCAGAAACACTAACTTGTTTTACACACACACACACACACACACACACACACACACACACACTATACACCACTAACACACACAACGAACATTGTTTTCTCTCGAATACAGCACAAACACAAACACATTTTTACACATACCTACACACACACTACGTACACACACACACATGCGACACACACACACACACACACACACACACACACACACACACATATATTATAATATATATATATATTAATTTCTCTAAGATAAAGACACGTCTATGTTTGCTTGTATTGGATTTTTAAGTAAATGATTAAATATATATTGAATCATATAATATGAAGTTAATTGGTGGAAGCTGCCAAGTATTCTTTTGCCGAATGAGTGTTGATCATGAGGGAATACTTTTATTTGAATTCTCAGCATTTCACTAGGTGAACTGAAGATGATCAAAATTCACAGCAACAAAAATCCTATGCATTATGCATTTCTATTTAGTATATTTCCTAATCAGATTGCAACTGACAGCTCATACAGATCTTCACATACATATATACATACATGCATAGATATATACATTCATACATACATGAATGCATACATACATACATACATACATACATACATACATACATGATGGCAACAAACTCGTGTTCGAGTATTGCCATTGCTTGCCGGGAAAAAAAAGCAGCTCAACGGAGAGCCGTGTGAATGTAGCTTTTTAGTCCAGCTTAAATCTTACATTCTGTGGCACGGGTGTTGCAGATATGAACACCTCTAGCAGCAGGTTCGTTCCTATGTATTTTCCTATGTCGTTTTAAACCTTATGCAGTCTTGCACGTCTTCCCACTCACACAACAAGTTATTTCAGGGAGCACAGGTTAGTTTATTGGCCCGTTTCACCGATGCAAATTTTGGTGATCCATCAGGCCATCTCTGTTCAGACACGGTCTTTCGTACTCTTCACAGAATAGACCAATCTTGAAATTGAATGTTTGTATCACCGTGTTAGGCTAAACCAGCCTTTGTGTTTATCAAGAACAAGAAATGGTAAGATTGTATTGTATTTTCAAGCAATGCCTGTACCTTAAGCTTTTTTAAGTGAGGAAAGGCTTTGCACATAATCCCACTCTCTAAGTGAGTGCCACACCAAACCGAAAAGAAGAACAAATCGAGATCATTGGATGCAGCAACTGCCACAGGTTATATCTTAGAATTTTCCTTCACCTAGACGCTTGCTTTGACAAGGCTGAGGGACGCGTCTTTCCCGGTGGTTTTGCTACGCGCCTGGATACCAATCCAGGTATATCTATGTCCCCTCGTATGTTATGTGCCAGATAGCCGTTGAGCGAAAGTCTTCCTACGCCCTTTGAGAGGTTTTGTTATTCGTCTTGCTGGGTGTCTAGCCACCTCCTCACCAGACAAGTTTGGTGGGTAACTGGTTTAGTCGCTGATGACCCGACAATAAAACAGGTAGTATGGGTTAAATAGTACCTGTAGTGCTTGGCGACCTGACTATGATATACATATGTATAATATAGCAATAGCATAATTTACAGATTACTGCCGTCCCTCACAATCCTATACCACCAGAACCTTTCCTCTCCACTGCAGATCTACAATTTTGATGCAGATATGACAAAGGAATGACGTCCTTCTCCTTGTACAGATGAATCAGATGATGGCATTTTATGTTTATGCAACACCATATGTCTCTTAAGACCAGAAGCTGACTTACAGACTTTGTAAAAAATTGCACAAGACACATTGTTTGTTCCTGGAATTAGCATGAATTGCCCCTGATGAGATTCCCTATGATTGACATATGCAGCCTTAGAAAGCAGAATTCGACCATATGTCTGTCATTTCTAACTCCCCATGTTCTCTCCAATATGACAGGTGTATCCCAGTATGTATGCATAATAGACATACATACATATATACATATATACATAAACAATACATACATGCAAAACGAATACGTGTCCTGTGTATGTCAGTAAATTACATCCGCTGGTGAGGCTCCAGTTCTGATATATGTGAAGAAAAAAACTTTGTTAACATTACCCACACGTTCACTCTAACCCAGAGTGGTAGCACCTGTTATCAAGAATAGATCTGAGATAATGTTTGAATTTCGTTAAAGTCCAACCATACAATAATGTAGACACGGCTACAGTTTGGAAATATTACTGTTTTATTTTTTCAAAGAAATTGGATCCCCATATGATCGTTAATTTATCAATAGCTGTTTATGTCTTTCCTATGCTTATGTTGACATTGCTTTCAGTAGATAAGATATTGTTACCGAAGTATGTGATCTGGTCTAATTTCAGAGGTGTGTCATTTAATGAGTAGATGACACCATCTTATTTAAAATACATCCGGTTTGTCTGAGTTCACGTCTAGATGAATACCTCTTGCTGCTTCCTCCTGCCGAGCAGAATATATTTGGCTTAACTAGGTGTATTTGCCATTAGCGCTAGATTATCGGTAACCTGAAACATTAGCTACATAAATGAAAGTAACCTTCCCTTGTTTCTTTCCACTTTGAGGAAGCCTTACTTATGTTTTGGCGGCCATTTTCATTACATTGTAAATCTACAACTAAAATTACGAATTTGTTCGAATCAATACAACTGCATGTTTTAATATGAAATATCATAAAATGTGCTTTTAATTGTGCTTGCGTATTATTTGAAATGAACTTAATTGTTATTAAGAACGCATTTTATTATAGTTTCGTGTTAAAACATGCAGTTGTATTGATTCAAACAAATTCGTATTTTCAGTGTAGATTTACGGTAAAATGAAAATGGCCGACCAAAACATAAGGCTTCCTCGAAGTGAAAGTAACGAGGGGAGGTTACTCTAATTTATTTAGCTAATGTTCAGATTACCAGATTATGTGTAGTCGGCATCAGTAATAATTATTGTAGGAAATTTTCTGCTTCTTGCCTTTTGGGTATGAATCCATTCTATTTAATTATATCTATTGACGTTCACGGTACATAGCCTAGGCAGATTATAAATATAAAGTGTGACAACATTCTACTTGCCAAGACTCCAAGGACAATCTCAAAGAAATCAGTGTTTGCCTTGGTTGATCAAATATTGCTTCGTGTTTATAAGGGAAAAATAATATGGAAAGCACCCGGATGTTGTTCAATAAAGTTATTTATCATGCTTTTATTTCCGATATTGCAAATTATCGATTTGTTAAAAATCTCTTCAGAGCATATGTTGTGTTAAATACGAAGACAATTCATGAAAATTTGTGATCTGATTAATTTATACCGAACTTTTTTACGAAAAGAGAATATTTTAAATTTAAAACAAAAAAGACAAAATTCTCAAAGAGCATCTGTCACGTTGTAATCAGGTTAACTGATTTTTAGCAAAAAATAGAAATATTTAAATTTTGAACAAAAATTCTCACAGTTCATGACCAATATTTTCGCGTTTTTGTAGAGCATCGTTATAGCGGTAACAGTTTCTTTGGGAGACCATATACTACAAGTATTTGTTAAATCTTTCCTTTGTATTGAGTCATAAAACCTTGAAAAAATCTACAAACAAAAGTGTTGCCTCAAGCTTTTTTTGCTCGTACTTCCTCGATGATTCTTTTAATGGTCAGAATGTTAGAAGTTGTGTATCGATTTCTTCAAAAATCATTCTGATTTTTCCAAAGAACTTTCTCAACTTCGGGTCGGACACAATTCAGAAGGTGGGCGTTTCAACATAAGCAACAATGTAAGTAAGAAATATACCTCTAGTTCTTACTGATTCTGAGGTCACTTTTCTTTAGGAAGTGTGGATGCAACATTTTGCTCTTTTATGTATTGGTTATACCATGACGATTAATAATAGAAGACATATGTCATAAAATTGTCTTGTTTTTCATAGATCAGAAAACATTTCTCGGGAAGATGACTGACTCTTCTTAAAAGCAATTTAAAAGCAGAAAAACATGCAAATCTCATGAAATGCTTTCTGATCTATGAAAAACAAGACAATTTTATGACATATGTCTTCTATATTAATTCGTCATGTTAACCAATACATAAAGAGCAAAAATGGCTGCATCCCCACACTTTCCTAAAGAAAAGTGACCTCAGAATCAGTAAGAACTAGAGGATATCTTACTTACATGTTGCTTATGATTGTAAACGCCCACCTTCTGAATTGTGTCCGACCCGAAGATTGAGAAAGTTCTTTGGAAAAATTCAGAATGATTTTGAAGAAATCGATACACAACTTCTAACATTCTGACATTAAAAGAATCATCGAGGACAGGTACGCAGCAAAAAAAGCTGAGGCCAACACTTTTGTTTGTAGATTTTTCAAGGTTATATGACTCAATACAAAGGATAGAGTTAACAAATACTCTGTAGTATATGTCTACCCAAAGAAACTGTACCGCTATTAAACGATGCCTCAAAAACGCGAAAAAATATGGCGTCATCGAACTGTGCAGAATTTTTTGTTCAAAATTTAAATATTTCTATTTTTTGCTAAAAATCAGTTTCACCTGCATTACAAAACGTGACAGATGTCTTTGAGAATTTGTCTTTTTTGTTTTAATTTAAAAATTATTCTCTTTTTCGTAAAAGTTCGGTAAAATTAATCAGATCACAAATTCATGAATTGTGCTTCGTATTTAACACAACATCATGCTCTGAAGGAAGATTTTTTAACAAATCGAAATATTGCAATATCGGATAAAGCATGGATAAATAACTTTAATTGAACAACATCGGGTGCTTTCCATATATTTTTCCCATTAAAAAAACACGGAAAGCAATAATTTTGCTCAACCAGGCAAACACTGATTTCTTTGAGCATTGTCCTTGGAGTCTGCAATGTAGACATGTTGTCACACTTTATATTTATAATCTAATGCCTAGGCTATGCGTACGTGACGTCAATAGATATAATTAAATAAATGGATCCATACCCAAAAGGAAGAAGCAGAAAATTCCTACAATAATTATTACTGATGCCGACTACACATAATCTGGTAATCTGAAACATTAGCTAAATAAATTAGAGTACCTCCCTCGTTACTTTCACTCGGGAAGCCTTATGTTGCTCGGCCAGTGTTCATTTTACCGTTAATCTACACTGAAATACGAATTTTGAATCATTACAACTTGCATGTTTAACACGAAACTATAATAAAATGCGTTCCTTAATAACAATTAAGTCATTTCAAATAATACGCAAGCACAATTAAGCACATTTTATGATATTTTCATATTAAAAACATGCAGTGGTATTGATGCGAAACAAATTCGTAATTTTCAGTGTAGATTTACATGTAATGAACAATGCCGCCAACAACATAAGTAAGGCTTCCTCAAAGCTGAAGAAAACAAGGGAAGGTTACTTTCCATTTATGTAGTAATGTTCAGGTTACGATAATCTAGCGCTAATCGGCAAATACACCTAGTTAAGCCAATATAGTTTCTGCTCGGCCAGGAGGAAGCAGCAAGAGTATTCATCTAGACGTGAACTCAGACAAACGGATGTATTTTAAATAAATGGTGTCATCTACTCATTAAATGACACACTCTGAAATTGACCAATCACATACTTCTGGGTAACAATATCTCCAGCAACAAACAAACGACCACACCATATTCTACTGAAAGCCAATGTCACAAAGCATAGGAAGACATAAACAGCTATTATAATTACACGATTCATATGGGATCCAATTTCTTTGAAAAAAAAAAATAAAACAGTCAATATTTCCAAACTGTAGCCGTGTCTACATTATTGTATGTTGGACTTTAACGAATTCAAACATTTATCCAGATCTATTCTGATAACAGTGCTACCACTCTGGGTTAGAGTGACGTGTGGTAATGATCTAACAAGTTTTTTTTCTTCACATATATCAGAACTGGGCCTCACCAGCGGATGAATTTAATACTGACATACACAGGACACTATCGTTTAGCATGTATGTCATTTATATATATATATGTATGTTGCATATTATGCATACATACTGGATACACTGTCATATGTGGAGAGAAAATGGGGAGTAGAAATGACAGACATATGGCGAATTCTGCTTTCTAAGGCTGCATTAATGTCAATCATAGGGAATCTCATAGGCATTCATGCCTAATTCCAGGAACAAACAATGGGTCTGTGCAATTTTTTACAAAGCGTAAGTCAGCTTCTGGTCTTAAGCGACATATTGGTGTTGCATAAAATAAAATGCCATCATCTGATTCATCTTGGTACAAAGGAGAAGACGTCATTCCTTGTCATATTGCATTCCAAATTTGTAGATCTGCAGTGAGAGGAAGGTTCTGGGGGTATAGGATTGTGAGGGACGGCAGTAATCGTAAAGATTATGCTATTGCTATATATACATATGTATATCATAGTCAGGTCGCCAAGCACTACAGACACGTAACCCATACTACCTGTTTTAATTGTCGGGTCATCAGCGACTAAACAGTTACCCACCAAACTTGTTGGTGAGGAGGTGGCTAGACACCCAGCAAGAACGGAATACCAAACCTCTCAAAGGCTTTAGGAAGACTTTCGCTTCAACGTCTATCTGGCACATAACATACGAGGGGACATAGATATACCTGGATTTGGATCCAGGCGCGTAGCAAAACCACCGGCGAAAGACGCGTCCCTCAGCCTTGTCAAAGCAAGCGTTTAGGTGAAGGAAAATTCTAAGATATAACCTGGCAGTTGCTGCATTCCAATGATCTCGATTTGTTCTTCTGTTTCGTTGTATTGGCACTCACTTAGAGAGTGGGATTATGGCAAAGCCTTTCCTCACTAAAAAGCTTAAGGTCAGGCATTGCTTGAAATACAAATACAATCTTACCATTTCTGTTTCTTGATAACACAAAGGCTGGTTTAGACTAAACGGTGAGACAAACGTTCAATTCAAGATTGGGTTATTCTGTGAAGAGTACGAAAGACCGTTCCGACAGAGATGGCTGATGAGTCACCAATTTGCATCGGTGAAACGGTGCCAATAAACTAACCTTGCTCCCTGAAATAACTTGTTGTTGAGTGGGAAGACGTTGCAAGACTGCCATAAGGTTAAAACGACATAGGAAAATACATAGAACGAACCTGCTGTAGAGGTGTTCATATCTGCCAACACCCCGTGCCACAGAATAAATTTAAGCTGACTTAAAAAGCTACATTCACACGGCTCTCCGTTTTGAGCTGCTTTTTTTCCGGCCAAGCCAATGGCAATACTCGAACACAGTTTGTGCCATCATGTAGTGTATGTATGTATGTATGTCATGTATGTATGTATGCCATGTATGTATGTATGAATGTAATTATTATCTAATTGGCCATTGTATGTTATATATGTATGTGAAGGATCTGTATGAGCTGTCAGTTGCACAATCGATTAGGAAAATATTACTAAATAGAAATGCATAATGCAATAGGATTTTGTTGCTGTGAATTTTCTGATCATCTTCAGTTCACCTAGCTTGAAATGCTGAGAATTTCAAATAAAGTATTTCCTCATATCAACACTCATCGGCAAAAGAATACTTGGCAGCTTCCACCAATTAACTCATATTTATATGATTCAATATATATTAATCATTACTTAATAAATCCAATACAAGCAAACCATAGACGTGTCTTTATCTTAAAGAAAATATATATATATATATATATATATAATATATGTGTGTGTGTGTGGTTTGTGTTGTGGTGTGGTTGTGTACGCAGTGTGTGTGTGTACGTATGTGTGTAGGATGTTAAAAATGTGTTTTGTGTTTGTGCTGTTTCGAGGGAAAACAATGTTCGTTGTGTGTGTTAGTGTTGTATAGTGTGTGTGTGTGTGTGTGTGTGGTGTGTGTGTGTGTGTAAAAAACAATGTTAGTGTTTTCTGCTGTATTCGAAAAGCTGACGATGTTCATTGGATTATTAAGTAATAATATAATACAATATAATATAACATAATGAATATATATATATATAATATATAATTGTATATAATATTATATATATATAATATATATAATATTATATTATATATATATATATATATATATCTGTGTGTGTGTGTGCGTGTGTGTGTGACACAAATCGGTATATGTTGTATTCATTTTTATTATAAAAATGAACATTGCCAATTAACTAGCAAAATATTTATAGTGTTTTTAATTGGATTATTTTGTCTGAGCACAATATACTTCATAATCATTTTGTTCTACTATCTGTTTACCTACTGTGTCTTTCTCTGTGTAGATTCGGAAGTATTGATTCTAATCAAATGAATTATAGCTAAAATGTTTTTTACTTAGAAATCTACAGATATGATATCAAAAACCGTGCTCATTTTTCTCCAGCCGGGCGTTTTTTTAATGAAAATTTATTTATTGAATAAATATTGAGCAAGTTACGTCCCTTGAAAAGGTTTATTCCTCATATGCGGAATCTGCGATAGTTAATTATAGTCAAATCATTGATACATAGAATAAATATTATTTATCACAAGGTCTCTATTGAAAATTGAATACGACTTTGCCTCAAACAGCCCAAGTTATTGTGTGTTAAAACCCTATAATCGTGTATTATATATCACTAAGAAATAATTGTTTTTACTATTATATGGTGAGTTATTTGCATACTGTTTTAATAAAACCTGCGTTTAATAAAAATTTAATCGTTGTGTTTGTTGATCTTTAATTGTTTTATTGCCTTTATTTTCAACGTATTAAAAGCAATCCTAGGATGATATTATAGAGAAATAAATTTAATAAAATTTAAAAAGTGTATCTTTTTATATGCGTTCTTATTTAATTTGTTACTCTTTCTAATTTGATATATTTCATTACATTACTAGATTTTTCTGAAACCTCACTGTAAATGTATTGATCTATGATTAAACAATTCCCTTTGATTAAATGGTTTCTTAAAAAATGAGATTCATTTGAAAAAAGTACAAGTATTTACGAATATCATTCATAGTAAAGTGAATTTTGCCTAAGAATTTGGCAATTAGAAATAAATGTTTACAATTGGGGGCATTTTCCTTGTCAAATTAAAAAAATTTTTTCCAGTAACTTTTGGCTGGTTCCTTTCATATCAGAAGCGAGTAACGATATTTATAGTTATATGGAGAGAAGAATAAAAACCTGTGGGCATAACAAAAAGCAGGAAACTTACCAGAATTTTGGATTTACTGTCAAAAGGAATGCCAAAACATTCTTGATGAAACTATTTTGAATTTACATTCCTCCATCCCAAATTGAGTTGAAGTTATAGTTCTATACCAATGAACCATACCATTTATACTCTTAGAAATACCCTTTTCTTTGATTTGCTAGTTTAATGAAAATATTTATTAAATTGGTTGGTTAGTAAAAATTGTGCATTTTTATTATAGTTTGAGGGTTTTAAAAAAATGATATTTGAAAAGATTTAATGGTGTTCTTCAAAATATTACTAAGACATTTGTATATATCATTTAGGATATTTCACATATTTTCTTGTACCTGTATATCTTAGCTGTTCATATCTATCTATCTATCTATCTATGTATCTTCGTTATATGTTTAATTAAAATGGAAACCACTGTTTTTTTTTATTCATTAGATTATTTTTCTTGCAATCTTATTTCTTCTTCTGTCGCCATGTTTATGTAAACACTGCACTTGGGTTTTCTTACGTAAACAAAGAAATCCATGCATTTTTAATACTAGGAAAGAGGAAAGTCAGACATATCTATCTCTCTCCCTCTCTCTTAATCTCTCTCTCTCTTCTCTCTTCTCTTAATATATAAGTATATATAATATATAATAATATTAAGTGTGTTATATATATATTATATCACTATTCTTTTCTGCCAAATAATGAAGATTTAATTTTATACATGAGATGTTTTGAAATTTGAAATTTTATATTTTTTTTAAAAAAGAGAAGTCATTAGTGACATCCATGACTAAAATATGGAAAGACCAAAAGCAATCAATTGATCTGTGACACTAACTCGTTGTACCCCCCCCCCCAGGAACTAGTCTAGGAAAAGGAAAAACTGAATCATATGTTAAACTCCCTTAAAAATTCACCACAAGTCACACCTATTGGTGAGGAGGGATTGGTATAATATATATATATTATATATATATATATATATATATATATATATATATTACCTTTTTTTGTCCCCCTCGTCTCACCTCCATTCTTAAAGAATATTTCTATAAGTCAAGACACGAAGTCTCAAAATATCCCAATTGTTTATTGTCGATAGAACAACTCTCAAAAACAGGGACACACTGTGATATTCTAAATCGACCAAGGAAAGATCTATTTAATGTCAATATCAACTACCATTTTTCAAAAATCTATACTCTTTTTATTGTGTCTAACCTCCAATGGTGGGGGTCACATGACCAATAATATAAAGGCGATGGTCAACAGGAGGCAGGGTTAGTGAATGCCAGTTGCTGGAGGGGAGAGTCGGAGTTGATCAGCCCGTTTTCAGGGAGGATATCCAATGTGAAAGACCAGAAATTTCCAGTGATCCCAGAAACACAACATCGCTGACGACTCCCCCCTTAATCATCTAATATTTGTATTTTGTGAAATAATAATATAATGATAAAATAATAGTAAATCTAATAAAATAAAATAATTATAATATATGAAATCTATTGAATTGATATACTAAGATCAAATAAATAATAATAGTAATAATTCAAAAAGTCAAATCAATGCGAGATGAGGTAAATAAACCGTACAACTACAGTTATGTAGTGTTCTGCTTCCAGATTTGTTTAGAACACGTATCATCCTGTGTGGTCCCCCCATCGAAATTTGTTCTAAGTGTTTCGTTAGTCCAAGAGATGCCATCATAACATTAGACACGCTTCAACTTGAATAATTACCGTTTTATTTTATCAGAGAAATCAAATTTCCCAATGTCAACAACAGTTCATGCTTTATCTATGCATTTGTTTACATCACTTTCTGTAGATGATATTACCTGCCAAGGTATTTGAAACTGGTCTAGTAATTTAAGAGATATTACATTTTTAGGGAGTTTTAACAGGTTGAATTGGGGGTTTCTTCTAGATGGTTGCCATACCAAGATTGAAGATATAATAATTTTTTTCTACTATCTACCATTGCTGGAGGGAGATATCTTTTCCAAGATATTAGTATGTGAAATTAAAATAGCTCAGCTGCTCCCGGAATATTTTCTTTACCTGAGAATCAGTATTTTCCATTCTATGACCTGTCAATTCGACTCCGGTTCGTAAGTACCAAACTCATATTTAGCCCATTCTTAGACACTATTTATCAAGACATGCTTCTCCG
The DNA here is from genome assembly GCA_023376005.1 of Doryteuthis pealeii. Lineage (NCBI taxonomy): Eukaryota > Metazoa > Mollusca > Cephalopoda > Myopsida > Loliginidae > Doryteuthis > Doryteuthis pealeii. Next base: position 113,738,427 of record CM042143.1, on the reverse strand, counting down.
TTTCACATCACAACATGCTTCCATAAATTTCTGATAGTTACCCCATCTCAGCCACCAAAGCATTTATGTGGGCATATTGAACTTAATTGCGAAATCTAGCGAAAGTAACACATCAAATATAATAATTGTTAGTACAGAAATCAAGGAGTTACGAACATAAAATTGCCTTTAAAATATTTTAATGTAAATTGTTTGAAAAATATAGTTCAAGTTGAGATGATTTTAACATGCACTCAATGCACGAAGTGTATTGCGTCGTCCGAAAAACCCAATAAGTGTCCTCTGCAAGAGTTAACTTAATTGCCATCAGATAAGGCCGTTTTTAATATAAAAAACCTATATTCTAAGTTCTTTTATCATCATATTTATGTGACACTTTGAGAATAGTTCAACAAAATTCGCAAATGTAAAATGTTAAGTACAAATTGATTTATTCTATTAACAGATTTAAATGTTATAAGTTTTTGAAGAAAAATTCTAACCAGGATTACAGATAAGGAAAGTCTCTGTTGTTAATTAATACGAATATATCTAAATACAAATGAAATCATTAACAAACGAAATCACTAGCAAAAGAAATCGTATTAATCTCTCAATAACTTTATTGGTTGTCACCTTCTCTTAGATTAAAAGTCTCAAAATAATTCAAATAAGAAAGATCTATATACAGTACACATGTTTGACTAGATATCTTGTAGTAAAGAAAACTAATTAGCCTAAAATTACTTAATTTCGAATTTGAATGATTATGATATACAAGGTGGGTAAAAAAGAAATCGAATTTTTCGGTACTTTTTCACTTGTATTTTGTGGAAAATTTAACGTTCCATTCATTCTTCATTTCTATCTCGGTAAATACAGCTTTAAAACCGTACTTTTCGACACACCTTTTGATTGTGAAAGATCATTAACCTTACATTTATTGTTCATTCCTATTTGAATACGCTTTAAATTTTTGATACAACTTGTATCCACCTCAGACGCAAAAAAACAATCTCCCTGGTCTAGGCGCTAGTCAAAAGGGGATATACCTCTCGCTGATTAGCTGATACCGACTTAGGCCACCCCAACGAACAACCTATTATATATATATAATATATATATATATATATATATATATTATATATATATATTATAATATATAGTTATAAATTGGAAATAATCACGGGTAACAAACAACACCACAGTAACCTTCTTTTTTTTTACACTTTGCATTGATAGCCTTCAAAACCAACAACAAACCATATACACAATGTTTCAAGCAAATTACAAAACCCTTTATTATATTATATATATATTATATATATTAATATACTATTATATATGTGTGTGTGTGTGTGCTGTGTGGTGTGTGTGTGTGTGTGAGTGTGTTGTAGAAAATATGCATGTGTGTCTGTCTGGTTTGTGTGTTAAAGCAACCGAGCGCTCATCTTTTATAAAGAAAAAATGGGTTGAGACAAGTAAAGGTCAAAGTAACTAAAAAAATGTTTGTTCGAGTGGAGGTTAATGATTTTTTCTTTTTCCCCCCATTTTTTAATAGAATTTAAATAAAACATAATGAGGATATGAATCAATAATATGTTAAAAAAGGTAATTGAAAAGATTATTAAAAATAAACAAATTTAATAACGGTATAACTTAAAAAAGAATCAAATAAATGACAAATATTAAAGGATAAAAGATAAAATAGATATATAGAAAAATATTTTTTATTAATCTATATGTAATATAGATTTATTATTTACTTTTTGATTTCGAAAAGAACGGGTATGTCTGATAGTTACCAATAATGAGAAAGGAATAAACAACTTGGCATAGTTTTAATTTTTTTAAATATTCCATAAAAACGATATTATTACTATTATATTATATATATATATAATAATATATATATATTTAATTGCAAATTATTAGGGTTAAATCCACGCGGTGAGAAAAAAACAGAATAGTTTCATGTTAAAAATATACTACCAAACATCAACCGGGTAGAAAAAAAAATGGAAAACAAAAGACAAGATAATCGTACCAACAAAAATAATCTATTGGTACATATTTTGACCAAAAGAAAAAAAACTTTATTATGCATATTATTTATATATATATATATATATATATATATATAATATATATATATAATATATATATATTTCGTACAAAACCGCCAGGAGACTAAAGCCAATAAGTCAAAAAGTGCTCAATACCTAGTAGAGCAAATAATAAAGATAAATCTAATTGAGTCAGACGAACCTAGAGTCAGATCTTGCCTTGAAGAGCATTAAGCAAAACTTTACTAGGTAGTCTGACTCATTAGTTTATCTTTAATATATATATATATATATATATATTATATATATATATGTTCTGGTTCTAAATTAAATATATTAATAGTAAAAAAAGTTAATATATGAATAGTAAAAAAAGAGAAAGTCATTAGTGACATCCATGACTAAAATGTGGAAGACCAAAGCAATCAATGGGTCTGTGACACTAACTCGTTGTACCCTCCTCTAGGCAACCAGTCTAGGAAAAGGAAAACTGAATTCATATGTTAAACTCCGCTTAAAAAATTCACCACAAGTCACATCCTATTGGTGAGGGGGGATTGGTATATATATATAATATATAATATATATATATATATATATACATTCCGCCCTTTTTTGTCCCCTATGGCTCACCTCCATTCGTTCTTAAAGAATATTTCTCATACAATCTGACTTTTCGTCGCCAGTGTTTATACATGAAAAAGAACCGGTCGAAAAGGCCTTCGTATTGGCCACATTTTATATTTATTTATATAAAATATTTACCATCTATAACTTTATGATCTCCCTACATTACATATGATTCATCCAATTTTAGTACTATATAAGTTTTCCTCTACCAAAATATTCATATATTATATTTATATATAATATATATATATATATATATATATATATATATATATATAAGTAAAGAAATAGCAAAAGATTAGAAGTTTAGCTTTATAGTCTATTTCAGGGAGCTAATATATATATATATATATATATATATATATATATATATATATATATTATAATATAATCAATAGTTATGATATTATGTATGTTATAATCTCATAACTATAAGTATGGTTACGCAAACTTAAGTGAGTCAAATGGTTGAGATTTTAGTTTTTTAGTTTTTTGCGTTCATATAAACGTGAACACACACACACACACACACACACACACACACACACACACATATGTACTATATATATAATTATATATATATATTATATATTATATATATATATATATATATATATATAATTCAGAGTTAGCATTTAGTCTTTGGTTTGAATGCGTGAAATATTTCCCTGTGTTATTCAACCTGCATAACAAGATGATTGCTTATTTAAGGGTACAAAATAGGTGCACATGTGATATCTGTTTATGTTAGACAAATGTTTTTTTACAAGCAAAGAGAGGCCATTTAAGTGCATAAAAGAGAAAGACACACCTGAGAAAACAAAAGAAAAACGCCACATATACACACCATATATGTGTCGGTAACTTTATCGTTTATTTAGCAGATTTGGACAAAAAATACCGTATTTATTCGATCTCTTTCAATAAATATAAGAGGGAGTTAACTGAATGAACAAGGGAGGATAATATGTTGAAAAGTACTTCTGTGGAAAAGAAGCTGTTACCTTTTATCTTAATCTACGAAGTTTTTCTGAAAAGTAATGAGACTCTTATCACAAAAACACTGGTTTACAAAAAAATATTTTTTGCTGAGCAAGAATGTGAATAGGTGTTTTTTTTACTAATTTGCGGTGTGCTGAATTCAAATATATAAACATTTTTGCTATTCCCCTAGTTTTCTGTCTTTTAAATAGTCTCATTTTAGTAATATACAGAGTATATACGTGCTTATTTCAACAGTTGCAGCAGCTTATTACAGATAAAACAGGATAGATAAAGAACATTGACGGAATAATATACTTGGATGACACAATGTATACAATTCATAGTACCACAGACAGTTAGAAATGTGTTTTCTTAGATGATCTGCTGACTGCCAGAGCATTACTGGCTGTTGATTGAGACGTGTTGGCTACGCTTAACTGCCAAAATCCGTCTTGTATATATATTTATATATTACTATATATAACTATATATAATTATTATGTAATGCTATCACTTACATTATTGCATTAATACAAAAAAGAAGACATAAGTCACACAATATTAAAATTAACCCTGAATGCATATACGCCTTTATGTACAGTATGTGTACAAAATACAGTATGCATATTAACAAAAAAAAATAATTAGAGGTGATGAGTACAAACGGGTTTCAAATCTGAATTTGGTTTAAACAGCTATTTTCTGCTTGCCTCAATTTCTTTAATAACCAGTGAAATCATTTAAAATCCTAACAACAAACTAAATGTTTTCTCCTCCAAAGTAGTCCCCTCTTGAATCTAATGCACTTTCCCATCCTTATCTGTCACGGCTATTTGCCCTGCTGGAAGGATACTTCTGCTATGTCCCACTGCACCGTCGTTACGGACCACTTGATGCCCATCGCATTCAAAATCGGTCCCTTGATGAGCCCTTTCAACTTGGGAAATGCGCGGGAAGGGAAAATAGTTGTCAGTAAGTCATCGGGGCGACCTAATATCAGTATGAGCCCTACAACAAGGGGGTCTATTCCGTTTGGAGTGGAGCGCAACAACTAACATCAGCTTCTCACTTTATCACACAGAACCAGGAACCTTGTGATTCCTAGCCGGAAGCTCTACTGACTGAACTAAATGAAAAGAAAATATGAATGAGCATTCAGAGATAGACAAAATCTACTTCCTTAACTCTTTGCCTACTTTAAGACGCTCACAGCGGCTTTCCATGCGACATCCAAGCAGAAGTATAAAAACTAATGGTTAATTCATTGTAATTGAACAGAAGGACTTAGGTTACTATTCTCTCCTCGGCTATGGTTAAATAGTAAGGCGAGCAGGGCTCTTTAATTTTGGTAACCAGTCTAGGAGAAGGAATTCTTATGTTAAATTCCGCTTAAAAATTCACCACAAGTCACATCCTATTTGTGCGGAAGGATTGGTATACATACCTATTATATTATAATATATATATATTATATATATATTATATATAATATATATATATATATATATATTTGGGAATATGTGCGTAATTGAAGTTGTACCTAATTTTTGAAAATTAATTAATTAATAAATGATGAATTAGGCGGGCATACCTATTCAAATGTAAGGCTAAACAAATCGTGAAAAATTCAATTTAAACACATATTCTCTCAAAAATTGTCGGCTAAAAAAAGCCATATCAAAGACATTGTTTGTTTATTCTCATAATATATATATATATATATCTATATATATACATTATTATATATTATATCATTTTAATCAATACTGGTCTGGTCTGATGGCTTCTATTATTCATTATTATCATATATTATTACTCATACTATAATCATTATATATTATATTATTAGTAGTAGTAGTAGTAGTAGTAGCTGTTCTTGTAGTAGTAGTTGTTGTAGTAGTAGGAGGAGCGGGAGGAGTAAGAAGAAGAGAAGAAGACATAGTCGTGTGTTTGTTTTCTTGTTGAGAGGAGTGTTTGTGACTAAAAGATAATTCTTTATCCTCTCTATTTCCACCGGAAACAGAATCATTTTTACAAGACCGTGAAGCACTGGATGAACTTGATCCGATGACTATTAGTGCACGTTTCGATATTAACCGTCACAGTCATTAAGTCAAAGCAAGAAATAAAATAAAATAAAAATTATAGTGTGTGTGTATGAAGGAGAATAATATATATATATATATATATCTATACATATTATGTGTGTGTGTGTGTGTGTGTGTGTGTGTGTGTGTGTGTGAGAGAGAGAGAGAGAGAGAGAGAGAGAGAGAGAGAGAGAGAGAGAGAGAGAGAGAGAGAGAGAGAGCGTCAGTATTTTCTGCTGCTCTGTTCTTGTTCTTCTTGGTCATAATATACCTATCAGCCTAATTAATATAGTATATATAATATATATATAATATATATATATTATTATATATATATTATATATATTATAAATATATATATAAGCAGAACATACTGAGTAGAACGAGGATGTGAAGAAGAAGAAGAAGAAGAAGAAGAAGAATGCAGAAGAGGAGGGGAAATCATAACCACACACACACCACACACACACCACACATATATATTATATATATATATTTATATATATATGTGTGTGTATATTATATATATATATATTATATATATATATATTGATATTGATATTGATATTGATATTATAGAGTTCTAAATAGTGCTCAAAATAGTTCTTAGAGCATGTATATCTAAATTAGGATAGCGTGGATATGAATTCATATATATATATATATATATATATATATATATATATATAATATAATATATATATATATATATAGAATGGGACAGACAATGAATTCATTATATAGAGAGAGAGAATGGGACAGACAAACAGAGAGAGAGAGACAAACAGACAGAGAAAGACAGAGAGACAGAGACAGAGAGACAGAGATACAGACAAAAAGAGAGACAGACTGACAGACAGACAGAGAGAAAGAGAGAGAGAGAGAGAGAGAGAGAGAGAGAGAGAGAGAGAGAGAGAAAGTCAGTCGGACAGACAGACACACAGACAGAGTGAGAGACACCGAGTGATGTTTAAAGGTCTTATGTCAAATAGAAAATTTCTCTCTGCATATAATTTTAAAAAATAATATCATCTACTTACGACCTCAGGTTATTGCCAGGAGAAAAGTTCTGAGAATATTGTTATTGTTATGAAATATTTGATATGCGGCAAAAAGTGCGATGAAACTCAACTTCTAAAGTAGCATTATCAATGCACTGAAATAAAAATAATATATATTATATATATATATAATATATATATATATATATATATATATATATATATATATATATTGTTATCCAAGAGTCTACAACTCTCCTATCTATGATCTCTGCTCTCGCAAACTCCTGGTGGTGAGTTCTACACTTGTAATAAATTGGTTAAACATTGTTGGGCTGTTTCAAATTAGCCGTACCTGTTCATATATATATATAATATATATATATATATATATATATATGTGTGTGTGTGTGTGTGTGTGTGTGTGTGTGAGAGTGTGTGTGTGTGTGTGTGTTTAGTAACCATTCCTGGCATGGACAGGACATGACACAAGGTAAAGTTAAGTAAAGCTGGTTTTAATTCTTGGTTTTCCTTCGCCTAGACTTGTTACTTAATCAAGGCTAAATAAGCCAGTCTGTCTTATTTAGAGTGGGTAAAAGTGGATCTTATGCCTTTCCCTAAACTATTATCGTGAAGTGAAACGCAAGAAACCTTGTCCAGTATTTGAACTCAAGTGTTGGTGTTTATCTATTTATTAATTTAGAAAGATAGACAGAGAATCAGTAAAATAAATAAAAAACAAATTTGCATTATTTAGATTTTTCCAACTGCTGTCCACATCTTTATTGTTATATAGACACCATTCCGGCCGATGTCCTCTCTGGCTTTCTTCGGGTGTTTCTTCTCTAAGTCAGGAAGCTTTTCTTCGAACTCAGGAACATTCTTGTTGAACTTGGGAGTCTTCATGTCATAATCGGGAACCTTTACGGAACTTCGAACCGAACATTTTATTAAATCAATCGGGATAGATAGTTCTCATTCCATTAACCACGACAAGGTACACATGTTAATCTATGTTAAGTATTCTATGTTCTTTTCACCATTGTGAAGATTTAACCTGCAACCTACAGATGAATCTCACTTAGAACTGTATTAACTCAAAGCTTATACCCGTTGCGCCATGTGTTCGAGTTTGACAAGAAAAACCTGAAAGTCACATCGGGCGAAACGTTGTGTATATAACGATAAAGATGAGGACAATAGTCCAAAAAATCTAAGTAATGCAAATTATCAAGCTTCATCTTAAAATTTCCAACAAACAAAACCAAATTCCTATTATTCATTTCTCTGAATTTTCAAAGTTCTGTGATGGCTCCCGATTACGACAAGAACGTTCCCGATTACGACAAGAAGTTTCCGAGTCGGGGAAGGTTCTCGAGTCCGAGAAGAAATACATGAAGAAGGCCGGAATGCATATCCACCAACACGTTGTACTGATAACAATGAAGATTAGGACAATAGTCTGAATAATACAAATAATTCATTTTGTTAAGTTCTGAGCTCCGGATGTGGAAGATCTTGTTGCGCCAGTATTCTAAAAATTTGATCTCTAGCCTGCGCTGAAAAGAGCTCAGAGAAAAGGTACAATCAACATAAATGATCTATGATATATAGAGACCAAATTTAGATAATTATTCTACTAAATGCTCGAATTAGTGAGCTATTTTATCTCAACCCAAACAGATCCATACGTTTACACCAACTATCTACCCAAAGTCTGACTGTCAAAATGACTCTGATCATCAACACTCCCCACCCACCCCTGCTCATCCTTCACAAGCTAATTAGCAAAGGATGTAGATCTTTAAAGAATGCACCTGTTTATGTCCCATAGATCATAAACGGAAGATCAGGGGGCGTTGAAGAGGGAATATAAATAAGGTTGATCAGGAGTTTTCTTATCCTAAGAACTTTTCGATGCCGCTTTCGTAAATGACTCTAACATTTAGTCATATATCTTCTTATTTATTTTTATTTTTTGAAAAAGCCAGATCTCTTTCGGTTTCAGTGGATGATAGTACGGATATACTGGATTAACCAAGACAAGAAAAACAAATATACACATCTGCATGTCGTCAATCAAGTTTTCTATATGATTATCAGTAAAAGTCTTTATCCTTTGGGTTGGAATCATCGGTGTGAATTTCTTCACTTGATACCTTAAAAAACAAAATCATCTTTGACTTGCCTCAGTAGTTCAGATTACAGCTACTACTACTACTAGTATATATATATATATATATATATATATATATATATATATATATATATTGAAAAAACAAATGGTTTACATATGCTTGGATCATCAGGAGAGAATGTGCACCGCTTCGGGCCTTCCTCTCAACGGTTTTAACTTCACATCGTCCCCCGATGAGAGGAAGGCCCCGAAACGGTGAACATTCTCTCCTGATGATCCCAAGCATTTCTAAACATCTTTTGTTTTTTCAATATATCAAATTCACACTGTCGGATTAATTTCCTTTTATTTCACACACACACACACACACACACACACAGACACACACACACACACATATATATATATATATATATATATATATATATATATATATATATATATATATGAGAAGTAAATACACAAACGATGGTTTTGATATGGTTTTTTTGGGCCGACAATTCTGGAGAATATGTGCTGAATTGAAGTCGTACCTAATTTTGAACGTTAATTAATAATAATTAATTATATATATTATATATATATATATATATATAATATATATATATATATATATTAATGTGAAGGCTGGAAGGAGAAGAATTGATGTGAAAGGTGCTATAGGCATTTTAAAATGTGTGTACTGCATTGGAAATCATTTTCTGAGAGACTGCAATCTCCTAAGGGACATTTAAATAATTTAATGAAAATACATAGATCGGCTTCACCTCAACCACATTGTCACGTCGTCTAACCCTCCATTTAAAAGATAATAGCTCCATTCACAACACCTAAAATTACATTCATGCCCCCACTTTAATTACCAAAATATTCTAACGGAAAATACACACATTCTGCACAAAGAAAAAATAAACAAAAACTCCAAATACTCAGAAGCTCTATACATAAAACAATGTCATGTGGCATATCATGTAAAAACTTTTCAATACTTTCTTAGAAACTAATTACACAGAGTAGGTTACAAGGTGGGGATTAGACGGCTTTAGCCGGGACCCATAAATTTTCCCCGGGGACTCTTTCAAAGCAAGTAAGTGCGTCCCAGAACGCATTAAATCAAAAAAGTTATCAACATCACTGCGTCTCATTCTATTAGATGTATTCTGTTTTGTGCATATAGCATTTCGTAGTCCGGTCAAATTTTAATTTCTTTCACAGTACTCATTGGATTACCTTTTTACCAAGTCATGCCTATCCTTGTACTCCTTTTGTGCAAGTTTGCTTCTTTCGCTTACTATGTGATAAATCAATTCCTCACTGTATCTACACAATCTACATTTGCTATATTGCTGCGTCTTATCTATTTTCACTTTGAGATAATTGGTCCTTCATCATCATCATCATGTCGCGCCAACAGCACGGATATCTATGACAACCTCTCGCCAACCTTCCCTATCACTCATCGCTCTCGGTAGGTCCTCAATGACTTGATCAATGTAGGTCTTTGCTGGGCAGCCTTCCCTCGCGATTGCCCATGGGCTGGTTTCCACAGGCGAACGTCAATTATGAGTTTGTCCTCGCTTCTCCATCAGTGTCCAGCATATCTTGTTCGTCTCACGGGGATGGTTTGTGTGATAGGTGGCAAGTGGACGTACAGCTGCCTTCTTTTAGGGTGATGCTTCCACGATTTGTTCAAGATCGGTCGCAGCATTCTTGTGCAACTCCCAGCTAGCTTTGTTTTCTAATCACTTTGTTAGGGTCCAAGTAGTGCTGCCATACAGTAGCACTAACTCATCTACGGCTTGGAAGAATTGTCTCTTTAACTTGTTAGTGAGATCAGATTTGCATATGATTCATAATCTGTCTATGGCAAAACATGCCTTCCTTATACGTGTGTATATATAAGCCAGATCATGTGCGTAGTCAGCATCAGTAATACTATGTAGTTGATTTTGCCTGCTTCTTGCTTTTTTCTTTTTTTTTTTAGTGTGAGACCTTTTTCTTTTATAAGATCTAATGATGTTCGAAATATGTAGTCTAGTTATATTATGAACATGTATGGAGCTAACGTATCTCCTTGTAGAACTCCTGCGGTAATATGATAGTAATTTGTGTCGCCATCAGGTGAGCGTACCATTGCTTTAGTACCTTTGTAGAGCATCATTATAGCAGTAACTGTTTCTTTAGGGATACCATATGCTAGTAGTATCTGCTCAATTTTCCCGTGTATGGAGTTAAATACTTTGGAGAGATCTACAAATAGCAGTGTTGTCTCAAGATTCTTTGCTCTTACTCCTTCTTTTTTCACACCTGCCGTAGACAGTGGTTCACTGGATGCTGAGGGACAGCAAGTCTCCTCTGGTCTCCAGAACTCTTCTGAGTATTCTAGCCGATCTTAACAGTGCTGTAGTTTGGATGGTCTCGATTCTTCCTCTGATTTCCAATTCACCCAAATTCTTTTCCAGAGCTTTGGGGACCGTTCCAAAAGCACCAGTTAGAATTGGTACGATTTTCACCTACATGTTCTACAGTTTTGTCATACTTTTTGCTGTGATATCTCTTGAGTTTTACGCTTGAAGTACCCATGTAATTGTTTTTCTTCCCACTTCTGTTTATTATCATTATTAGGAGTTCTTAACGTCTACCGTAGCTGGTGGTTCACTGAAGGCTGTGTGACAGCAAGTCTCCTCAGATCTCCAGGACTCTTCTGAGTATTCTAGCCGATCCCAACAGTGCTGTAGTTCGGATGGTCTCGGTTCTTCTGATTTCCAGTTCACCCAAATATCTTTTCCAGCGCTTTGGAGATCATTCCAAGGGCACCAACCACGATTGGTACGCCCTTCACCTTCATGTTCCATAGTTTCCTCAGTTCTCTAGCAAAGTCTAAGTATTTTTCAATCTTTTCGCTTACTTTCATTTCACTCGAAATTGAACTTGTGTCACATCCTACTCGGGTGGAGGAGTGGTAAATATGTATGTTGTGTGTGTGTGTGTTGTATTTCGTGTGTGTGTGTGTGTGTGGTGTGTGTGTGTGTGTGTGTGTGTTTGTGTGTGTGATTGTATGATGTGTCTGTGTGTGTCTTTGTGTAATTAATTCTATTGATTATCTCTCACAGACTGTTTTCCTGAGACTCGTTCCTCTTCCTGTTTGTACAGCAAATCATCGATCGTAAATCCTATAAGTATGATTAATTTCTCATCAGTTGCATCATCGAACCAAAAATCCCCTTTTCTCCTCTGTAATTACCGGATAAAAATAAGTAAAAAAATTGATCGATTAGGCCGTGCTCGCCAAGGATAACTGCTCCTTCATTGAGCAACGAGCCAAGGTGCTTATTTTTTCCTTTTTTCGAGGGCATCCATTACAAGAGCAATCAGTTGGAAAACGCCAACAGTTGACAATACAAGAAATGAAACAATGAAGGTACTGATCATCGAAGTCCTTCCTAACTCTACCACTCGTTAAATTAACCTACAATTTCCTGTAAGTCACACAGGTTATATGAACTGATATCTGATACTACTTTCGTGTTAGGTAGCTTGACTTTTGCTTTGAAGTTGAAATCAAGGTAGTTGATTCGCTGAAGGATCCAATTTACGACTCCGAAAATCAACCGACGGATTTTGGAGACAATGTTGCCATGGATATGAGGCTAGAACGTGATATTAAATGAGAAGAACACTTGGATATTCTTATTTTAAGAGTTATCAATTTGTTAGGGATGATTATAAAAAATGTCTGTGAATTAATAATATTTTTTTTTTTTTTTTTTACTTTTACGATTAAGCATTTGGTTTGTGGTTGGTTTTAAAGACTATCACAATACAAGAGTAAAGAGAAATAAGGTAACTATGGTGTTGTTTGTTAACCTGTTATTTATTCTTAATATTTCGAAATAAAAATCTCTTCTATAGAATATCTCCGGAACTGAAGTTGTTGCTTGTGGTGGTCCACTTGGTCTGTCTCATACCTTCCAAACTCTTTGCATGTGTGTGTGGGGGTGTTTGTTTATGTGTGTGTATGTGTGCTTATGTGTGTGTGTGTGTCTGTTCAACAGTTTCTGATTATCATACCAGATCTAGCTCACCCTCTAAGCATAAACAAATTCCAAAACAATAAGTATTCTATAATATTTATCCAATGTTATTTGAACAATTATAATAACCTAACAAAGGTTACTAAATGTGAAATCCCCAAGCGGAAGTTGGAAATGAAATGGATTCTTTATAACATTAACAAAATATAATCTTCACCAACGGCGCGAAGAAGGTAAACCACTGCTTGTAGTATAATACTATCTAGTCAGCATAGTACTTCCGTATTTATGAGGATTGTGACATACCCATTAATGTTCATAGGTAGAGTATACAACAACAATAAAGATGAAAACAACGGTCCAAAAGTCTAAATAATACAAACTACACTGATATTTACGTAAAATGCTTAACTTTTAGAATATTAGTAACTTTTTGTCTGTGTTAGCATGAACAAAGGGCGTTATTTTAATTTGAACTCATACTTACTTTTTTTCTAATTTCGGTTTTTTCAACTTGCAACCATTAAACATCTTGTGTGATTAAAGTAACAATTATATCAACACTAACAGTAACAATAAATAGCCAATCTTACGAGAAACTGTTTTCAGGGTGACATAACTATAAGTCTCAGTTATTCGCAACGTTTTGTCTGCTCTATTCTCCATTATTTATCCTTAAATACGATATCTGCCATTCTATATTACGCTGTCTGGTTTATGGATGATCAGTGTTGTGAGTTATTTACCAGTTATTTTAGGATTTCTGGTAGTTCATCCATTTTTTGAGTTCAGGATTCCATCGACTAGGTTTTTGAAAAAGCAGTTTGCTGAGTAATATGTTGACACTGCACGTTCAAGTGTGCCAGTGGCGTGTATCCAACTTTATGTGTTCTGTCGTAACTTTCGGTTCTTACTTTTTTTTTCTGTTAAAATATGTTTAGTTTCATCCTATTCCCGACGACACTGTTGAATATAGGATATCAGAATACCTATCGAATTTTTTATCTGTTTATAAGATAATATCAGCGTTTGTTTTTTTTGTTTTTTTGTTTTTTTTATATATTTTGAAATTCGATATTTCTGTTACATAATTGATGATGTCCCTACTAATTAGGTTACTGTTATGTTGTTATATTTTATTTGAAATTAATAAGGGTTGCAGAGGATTTTGACTGACGTCCCATAACACTTTTTTGACCTACAATTCCGTTCGTGAGTTTGAACCGTGAGTAGTGTATTTTAGATAGTCTTTTCTTGTTGCCTGTTGAATGAAAAGGACGCAATTGCGTTTCTCGTTCGATTAGGTAGATTCACACTCGCATGATTGTAGATCCAGATCTAAGAAAAATAAAATAAAACGTGAATTCACCGAAGTAATGTCTTGTGTTGTTATTAAGAACAAATAACAAATCCCAGTATCACCCAGAATTCAGAAGAAATCGTAAGAAGAAGAAATACAAGAGATGGCCATGTAACATTGTCTGTAAAATTCAAATTTTTAAAAAATAATTTGTACTTGACTTAAATTTCCGAAATTTGAACGAGGTCAGGTCAAAAGTTACATACCTGACACGTGTGCCGAAAATGCGGGGGTCCGTTAAGAAATGTTTGTGATACTTAAAAAGTAAGTAAAGTAAAGTCGACAGGGCGGCCTAAAGTCGATATCAGCTATACAGCGAGAGAGTCTATCCCCTTTTCAATAGTGCTAGACCAAGGAGATTGTTTTAGCGTCTGAGGTGGAGCGTCACACCTACCATCAGCTCCTTACTTTACCGCACATATCCCTGTGCTACTCATACGCTGAGTTGGCGAGGACCGGTATCGAGCTAGGAACCTTGTGGTTTCTAGCCGAACGCTCTACCGACTGAGCTAACCCGGCCCTTAAAAAGTACTTAGTACTTATTATTTAAGATTAACATTTACTATCTTAATCTATATATATATATATATATATATATATATATATATATATATATATATATATATATATACCAACCCCTCCACATGAGCAGGATGCGACACAAGGTCAATTTCTTAAGCGGAGTTTATCGGGTTTGAATACAGAGTTTTCCTTCTCATAAACCGGTTGCCTAACCATGATTAAAGAGCCCAGTCTGCCCTACTATTTACCCATAGCTGGAGGGAAAGTAGGATTCATACCTTTCCCAAGGGTATTAGCGCTAAGTGAAATGCAATTACTAAATACCATATAAGTAATTCATTTATATATCTAGGTAATAAATTAAAATAATTTATAATAAATAATTTCAATTGTTTTAAATACATGTCATCAAGTTATATTTTAATAGTTTAACATTTAACTCAACTAAACAAGTCATTTTAAAATTTAATAAATATAGCTCATGTAACGTGGCGGTAGCGATATATTCACGATACCCAAACGGATATATGTCACGTTCTAATATCGATATATGTCGTATAGCAGGTCTTGTCAACGTGCCTCCAAATTCACTCCACTAAAAAGGTGTTCGATACGTGACAGTCATCTTGTCGATAAAAAAGTACAACGCGAGAAATATATCGTCATATATAAATATATAGCTGCTTAGCTTTTATTTCCAGGGCTAGTCTCGTGGGCTGTGTCGGAGAGGAGGAAAGGCAGAGGGAAAGGGAGAGAGGACACTGTTAAATTACTGTGATCCCACAACAGGGACCAGAGTTCCGGTCCGTACCCTACGCGTCCGAAAGCAAAAAGAGGCCGGTATTTTTCTTCGTCGTTCCACGTCAACACCCGAAACTTACGGTTGACATTCAATTCGCCATTCGGGGGCTCATGCCCCGGTCAAACATACGACAAACGTTTTTGTGCTCATCACTTTTTTTTAAAACTTTACTATCTCTTATTTCTTCTTCCTCTCTTTTCTAATAGTAGTTCTCGCAAAACTCAGGAAAATCACCATCTCGCTACACTCATTCAATTGCAGCGTATAGAAATCTAATAGATTTCAATGGAGTCGTTAGAATAATGATTAATTAGAATAATTTCATTTATTTTGTTGTTGTATAAAAGAAGTACAATGTTTAATTTATTAAAAAAGTAATAGTACAGGAGTACTCACTTAGTTAGCTCATTTTAGGAATGACCCTTCTCCTTAGAATTACCAGATATTTTTTACGATCAGAAAACCATACCAAATACTTGCACAAACACGTTAAATTCTAGTGCCATTTATTAATCAGTCCGATATAGTTGACTTCCTTGAATCCCTCCTCTGAGTTACAAATTAAAACTTCATGATTGGAGATAATCTTTTGTTTCACTTTATTCAGTTCGAAAACATTATAGTAAATATAAAATATACCCAAAAGGGGAATTATATTGTCAAATGTTAAGTAGGTTAAAAATTTATGAGTTTTTATTGTTCAACTTATTGTGGCATACGAGTAGAGAGCTTATTTCAAGAGCTCAATACTTCATAGTCAGACCAATAAAAATACTTGAAAACATACGCGTATATATATATATATATAATATATATATATATATATATATATATATATAGAGAGAGAGAGAGAGAGAGAGAGAGAAGAAAACTACTAAGATTGAGAAAACAACTAGGTGTTCAGAAGAATGATATTTTAATGTAAGAGTTCATGTTATAATGTGTTGTAAGTTTGGTTAGCAAACAATTGTCAGGGTATTCATTTATATGGAGACAAACTTAAAAAATAGTGGTTTGAAAGTTGTTTTTTTTTTGTGTTTCCATATATATATATATATTATATATATATATATATATATATATATATATGCCCTGCCGATAGTTTGCTTAACAAACCGAAACGTTATAAAGTAGGCTCCTACATTAAGATATCATCAATCTGAACGCCTTGTTGCTTTTTCAATTTGTTATATACTTACATACCGCCGGGATCATTTCCATTTTTTCTTATATATATATATATATATATATTATATATATATATATATATATATATATCTTAGAAAGGAAGGAAAAACTCAACACCGTAATTCCATAATAAATTTATTTCGACCAGAGTTAAAAAAAATTCAGTTAGCAATTCAAATAACCTGATCTTCCATCTGATGAGACTGGATTTTGGGGAGCTATATCAAATCAACTTAGATTTATATAGGCCCCAATTTTGGTCGAAATAAATTTATTATGGAATTACGGTGTTGAGTTTTTCCTTCCTTTCTAAGATAAATATTGCTATGTATATAATCTAAAAAGTTTATTATACATTGAGCTCTCTTCGGAGATTTAAAGATTCACTGTATTTATACATACTGGACCATACAATGATAATACAGTGTATCTTAGAAATCACATATAGAATCATCCCTTACTACCAAGTTTTGGATACCTCTCATATATATATATATATATATATATATATATAATATATTATATATATTATATATATTGGGTAGACTGAGCCCTTTAACCTGGGTTGGGCAACAAGTCTAGGAGAAGAGAAATTTGAATTCAAAACCTAATAAACTTTGCTTGATAAATTGTATCAAAACTTCCTCGTGCTGGGGATTGGTAACTCTCTCTCTCTCTCTCTCTCTCTCTCCTCTCTCTCTCTCTCCCTCTCTCTCTGTATATATATATATATATATATATATATATATATATATTCAAATGAATTAATTTCCATTAAAGACATAAGAAAAATTTAAAGAATATGACAGTGACAATGATATAGGTGCTAGGGCTTGATATACCCAACTTATTGAATCTTATGGGGCATCTCCGACCGCCTGTCTAACCCAAGTGCTGTCCGCAGTACAGTGCTGCATTGTAAATTTTAAGAAAAAGTATTAGAATTAGTGAATATTCTAGTACCAAACACCCCAAACGGAGTTTAACATGTTTGAATTCAGAGTTTTCCTTCTACTAGACTGGTTGTCTAGCCAAGTTTAAAGAGTTCAGTCTGTCCTACTATACTGGAGAGAGAATAGTTGGGTTCATAACTTTCTCAAGGATATTAACGCTATGTGAACTGTAGCTTCGTCCGGGATTTGAACTCGGACCGACGTGTCCATTTACTACAACTCTAACCATTGCACGACGTATCTCCCACTACTCGGGTTACGGATTACTTTGGTATTAAATAACTCATGAAGGTTGGTATGCCATTAAACAAATAAATCAAATCATCGCATTTTCAAACGGATATTTGTATTTACACACGTAATATTTGGAATGTAAGTGTGTTTAGCGAATAGAAAAGGAAAAGGGGTGCCTTCGGACAATGTCACTACCAAGTCCACCTATTGGCCTTTTCTTGAATTGTTCATAAAGTCGTAAAACGGCCTACTTATCTGACATCATGGGTTCAAAGCACGCCTTTCTTTGTGCTGCTATCATTATAAATGACTTTCCGGCGTGATCTCACCACATTATAAACAAACGCTATGAAAGGCCACCAGATTAACCTCTAATATCCTTATTAACAGCAAATCTGAAATATTTTACACGGTTTCAGGATTGTTTCTATTTTATAGCCACCAGGGGGCACACTCCTTATTTTAAAGAATTTACAAGTTTTACATACGTCAGTTGTCAATACTTGCGAGAATATTGAAGACTTGATTTTCATCCTCCACATTTTGCTATTGTTGTTCGTGAATGGCGAACACGGAATATTGGGATCCCTAGGTGGATGATTAACCGACTGAGCTAAACCTTACCCTTCACTATTATTTCTTATATTTGTTTGATTATCTGTTGGAAACAAAAACGTCTTCGGTATAAGATAAGCCGAGGTCAACATGCCGTAAATCCAACCAACCAACTAACCTTTACGTCAATGGATGATTCTATGTCAAATCATCCAGGCTATATCACCCACTCCCTTCGATTTTTCTTAAAATTTGTCCAGGTTTGGGTTAGGGTAAAGTTGTTAAAGTTAGACAATCCCCAAAATTTGAGCTTCCAATTCCAAAAATTGGCGGAGTTATGTAGATTTTAAGCTCTCCCAATTTAGTGGGGTTCACGAAAAATGGCGACGTTTTGTAATCTATTTGTGTCTGTAAATGAGTTCTAGAGCTTCCCTACAACTAAAAATTGGTTTATAAAAGCATTTTTGCTCACGAAATCCAAAAATGCTATTAAAAGTCTTAAAATTAACCAATTTTAAGTTATTAATGATATCTGATTTTTTCCCTAGCATGTGGCATGCATCTGTGAAAGAAATGTTTCTATTATTATTTCATATATATTGAACATTATTTTTACCAAAAAATAGTTTGGCTTTTGCTCAGATACGAAGCTAGAACATAAGTGAAAATATTGCACTTCAATTCTTCTGAAGATTTGTCCAGGTGTGGACTATATTAAGATTAGACAGTCCCCAAAATGTATGCTTCAATTCCAAATATTGACGGAGTTTTGTCGATTTTTAGCTCTCCAAAATTAACATAGTCCACACTGGATAGATTTCAGAAAAGCGGGGGGGGGGGGTGACAATTTTACTTTTTCTGGATGATTTGAATTAGAATTATCCCAATGCTTATTTCATTAACGCCTTTAAAGACTATAAAACGGCTACTATTTCACTACTTGCGTATTTTCTAAAAAAAATTTAACTGGTGGTATTTCACTGGATTCTGAGGGACATTTAGTCTACTCAGGTTTACACAGGTCACAGGTCTCCAGGACTCTTCTGAGTATTTTGCCGGTCTTTTGGTCGTATGGTTTCGATTGTTCCTCTCTGACTTCAAATTCTATCGGTCTATGCACCCTCTTTTTTCTCTTTCTCTCTCACCGTTATTTTAATTTTATTGTTTCTAATTTTGTCTGTCTGTCTGTCTGTCTGTCTCCACTTTTTCTCTTTCAGCCTCTCCTTCATTTTTATTTTTTGTTTCTAATTTGTGTTTGTTAGTCTCTCTCTCTCTCTCTCTCTCTCTCTCTCTCTCTCTCTCTCTCTCTCTCTCTCTCTCTCTCTCTATCTATCTATCTATCTATCATCAATTTTTGTTCTCTTTCTGTCTGTCATTTTTCTTTTATTGTTTCTAATTTCTGTGTCAGTTTCTCTCTCACACACACTCTCTCCGCCCCTCTCTCTCCCCCCTCTCTCTTCTCCACTTTTTCTCTTTCTGTCTCTCCCTCATTTTTATTTTGTTTCTAATTTGTTTGTTAGTCTCTCTGTTTCTGTCTCTGTCTCTGTCTGTTTGTCTGTCTCCCCCCTCTCTCTCTCTTCGCTTTTTTTCTCTTTCTGTCTCTGTTTTTCTGTTATGGTTTCTAATTTATGCCTGTCTGACTGTCTCTGTCTCTCTGTTTGTCTCTCATTCTATCTATCTATCTATCTTTACCTTTTTTTTCTCTTTCTGTCCCCCTCTTTCTGTCTCTCTGTCTCTGTCTCTACTCCCCCTTTTTTTTATCTTTCTGTCTCTCCGAAATTTTTCTTTTAATGTTTCTAATTTCTGTCTGTCGTCTGTCTGTTCTGTCTCTCTCACTTTTCTATTTCTGTCTTTCCGTCATTTTCTTGTTACTAATTCCCCCTCTCTCTCTCTCTCTCTCTCTCTCTCTCTCTCTCTCTCTCTCTCTCTCTCTCCCTCACTCCTTTCTCTTTCTGTCTTCTCCGTCATTTTTCTTTTCATTTTTAAAAGCATAAAGATTAGATGTCACGTTTCCCCCTGCAATTATCGCAGCCAATAATTCTTTCATTCTTTTCTCTCTTTTCTTTTTTCTTTTTCTTTTTCGTTTCTTTTTCTTTTTCTTATTCCTTTTTCTTTTTCTTTTTTCTTTTTCTTTTCTTTTTCGTTTCTTTAAACTGACGAGCACTGACATGATGAACTGAATAGATAAATCAATTATTCTTTCTCACCACAAAGTTCGATTACCTACGAGTGAAGCTTTTTAGAATCATTTTTTTAAATTTTTACTAGCAAAATAAAAAACGCCCTCTGGGCGACGTAAAATAAATATTGTCTGAGGGGATGGGAGTTGAAAATTTAATATCAGTGAGTTTGTATCATAAGTAAAGTAAAATCATCAAATTTATTAAAAGAGTAAAAAATAAAATGAATTTATTAAAAGAGTAAAAAATAAAATGAATTTATTAAATGAGTAAAAAATATAAAAATTGAAATGGAAACTTAGTTCTGATAACTTTAAATATATATCAAAATAAAACAAATTATATATAGATAGATAATACCGGGTATGTATTTATTAAAACTTGTTTTAAAAAAAACAATGAAGACTGTGTAACATTGCATGCTCAGATTTTGAGTGTATTTATTCTATTTTATGACGTATTGTGACGTAAGCAGTGACGTAGTTTTTGTTACAGACAAAAAACCGTAAGCGAATCTCCATTATTAATAGATTTGCCGATTATCTGCTGAAAAGTTATCGAAATCTTTTTGTCTGTAGCAATATTCACAAGAGATTACTAGGTACATAAACCGCCCTGTCGGCTGGGGCGTTAGAATAGACCGACTGCACCTCTGCAGAGGGGTAAGCCGTGAGTAGCGACCCGTGATGCTTAAGGACGGAGTTTTGGTGAATGAGCAGTCCATGACCTGCAACACTCCACTTAGACTCTTACTTAGGCTAGACGGGTGGTCGGAGAGGTCCCACTCTGATCAATCGGCTGGTCATGTCAAGCCCTAGCACCTATATGATTGCCCCAACCCTATTACCCTCATGGCAAGCCCCAGGCCCTTTTTATCATATGGGTGCTAGAAGGCGGTGCTTGAGGGTCTTCATGTCCTGTGTATGACATTAAACTCTAACAGGTGGTGAAGTACCAGTTCTGGAGGTCTGGGGGATGTAGAGCACCCCTTCATCACCATTGCTCCCTGGGCCACTCTGACCATGAGTGGTAGTACCTGTTAGGGTCCCATCTATGGGTTAAATAGAAAAATGTGTTTATAAAAAAAATGAGTATCCATTAAAATGAATTCATTTCAAAACTTTGCCGGCATTAAATGACCCCCTGGGGTTGATATGCCGTAAAACAATCAAACAAACAAAGTTACTTAAAGCAGAGGCTAATGTTACGCACTTTAACAGTCATGTTCCTTAATTGTACGACTGTTGTTATCTTGCAACACCCTCCGGTTAAATATGAAACTGTCCAAATCGTCCAAGCTGAAATGCAAAAATGGAAATTTTGATTATCTGCTGTTGCTTATCCACCGAATTCTCCTTTCATATCGGTGTTGTCACATCAGCTAAATAAAGAATCATTCCGTTTTTATTATGAAAAAAAGGGAAGAAAAGGACATGATACACAGAAAAAATATAAGAAGGAAATAAGGAAAGTGGGAGACTGATAAAGAGAGGGGGTGAGCGCGGGGAAATGATAACGCTAGTCTGTTTCAATGTAACATAATGAAAAGATGAAAAGAGGGAAAAGAACGAAAAAAGAGTGAGATAGATAGATAGATAGATAGATAGAGAGAGAGAGAGAGAGAGAGAGAGAGAGAGAGAGAGAGAGAGAGAGAGTGAAATCAAGATTATTATTCTTTATACTTATTGAATTATCTAGCAATATCAAAAGTTGTAATAATTAAATAATCATACTGTGGTATATCCACAGGTCCTGCTAGTTTCAATTATTACTCCAGGAATATTCAAGCATTGGAACAAATTACTACAGACATTTTAAATCTCAAATAATAAATACGAATGTCAGTGTGTCAGTGTGTCAAATGTTTTCAGCTTTATACGTTCGGGTATGCTACCCATACACCCCTTTGGTAGCACCAACCATCGATCACTTTTATGATTTTCAAAATCAATATTTGATTTTATAATCGATATTTGAATGAAATTCTACTTATCAAAATAAACCTGCTGACCTTCCCCTTATGACGTATTTTCTTCTTTTTTTCATTCGTTTTCTTCTTTGTTTTCTTCTTCTTTTCTTCTTTTTTTTTCATTGTTTTCTTTCTTTTGTTTTCTTCTTTCATTCTTTTTTTCTTCTTTTTCTTTTTTTCATCCGTTTTCTTTTTTTTGTTTTCTTCTTTCATTTCTTTTTTCTTCTTTTTCTTTTTTCATTCGTTCTTTCTTTTGTTTCTTCTTTTCATTTCTTTTTTCGTCTTTTCTTTTTTTCATTCGTTTTTCTTTCTTTTGTTTTCTTCTTTCATTTCTTTTTTTTTCTTCTTTTTCTTCATTGGTTTTTCTTTCTTTTTGTTTTCTTCTTTCATTTCTTTTTTTTCTTTTTCTTTTTTTCATCCGTTTTCTTTTTTTGTTTCTTCTTTCTTCTTTTTCTTCTTTTCTTTTTTTTTCATTCGTTTTTCTTCTTTTTGTTTTCTCTTTCATTTCTTTTTTTTTCGTCTTTTCTTTTCATTCGTTTTTCTTTCTTTTGTTTCTTCTTTTCATTTCTTTTTTTCTTCTTTTTCTTTTTTTCATTGGTTTTTCTTTCTTTGTTTTCTTCTTTCATTTCTTTTTTTCTTCTTTTTCTTTTTTCATCCGTTTTTCTTTTTTTGTTTTCTTCTTTCATTCTTTTTTTCTTCTTTTTCTTTTTTTCATTCGTTTTTCTTTCTTTTGTTTCTTCTTTCATTTCTTTTTTTTTCGTCTTTTTCTTTTTTTCATTCGTTTTTCTTTCTTTTGTTTTCTTCTTTCATTTCTTTTTTTCGTCTTTTCTTTTTCATTGGTTTTTCTTCTTTTTTTTTCTTTTCATTTCTTTTTCTTCTTCTTTTTCTTTTTTTCATTCGTTTTTCTTTCTTTTGTTTCTCTTTCATTTCTTTTCTTCTTTTTCTTTTTTCATTCGTTTTTCTTTCTTTTGTCTTTCATTTCTTTTTATTTATTTATTTTTCCCCTTTCTATTTTATTTTCTTACTTCGTTTTCCTTCGTTCTCTCTCTTCTTTTTTCTCCTTGTTTTTTCTTCTTTCATTTCAGTTTCATCTCACTCTATTTCTTTCGTTTCCCCTCTTTCTTTCTCTCTGTCTTCTTCTTCTTCTTTCACCTCCTTTTCTTTCATTCTTTCTTTCTTTCTTTCTTTTTTTCTTTCATTTTTTCATTCTCTCTTAAATTTCCTCCTGTCTTTCTGATTTTGTTTCTTTCTTTCTTTCTTTCTGTTTTCTTCATCTTTCATTTGCTTTTCTTCCTTTCTTTCTTTCTTCCTAGCTTTGTAGCCCAACATATTATACCATTTTGGAACCAGGCTTATTGTGTGAGCAAATTATAAACATACCGAGCCGAATTGGACCTGCAACCCTGAAATGTTGGTTTCCCAAGTTTTCATCATCATGTCGCGCTAGTAGCACGGATATCCATGACAATCTTTCGCCAAACGCCCCTATCACTCATTGTCCCTGTGAGGTCTTCTGAGTAGCATCCAGTATCCGCGCAGAGTTGATCTATGTACGTCTTTGCTGGATGACCTACTCTGGCGCGCCCATGTGATAGCTTCCATAGAAGAACGTTACTTATGAGTTTATACTTGCCTCTCCAGCAGTGTCCAGCGTGTCTTGTTCGCCTCATACGTGTTGTATACTCTTTCTTTCCTTACTTCTATTTTTCTTCTGTTCATCTTTGGTATCTTACGTTCTTCTTCCAGCGTCTGGGCCTAGTCTTGGTGGTCGGTCGCACTTAATTCCTTTCTTCTTATAGATCAGTCTTGTTACCAAGACATTCATCAACCACAAAACCATGTTATTTTCGTAAGCTTTTATTTACTTAACTAAACATTTCATGTAACTAAACATAGCGTGTGTATGCAGGTGAGTCCCAGCAAAGCAGACATATCTTATCTGCCTGACGTCCCAGCCGAAACTGAGGACCCAACCAGGTCCCACGGGACTTCACGTATTTCGCGGGCTTTCTGTAATATTCCATGGAAAGTCCCGCCCGTGATATGAAAAGGGGCCATCCCCTCAGAAATACAGGGGATTGACAATAATCTTATGCAACCGCATAGATTATGTAACGTACGGATGGTTTGTGTGACATGTGGCAGGTGACCGTACAGCTTTTTTACTTATTCTCCAGGCCCTTCGTTAGGGTCCAATAGTGCAGCCGTACAATAGCACTGATACAACAACGGTTTGGGAGAATTGGTAAACTCTTAAACTCGGTGAAACAGTTCAGGTACCTAGGTAGTAATATTTCATCGACAGAAAGCGACGTTAATGCACGCATAGGAAAGACATGCGCTGCTTTAAACCGGAACCGTCTTAGCGTAACGTCTATCGGCGTAGAAAATGAATTCGACATAATGAGTTCAAATCCTGAACTAGACAGTGTGAGTTTCCCTTCACTTTAATGTCCTTGGGAAAGGTATGAATAAATCTCCACACCAGATGTGGTTTAATAGTTGGTCAGACTGGGTCCTTTAACCTTGGTTATGTAATCAGTTTTGAGGAAAGAATTCTGTGAATCCAACCCAGCTTAAAGATCGGTCTTTCTATCGAATCATGCTCGTGGCGGAGAGGTTGGGTAAATACACACACACACACACACACATACACACACATATATATATATATATATATGTGTGTGTGTGTGTGTGTGTGTGTGTGTGTGCGTGTGTGTGTGTAGAGAAAAGTAGACAAACACGGGATGTTATGGAAACTGGATGTTTATTTTCGACGATGCAACGTTTCGGCCATTTTGACCATCATCAGGACAAAAGCCCAGGATGATGGTCAAAATGACCGAAACGTTGCATCGTCGACGATAAACATCCAGTTTCCATAACATCCCGTTTCTCTACTTTTCTCCACATATTGTCGGATTAACCTCCTCACATTTCTCACACACACACACACACACACACACATATATATATATATATATATATATATATATATGAAACATCCAATTGCAGTTTTAACGTTTCCGTTGCAGTGGCATCAGCAAATAATCCAAAAGTGCTCAATATGTTAAAAAAATAAAGCACTAATAATAATATTAGTAGTTGAAAACGTTACAGGTCGACCATGGTTTCACTTCAAATTATTTCATCAGGACGCTACCTTATGCTTAACTAAGTCGATCTAATTCCATAGTTAAACTGAGATACATTTCTTTTCGGATAATAACGATTGAACGCTACGTTAGTTGATATTTTTCTCTCAATTTTCGCGTGCGACTTATTCTATTTGTGTATTTATTCCTTAGTTCTCATTTCTGTATTGTTATTAATTTAATTCTAATTATAGATAATAGCTAGTAAATACTGTTTGCATATATACGTGGTCAAATGGTTAGAGTCGTAGGAAATGGATTTGTCGACCCGAGTTCAATTCCGCGTCGAAGCTGTTTGCATTTCACATGGCACTAATACCCTTGGGAAAGGTATGAATCCAATTCTCCCTCCAGCTATCGGTAAATATCAGGGCAGACAGGGCTCTTTAACAAGGGCTAGGTAACCAGTCTAGGAGAAGGAAAACTGAATTCAAACCTGCTTAAGAAATTAACATTGTGTCGCATTCTGCTCGTGCGGAGTGATTGGTAAATATATATGTGTGTGTTTGTGTGTGTGTAATGTATGTACGTTTTTCGTCTAAGTGTGTGTGCAATGTATGTGTGTTTTCGTGTAAGTACACGTGTGCTCATACATTTGCATCTATTTATATAATGTTCGCGTATTCACAACTTCTCTTCGCGTCCTTTTTTCCAATACATTTGTGTATACAAGAATACATATGTTCGTTTGCAATTGTATGTAAATTCTGCTCACGTCACCAGCACCACAACCTGGTCTGGGCCACTTCGACTGAGGGTAGGGCAATGTCCTACACTTGCCCAAGTATGGGGGTGGGGCCTCGGTGCAGAAGAAGAAGAAGAAGAAAAAAATATCCTGATTAATCCATTACCATCGGATGCACAGCGTCGGCAGTTCGTAAGTTGTTCTGTTTACGATTGACTTATTCTCTTCTTGTCATTCTTATTGTTTAGCATTCCTTGGAGCCGACGTGCACAGCGAACGGAGAAAAAAAGAAAGAAAAGACGAATGTCACAAAACAAAACAAACAAAAAATGTAGGCGGCTATGAATTCTGATTACGGACGTATAATTCCCGCGTAGAATTGATGATGGACATGGCGGACAGAACCCACGTTGGCCGATTTTAGATCCTTCTGACGAAATTTACGGCAGGGCCCATACTATAAATTTTTGGCGCCAACCATTCCACCAGTTTTAGTGGTTATGAACAGACGGATTTTTCTTTGTCAGTTTCATTCTTGCTTTTCTTTCTTTCTCCTTTATACTCCTCTCGTCTGTCTGTCTGTCTGTCTGTGTGTCAGTCTGTCTTAGTTTTTCTTTTTTTTTCCGTTCTCATACTTCTTTTGACTATCGTACATTTTTTATCCAAACTTTTTTGTCTATCTTGTCGAGTTTCGTATATTGTATGAAACTCACTGTAATTTTTTTCTTTACATTTTTTTTTCTTTAAGATATTCTGGTCTATGTTTCTTGTTTTTGTTTTTTTTTGTTTTTCTTTTTTTAACTTCATGTTTATTTTTCATCATTTATCTTCAGATTGTGTTTTTATTTATCTTTTTTTTATGTTTAGATTTCTCTGTTTAATTTTTATTCTTTTCTTTTTACGTTCTTTCTTTCTTTCTTTCTTTCTTTCTTTCTCATCGTCTATTTTTTATTGTTTTTTATTTATTTATTGTTTTCATTTTTATCTTTAAATTTCTCGTTTGATTTTTGTTCTTTTTTCTTTCTTTCTTCTTTTTCTTTTTTCTCTTTATTTATTTTTTGATTGTTTTTATCTATTATTTTTATTTTCGTTTTCCTATTTAGATTTCTCTTTTTGAATTTGTTCGTATCTTCTTTCTTTCTTTCTTTCTTTCTTTCTTTCGGTACTTATGTATTTATCTATTTATTGATTTGGTCTTCTTTTTTTAAACCTAAATCTTTCTTTTTCTCGATTTATTTTTTATTAATTCTATCAATATTTTGTTTTTATTTTCGTTTTCATTTTTGAAATTCTCATTTCATTGTTTTGCCTCCCTTTTTTCTTATCTTTTCTTTCTTTTTCCTTCTTTCTTATCATTCATTCGTTTTTCTTCCATTCTTTATTTTGAGATTATTGTAAAGTATCTAAACTAAATAATGAAACATTCCGGTTTTATTATAAAGAAAGAAAGGAAAGAAAAGTACATGCTACTCAGAAAATATATAATAACAAAAAAAGAGAGAATTAGGCGTGACCCGATAATGCTAATCTGTTTCAATCGAATATTATACTACAAAAGAATGGGTTCTGGTTGTCCAAAATCTATCACGAAAAAAATATGATAAACAAATAAAATTTACTGCTCTTGGAGATGAAATGAAACAACTTACAAACTTTGCAAAAGAGTTCAAAGTTAGTGAGTGGAAGACTCTTGAAGAACTATTACGGAAGCTGGTTATACTACAAAAGAATGGGTTCTGGTTGTCCAAAATCTACCACGAAAAGATATGATAAACAAATGAAATTTGCTGCTATCGGATATAAAACGAAAAAAATTAATAACTTTGTCTTGATCTTGGGAAGATTTATGTTTCTTGAGTTGTTGTTTGTTTTTGTTTAACGAACACAAGACTTTATTTTATTTTAATATTAAATCCAGCCTGGGTGGCTGTTCTTCTGGTCTTCGGTTTCCCGTTGATTTCTTCTCTTGATCTGCCTTAGGTTTTTTTTCTGTAAGTGTCCGGTGCATGTTTTTGGTTAACAAACACTAGACTTTCTTTTATTTTAATATCAAACCCATCCTGAGTGGCTGTTCTTCTGGTCTTGGAATTCTTGTCGATTTCTTCTCTTGATCTGCCTTAGGTTTCTTCTTGTTGTTAGTGTCCGGTGCTTGTTTTTGATTTAACAAACACAAGACTTTCTTTTTTAGTAAACCCAAGTAAAAAAAAAAAAAAAAAAAAAAAAAAAATATAGATTAAAAAAACGAGCGGAGATTTTTGCCTCGCACGGACAGACCCCCATTGCGATCTGACTCGTCTCGTCACCCAGCCAAATCTGATTTTTACTTAGTTTCTCATGATCGCTTTTGTGAATCAGAGTCGGGCTGAGAAAAGAGTTAAATCTTGCCAATCAATTAACTCCCTTCTTTTCCATAAACTGTTTGTTTTATTTTAACTACACTATCATACATAATTGATAGGTAACCCATAAGTTAGGTAACATTATCATTTTTGTGCTATTTTGCTCATTTCCATGTTCTTTGTAATTGTGGCTATAAATGGTGCCACGTTTATCTTCAAGTTTAATTTTTTTCTGTTCTCTGGCAAGGTCTTGCTATTTTTCTTAGGTTTAAAGCTTTCCTTATTACACTCTATGGTCTGCTGGAACGGCGACATCTACTAATTGAAAAGAAAAAATATGTTCTTTTAATTAACAAAGTCATGTTTTCTAGCCTGGGTGTAAAATTGTTATGTTATCATTTACACTTTACGTGTTTTCATGTATTTATCAATAATCTTATGGGTAAAATATATCTTTATTTATTAAATAATTATCTAGTTATTAACCGTATGTATCATCTAATTTCTTATTCTTTAAAAATGATGAAGTGGGAAGCGCGTGGTGTCATGGTTAAAGTCATAGGAAATGGACTCATCGCCCCGAGTTCAAATCCTGGACGTGGTAATTGCATTTCACTTAGCGCTAATAGCCTTGGGAAAGGTATGAATCCTGCTCTCCCTTCAGCTATTGGTAAATAGTAGGGCATACTGGGCTCTTTAACCTTGGTTAAGCAACCGGTCTAGGAGAAGGAAAACTCTGAATTTAATCCTGTTGAACTCCGTTTAAGAAATTGACCTTGTGTCACATCCTGCTCGTGCGGGGGTGTTGGTAAATATATATTAATATTTAAACCTATACTTTTGCGAGTATTAACATCGCTTAAAGACATGTTCCGCTATAAACAAATATATATATTCATTTGAATTATATTTACTTATAACTTTCTTGTTTTAATTCATGCTTTTCTGGGTTTAGTTTCCATTTCATTTGAACTTGAAATTAAAAGAAATGAAAAAAATGTAACCTTTGATATGACCTGTTTTGTATGACACTAAAATAAAAAAGATATCTCCAAAGACATCTGTCAACAATTCCTTAATATAAGGAGAAAATGAATATTAGGTTAATTTTTGTGAAATTCATTGAACTAATGTCTGTTTTAAATAGAACAAAAAAACCTTTGTTTTTAATATGATAGATATTATCTGGAAGAAGAAAAAAGGTTATTAGCCATTTATCTCAATAGCAATGCTCCACCTTCAAATGAGAACATATATCTCTGCTCCGTAAAATTATGTTGACTGTTCATAGTTATATGGAAGTCCGATCTCACAGGCAAGCTGAAGCGGCAATTCTTACAAGCCCTTAATTGTATCAGTGCTACTTTACAGCTGAACCACTTGGACTCTAACGAAGCGCCTAGAGAACAAGCTAGATAGGTACTGTACAAGAATGCTGCGTGCAATCTTAAACAAGTCGGGGAAACAATACCCCGCGAGAAAACAGCTGTACGCCCATTGGCCTCATATCCCATACACCATCCAGTTAAATCGAGCAAGACACGCTGGACACTGCTGGAGAAGCAAGTATGATCTAATGTGACGTTCTCCTATGGAAGGCAGCACATGGACACGCCAGTGTCGGATGTCCAGCAATAACGTACATTGACCAGATCTGCGCGGATAATGGATGTTGCGCAGAGGACCGCCAGAGGCCTATGAGTGATAGGGACGGTTAGCGAGAGATTGGCTGCTAGTGCGACCTAATGGTGATGATTAACATTTAAACTTGCCGAGATAGGCTTGTCTGCATTCCCATAGTGCTAATACCCTTGGGAAAGGTATGCATCCTACTATTCTTAGTCCAGCTATAGATGAATAGTTGGACAGACTGCGCTCTTTGAACTTGATCAGTCAAGGATATCGAAACCGTCCTAGGAGAATTCAAATTTGTTAAACTCCCCTTAGGAAATTGAATATACAAGGTGTATCAAAAAAGTATCGAGATTTTTTGCACTTTTTGACACACCTTGTATTCCGAATAAAATAACATTCCATTTATTTATTTTTTCAGAATACATGGATTTTAGCGTATGTTTTAAAGTATATGAATTTAAACAAAATTTTCAAAGTTGCAAACTATCAGGCATGATTAGACCCGTTAGAGGTTGGCTAAAAATACCAAATTCATTGATATTTTATTAATTTCAATATTGCTACACAAGTTGTTTTTTTAAATAGCGCACTTGGATGTAAAAAAACAAAAATTTTCAAAGCTCAATTTCTAAAATTTTCCCAAATTTTCGACCGTACCAACTATCAGGTAAGGTGTGCGGGCATGGACCCTTGCTAGAAACAACAGTAAATATACCAAATTCAAAGCTGTATTTACCAAGATAGAAATGAAATCGAACACTCTACCGATTGCGCTAAACTGGCCCTCAATGATATTATATAACGAAATAGTTTTCATACTTTATCAAATAAACGATTAAATTGTGATAATCTTTATTCAAATTTTAATTTTACTTGAATTTTATTCTTATTTTTCTAAAAAGGTCGAATTTAAAGTGTGATTTGAATATGCAAATTGAATGCATTTTCTAGTCTGTGCTTCGGCCGAAAATCTGTAAAAATTCTTGTGAAACTTTTCTTTTTATTTCTTTTTATTTAGGAATAATATTGTTATTTTTGGTATAGTTTCGTCTATATCATGTTTTGCAAGAATATTAGATTTATACAAATTAATAGCGTTGATTATTTTTTAAATGCCCATTCCATTTCCTAAGGATTTCAGTAATTTTTCCTTTTAGTAGAAATTAATCATTGACTTTTGTACATTCTTTATTTTTTGTATGTAAATATGATAAAAACTTGTAAAGTAATCATGCATACTATGGTATGCATATATATATATATATATATATATATATATATATATATATATATATATATATATATTACGTACTCTCATATATATATATATATATATATATATATATATATATGTATATATATATATGCATACCATATATATATATGAATATATGTATATCTATAATTTTATAAATAATTTTATAACTATATGTATATATGTATTTGTGTGTATGTATATATATGTATGCACACACACACACACACACACACACACACACACACACATATATATATATATATATATATATATATATATATATATATATATTAAACTACATATGTGCTCATGTATATATGTATATATATTTGTTGCGGTGTTGTATATATATATATGTATTTATATATACACACACACTCACATGTATGTATATGTGTGTATTAGTGCATATGTATGTGTGTATATATATGTGAGTATGCATATATATATGTGTTTGCGTACATATATAAGTGTGAGTGTGCGTGTGTATAGGTGTATGCATATATATATGTGCCTGTATATGTATCTATATGTATATATATATATATATATGTGTGTGTGTGTGTGTGTACATATTCATATATAAGTGTAAGTGCGTGTGTATATTAATGTGTGTATATGTGTGTGTATATATGTGTGTGCATATACACATGTATATGTGTGTGTGTGTGTGTGTGATTTTATAAACACTGCTATATACGTGGTTATTATTCGGATATGTGTTTTCTTATATCTCAGTCTGGTATATAAAATGAATATCGTCTTTTTCGACGATAGTTTCAAAACAATTTCTTCAATTAGTAAATGAAAAATATCTATCATTCCCAACTTTTTTTTTTACTACCTTGTCTCAATTTCTAAATTGGTGCTATTCGCCTTAAAAAAAAACGCTAGGCGGTGATACCTGAAAAAACAAAGATTGAAGCCCCTAGCTGGAGTGGTGGCTGCTGAAGCGCTTAAGGCATTTTTCCCGATATTTTAACACCTCCAGTCTTTTTTCGACAAGTAAATGTAAATATTTTAACCCTCCACCTCTTTAGAATATTTTAAGTGTGGGGGGGGGGTAAATATTTACATTTACTTGTCGATAAAAATTAT
>CM042143.1:113653493-113702976 GCA_023376005.1 Doryteuthis pealeii | reverse complement strand
GCTACTACTATTACCTACTACTACTACTACTCTACTACTAACTACTAAGCAAGGAAACATAAATAACACAAATAAACATCTGAGGGTACACATTCTGTCGAGTATGAAGAATGTAGAAAAATCTTTCACACCCAATGATGATATATAAAAATTATTTTTGTGGATTGAGAACTATAAAAATTTAACTCTTTAAAACGCTTTTAACGTTAAATGTTAACCATCATATATATATATATATATATATATATATATATATATATATATATATATATAATATATATACATATGTGTGTGTGGAAATACGATGAGGAAATTAATCCGACAATATACGAAGAAAATGTTTTCAAAAATATAACAGACACAGGATGTTATGATCAAAGGAAAAATTTTATATGTCTAGACTTAAGTATTTCGGTTTATGATAAACCATCATCAGGACAATGCGTAATAAATTTTGTAAGGGAGAAAAATGAAAAATGTTAAGTGTATGGTGAATGTGTGAATATAATGTTATTTACCATTATTTTAATATGTGCATTTACATACGAAAGCTGATGACGTGATCATTTCATGTGAAAAAAACGAAAATGAAGATCATACGATGACGCATGTAGAACGAGAATAGGCAGAGAGGAAATGTTAACATTGATATGACGTATTTTATATGAATATTAAAGTTTATAAAATTGTAAATAACATTATATTCACACATTCAAAAGGACCAAGAGGGTCGCACCAATCGAAAATAATCGATTAATACTTGGCTAAAAGAAAAATAATTATATATATATATATATATATAATATATATATATATATATATATATATATATATATATGTGTGTGTGTGTGTGTGTGTGTGTGTGTTGTGTAAACCGCTAGGGTTGTCTAAAGCTAAAATGTTAAAAGGGCTCGATACCTAAGTAGAGCAAATAATAAAGTTAATCCTAATGATTCAAATATGCCTACTAATAGTTTTGCTTGGTAGTTCATCAGGGTTAGAATCAGACTCAAGAGTCAGATTCTTGCCCTGATGAGCTACTCAACGAAACTATTAGTAGGTATATCTGACTCATTAGGATTAACTTTATAATATATATATATATATATATATATATATATATATATATATATATATATATATATATATATATATATATATATATAATTTTCCCTTCATTTCTTATTGAAACTATCTTTTTTTTTATTACTCTTTTTTTCTTTTTTCTTCTTGATAGTTATATATTTTTTCTTATTCCAAAAAATCATTTTTTTTATAATATTCATCCACTTACGCACAACTGAGATATTCATTTTTTTTCTAAGTGACACTTACGAAATATTTTATTTTTTACATTTTGTTATCCTATCATATACTCATAACAAGACACCACACATCCTCGAACGACTGACACATTTTCCAACTGAATAACTCACTTGGTGATGACAGCAACACTCGTGGGTGGGGCGTTGACGAGACAATGCTGTGTGAACTGCAGCAATCGCCTCTGACGAGACAAAAAATATGTATATGTATCTGACGGAAGATGGATGTTTATAAATTGATATCCGTGACGTGGCTTTATTGTTAATTATTTCTCTTAGATAATAATAATAATAATAATAATAATAATAATAATAATAATAGAAAACTAGGCACGACTGGGTTGGAAAGGGGATCCACTGGGAATTATGCAAGAAATTGAATTTTGAGGATCATATGGCCTTTAGCCACCCTTTTGCGATCTTGTTTCATTAGGACATTTTTTCATTCACACTGTCAAAATCTGGTTGTTTGTTAACAGACGATTTTTAGAGCTTTTTGTTAAATATAAAGCTAACCCCTAACCCTCACCCCTAACTCTAAACCTAACCCCTAACAGACAATCGGATTTTGACGGTGTAATTGCAAAAAATGTCCCTATGAAACGAGATCGCAAAAGGGATACCTAAAGGTCATATCGTCCAATTTTGACCATACAACAAAATGATATATGCATAAACCAGAATCTGTTCTCAAGAATGAAACACATAAAATTCTCTGGGACTACGAGATAAAGACGGATCACCCTATCCCAGCCAGGAGACCAGACCTAGTGTTGATTAACAAATAAAAAAAGGAACGTGTCAACTGGTGGACTTTACGGTTCTAGCAGATCACAGGGTGAAATTGAAAGACAACGAAAAAATGGACAGATACCTGGACCTTGCCAGATAATTGAAAAAGCTGTGTAATATGATGGTGAAAGTGATATCAATTGTAGTTGGTGTAATTGGAATGGTCCCCCCAAAAAATTGGAAAAAAGACTGGAGGATCTGAAAATCAGAGGAAGAATTGAGACCATTCAAACTACTGCATTGCTTCAATTGGCTAGAATATAATTGGCTGGAGACCTGGGGAGACTTGTTGTCACTCAGACTCTAGGGAAATGACATCAGCTAACGCTGATGTGAAAAACTCAAACGGAGTGAAAATAATAATAATAATAATAATAATAATAATAATAATAATAATAATAATACCAATAATAATAAAAATAATAGAAGAAAAAAAGGACACTGGGAGAAAAGGATAATTATAAATACTTATGAGTACTGGAAGCGGACACCATCAAACAAAGAGAGATGAAAG
The DNA here is from genome assembly GCA_023376005.1 of Doryteuthis pealeii. Taxonomy (NCBI): domain Eukaryota; kingdom Metazoa; phylum Mollusca; class Cephalopoda; order Myopsida; family Loliginidae; genus Doryteuthis; species Doryteuthis pealeii. The sequence continues at coordinate 113,700,345 of CM042143.1, read as the reverse complement.
AAAGAGTAAGGAAATAGTATCTCAGAATGAGAAAACTTCTAGAGACTAAACTCTCTCGAGAAATCTTATCAAGGGCATAAAACCGGGACTGTTCCCTTTGTAAGATACATTGGACCATTCTTAAAATGGACAAGAGAGGAGCTTCGACAGATGGACTAACGGACAAAGAAAACTTATGATAATACACAATAATTACAGCCGAGAGACCACACTGACAGACTATATGTATCAAGTAATGAGTAGCGAATAGAGGAGAAGGTTGATGCCACAGAGCTAGAAAAGTGCCGTTTTTCAAATATGTTTTTCGTGAGGAGAAGGATTTTTCATCCAAACGGATCATTGGTATCTAGATGACAATACTGACGATCTGCATCCGCACGCACCTGCAGAGAAAGAAAAAAGAAAAAGAAAGAAAGTGACAGAAACAAACAAAAGAAGAGAAAAAGAACGAAAAAGAAAGATAGATAGAAAGCCAGTGGTTATGTTGGATTATTTAGGATATAAGGCGTGCTGTAGGCCACAACTTGACTTCTAGACTCTGCATAGCGCATGAATTCAATCAGCTAATCAATTCGATCGAATATGGGGTTAGTTAACTATTTAATCACCGATCTCGAAAGCCGTTCAGTTGCTGGTATTCGACACGGACGAACGGATTATCAACTAAGGACTCTGCTTAACACGGAGAAATAACCAAGCATTCTTTAATAAGGAACATAAATACAAAGGAATACAGTACATTCTCCACAGTAAAGTACTTTCACATGCAGCCAAAAAAATGGCCACAAAAATCGTAACAAGGTAAGTGAAAGAAAGAAAAAGAAAGACCAAAAAGAAAGATAGAAATAGAAGGGAAAGAAATCGATAAAAGATAAAAAGAAAGAAAATTGGAAGAAAGAAAGAAAGAAAAAATGAACGAAAGAACGAAAGAAAGGAAGAAAATTAAAGATAAATAGATATATAGATAAAAAGAAGGCAAGTGAAAGAAAGAAAAAAATTAAAGATCAAAAGAAAGAAATAAAAGAAAGAAAAAACTAAAATAAAGAAAGAAATATAATCTAATAAAAAAGAAAAAGAAAGATATAGAGAAAGAAAGGACGAAGGCAAGTGAAAGAAAAATAAAGATCAAAAGAAAAAAAGAAAGAAGGAAGGAAATTGATAGAAAGAAAAGCAGAGAGAAACGAAATTGAAATAAAGAAAGTAAGAAATAATTAAAAAAGAACGAAGTAAAAATAAAGAAAGAAAGACAGAAAAATGAAGATAGGTTGATAGTAAGAAAGAAGGCAGGTGAAAGAAAGAAGAAAGAAAAGTAAAGATCGAGAAAGACATTGAGAGAAAAGAAAGAAAGAAAGAAAGAAAGAAGAAGCAAATTGATAGAAAGAAGAAGGATGTAAGAAAAAAGAAATAGAAGAAAAAAGAAAGAAAAACAGAACAAAGTAAATAAAGAAAGAAAAAAGAAAAAAGATAGGTAGATAGAAAGAAAGAAGGCAACTGAAAGAAAGAAAGAAAGAAAGAAAGAAGAAAGAAGCCAATTGATAGAAGAAAGAAAGAAGAAGAAAGAAAGAACTAAAATAAAGAAAGAAAGAATAAAAAGATAGGTAGATAGAAGGAAAGAAGGCAACTGAAAGAAGAAAGAAAGAAGAAAGAAAGAAAGAAAGAAAGAAAGAAAGAAAGAAAGAAGAATTGATAGAAAGAAGAAAGAAAGAAAGAAAGAAAGAAGAACTAAAAATAAATAAGAAAAAATAAAAAGATAGGTAGATAGAAGGAAAAAGGCAACAGAAGAAAGAAAGAAAGAAGAAAGAAAGAAGAGAAGAAAGAAGCCAATTGATAGAAAGAAAGAAAGAAAGAAAGAAAGAAGCAAATTGATAGAAAGAAAGAAAAAAGAAAGAAGCCAATTGATTAGAAGAAAGAAAGAAGAAAGAGAAAAGAAAGTAAGAAAGAAAGAAAGAAGAAAGAAAGAAAGAAAGAAGCAAATTGATAGATAGAAAGAAAGAAAGATATACAAATATTATGAATGTGTAAGAAAGATAGGTAAACAAATAAGTAGATTGAAAGACTGAAGATGAAAGCGCGAAACTTTGGGCATGATGGAAATAATGAACTGATATGAAGATCGTGAGTTGGTGTCACCGTGGTTAAGTGGTTAACGTGTTGAACTACGACATCGGTTTAAACGAGCTCGAACTCTAGTCAGGCAATTACATTCACTTTCGTACTAATACTCTTGGAAAAGGTATGAAGACGCCTATTCAGTAGCTATGTGGTAAATAGTACCACTACGGCTTTTCTACAAGGATAGGACGCAACAGAATAGCAATTGTAGAATGTGTGGAGATAAATACAAACCGGTTAATCCTAGTATACGTGAGAGCAGCAAACTAGCACAAAGTGAGACACCATTTGGTGGGAAAGGTAATCAACTTGGATGTGTGCAAGAAATTCAATTTTCACTATGCTACTAATGGTACATACTTACCTTGGCCCAGACCGTAAATAATTAACGGCGTAGATCCCAGGGGGATATCCCCCCAGGCAATACCTGCCCCCTTGATTTAAAGAGACAGGGCTATGTTTATCTCCCATTGCCTTAGGCGCCCCCTTGGGGGGAATACCGATGGGATTTACGCATATTTTGCACCCATCATCCCATGAACTTCGGTTCGTGGGTGGTCTCACATTAAAAATACATTGTTTCACACCTGCATACGTGAGATGTGAGGTAAATAAATAAATAACTAAATGGTCTATGCACAAACCGGAATCTATCCAAGAGAACGTGAGCAATAAAATCCGCTGGGACTTTAACATACACACGGATCACCTAATCCCGGATAGAAGACCAGACTTGGTAATTAATAATAATAAGATAACTTGTCATCTCGTGGATGGATTTTGCTGTCCCGGAGGTTCACAGAGTGTAAGTGAAAGAAAAGGAAAGGATTTACGTTGCCATAGAACTGAAAAAAAAGTGGAACCTAAAGGTAAAAGTCGCACTAATTGTAATAGGGGCTTTAGAAAAAGAGTCTGGGAGAATTGGAAATCCAGGGAAGAAGCGAGACCATCAAGACAACGGCATTATTAAGATCGGATATAAATATTAGAAGTGTCTTGGAGACCTGGGGTGACTTGCTGTCACTCAGTCTCCAGCATTATTCAGATCGGTTATACAAGCCAAAAGTGTCTTGCAGACCTGGGGAGACTTGCTGTCAGACTCAAGCATTATCAAGATCGGTTGGAAATCTCAAAATTGTCTTGGAAACCTGAAGTCTTGGTTTCACTCAGACTCCAGCATTATTAAGATCGGTTAGACAACTCAGAAGGGTCTTGGAGACCTGAGGAGACTTGCTGTCACTCAGCCTACACCGAAAGACCACCAGCGTTAGCTGGTATGAATACCTCACAAATAATGATAGTAATGATAATAGGTTGAGGGTGACAATAAACATAGGTGAAAATGTTAGAAATTGGATAGGTGTTTTGTGGAAATTATCACGCAGCTTCCCACAGCAGCTGCAAATATGTTTATATGAAAAAGGTTCACACAAAAGATGCCAGGTGAAAAAGATCCTGCGAAAACTATGCAAACGTTAAGTGATATAAGATACGGAAACATTGATGATAGTAGCGCTACATAAATGATAAATTATAAAGTACTAGATGCGGCTACCTCGCGTCGCCCGGGTAGAAGGGCGTGGGGTAAAAAAATGAATCTCGTAGATTTATTATGTAAATTCATTAAGTAAAATTATCAAATTTATTAAAGGAGTAAAAAAAAAATATGTCAATTTGAAATTAAACTTAGTTCTGTCATTCTCAAATAAAATGTTGCGTGCATTTATTAATTATTAATTAAATAATTATTTAGAATATTTTACACATGAATTTTATACAAAATCGTAAGTATTTATTTATTTGTAAACTTTTAGTTAACTTCTTGTTACTGAAAAAGGGGCGAGAGTAAATAAAATAATTTTTTTTTAAATGATTACAAATTTAGCAAATACTTTTTTTCCATTTAAAGTAATACAATTCTAAAAATTAATTTCATAGTTTATATAGCATATTTATTTTAATAATACTAGCAAATATATGCACCCTCCGGGTGCTAGTATTAAAGTTTTGATGCAATAAAATATCATATTAAGTTAGAAAGACTAATGAAACTAAATAAGAATGCAGATAAAAAGATTTGAAAGAGAGGGGGAGTATAATCGAAAAATAGAACAGCTCCTATCTTTCATTACTAAATTTTTCTAATTTAACTATTTAGTTTAAATAGGAAGTAAAGAATAAAATTACAGTTATTTCTTCTTGTTAATGGGTTTCTTTTAAGATTTATCCACAAGAATTTTGCTCATATTCATTAAGATAAAACCAAACAATTAGAAATCAATAATACTAAGCACATATTTATTAAAATTAAATTTATAATGTCCATATGCAAATTAGCCTTCCCATTCACACTGTAAACCACTATTTTATTGTATATATATAAATACAATTGCGTGTTATTGATATGTAGGTATGGTCAACAGTGGCTTCGGCCTCTGGACCAATGCTATAATTAACAGCGTCGATCCCAGGGGGCCATCCCTCCAGGCAACACCTGCCCCCTTGATTTAAAGGGGCAGGGCTGGGTTTATTGCCCAGTGCCTGAGGCGCCCCCTTGAGGGGGAATGCCGATGGGATCGACGCAATTTTTCACCTGCCACTCCATGAGCTTCGGCTCGTGGGTGGTCCCACGTTAATAGGGACTTTGTGCAAGTGGGGGTACGCGGTAAATACTATGTAGGTATGGTCAACAGTATTAATAATATAAAACAATTTTATTAATAATTGAAGTTTAAATAAAAATAAGATCATGGAGAATGTAACATGAATAACTACAGGCAATTGTGAGTTGAGTAGTAATATAATTTCGGTTACAGACAGAAAAACACACAATCTCCATTATAATAAGATATAGTGTAGTGATGCGTAGGTTCGTACGTTCTTGTAGTAGTTCGCTTAGTTAATCGTATCTAAGTGTTTATGTCGTAGAACTACCTTTTTATATCTACCACTGTAGTAGACATATGCAAATGAGATAACACGCCATTGGCTATCTCACTACATATAGTTTATTTTATATAATGTAAAGGATTCAATCGTTGAATTATAAAGAAACATCTTTTATTCATTTTATTATTTTATAATTATTCTTTAGTCTATGTATAACTTTGGTAATTGTTACGTAAGCAGTGACGTAGTTTTTGTTACAGAAAAAATTAGACCTAATCTCCATTATTAATAGAGATGTATAATTTTCAACACCCACCTTTCAAAGTAACATTAGTGGAAGAATTTCCCCAGATAAATTGAATAATGCACATTGTTAAACCCAAAAGCACACCATATACTAAGGTAGACTTACGTATAAGGTGAGTGGAGTAAAGGTTAGTCGTAGGAAATGGACTCGTCGACTCGAGTTCAAATCCTCAACGAGGTTGTTTTTATTTGCATAGTGCTAATTCCCTTGCGAAAAGTATGCACCCAATTACCCTTCCTCAAGCTATGGTAAAATAACAGAGCTGACTGGGTTCTTGTTAAGTAACCAGTCCAGAAGGTAAACTCTGAAATTCACACCTGTTAAAACTTCGTTTAATAAATTGAACTTCTGTTGCATCCTGCTCGTACGGATTTTTAATATATATATATATATATATATATATAATATATATATATATATATATATATATACGGTGAGGAAATTAATCCGACAATATGAGAAGAAAATATTTTTTTGAATATAACAAACACAGGATGTTATGATTAGGGGAAACAATTCTATGTGTCAATACTTAAGCATTTCGGTATATTGTACCATCTTCAGGACACTGTTAAGTAATGTTTATGTGAGGGACAAAATGAAAGATGTTAACTGTATAGTGAATGTGTGAATATGATGTTATTATCTGTTAATTTTTATATGCGCGTTTGTTTACGAAAGCCAATGACAAGATCATTGCATGTGCAAAAATGGAAGGTGAAGATCATAAGATGACGCATGCCTGAACGTGAATAGGCGGAGAACGAAAAGGTAACAAAGATATGACGTATTTCATATGGAATATTAATGTTAGAAAAGTAAGAATATTAAAACAATATATAAATACATATAATCCATATATACGCATATCCACATATAATCATATATATATATATATATTATATATATATATATATATATATATATATATATTATATAATTATTTTAATTTTTTTCACTAAAATTGTTTTAGAGAATGGCGTCAGCAGGTGCAAGTCCAGTCTTAGCCAGATAAGAACTTAGAAAACTATTTAAAATGCGCTCAAAAGTTGCACAAATCTTGAAATATCTTCCTGCAGTTTTCGATACCTGGCAACTAGTCTCCAAGATCCTGCGATATTTAATCTATACATATGTAAAGGGCAGTTGGTGTGTATGTATGTGTGTATGTAAATATGTATGTATGTAAGTATGTCCGGATGAAACTTCAAAAATACAACAATTAACGACATAAGTAAATAAATGTTCACACTAAATATAACGGTTTCTTGCTTTTTTGTGCAAAAATTATGAAGATTTGATTTATATTCGAAGATATTTAAAAATGAAAATATTCATAGAAATAGCATCGAAATTCTACTTAAAATGTGCAGGAGTTGTGAATCTCAAAAATATACCAATAAATACACTAGGTATGTTTTCTCCCCTCCTTCTACCCAAGTGACACTGGGTAGCCGCTTCTAGTCTCTTATAAAGGAATTTATAAATACAAATTATTAAAATAGCTCCTTGTAGATTACTATTCTTTTATTCTCTCTGTCGAAATTTTATCAAAACCCGGGGGGCCTACATTTTGAGAAACCCTGGTTTAAATAGAACGCGACAAGCAATTGAAATTTAAATGATAGAAAAACCCGGTCTAAAATTAACCACGTAACTGTCATAAAAACACGAGACCAATCGTCAGCATTATGAACGTGAATTGCTCGTATGAATTGGAACATTTTCTAAGGACTAAAAGAGAAAACAATTAGAATCTTTGTTATAATGAGACAAATAGATCCAAGATGATTAGATTTCTATACTGTTGATGAATAATTATTTATTTACTAATGAATATAAAGTATATCATTGGTGATAATAGTGAAAGAACTCCTGTTATAAAAATTGACAAAGACTACAATAGATAATTTCGTCTGTGCATAATACAATATTACACGGATTTATGCTTTGATTACCTGGCGCCAATAGAGAGAATTGAATTTAATTGCGGAATTAGACCAAAATAGAACAGGAATTGAAAAAATAAACTCAAATTCCAACCCTTTTGAAAAAAAAAAAAAAAAAAAAAAAGAAAGAAAGAAATAGATAAAAACTAAAAATTAAAAAGAAATGCCAATAATAAATAAAGAAAAAAAAAGAAAAAGAAAACCAAAAAAATCATAAGCTTACAATATAGACGCCACGCTTTTGTGCTCACATTGTTAAGGAGAATTCATAGATAATTAAGTGGCGAGACTTGTGGCGTCAAAATGCCAACTTTCGATTGTCAGCCAACAAAGCGAGAAGAGAAAAACTGAAAGCAAGAATTATCTCTCTTGAAAAAAAAAGAGAAAAAAAAAGAGAAAAAAAAGGCTAAACAATGAACTAAAAAACCTTTAGTTTCGTTGACTCCTTTACAAATGACCAAGGCATAATTTTTGAATGTGGTTCATTTGGTGTAATTAAACTGAAGCCTCAGGCGTAAGGACACTCTTTGTCAAATATCTGCGAGTGTACTCTCACGACATCGCTATTCATCCATTCATAACGAAACTATTACTTGGCACATTCTACCGGTTGTACTCGTATATAAGTCGATTCCGGTTAAATACCGACCATTTTTTGAACATATGCAAGGAATTACAATTATCACAATATGCAAGAAATTAAACTTATGATCATATACCAAGAAACACTTACTTATCATCATATAGCAAGAAAATGGAGGCGCGTGGTCTAATGGTTAGAGTCGTAGGAAATGGACTCGTCAACGCGAGTTCAATTCTTGGACGAAGCTGTTGGCATGTCACATGGCGCTAATACCCTTGGGAAAGGTATGAATCCAATTCTTCCCTCTAGCTATGGAAAAATAGCAGGGCAGACTGGACTCTTTAACCATGGCTAGGTAACCAGTTTAGGAGGAGGAAAACTCTGAATTCAAACCTGTTAAATCCTGCGTAAGAAATTGACCTTGTGTTGCATCCTGCTCGTGCGGAGGGGTTGGTAAATATATATACCAAGAAAACACTTACCATAATTTACAAATTGACCACACTTGCCATGATATACAAAAATACACGTACTACAATTTGCTAGAATTTAAACTTACCATACTGTACACAAATACACTTAATATCTGCGAGTGTACTCTCACAGCATCAGTGTTAGTCCATTCATAACGAAACTATTACTTGGCACATTCTACTGTCTGTACTCGTATATAAGTCGATTCCAGTTAGATACCGACCATTGTTTTGTTTTTTTTACATATTCAAAGAATTACAATTAATACAACTAGCAAATATATGCACCCTCCGGGTGCCAGTATTTAAGTTTAAATGTAATAAAATATTAGATTAAATCAGAAAGGCTAATGAAATTGAAGAAGAATTCAGATAAAAAGATTTGAAACGGAGGGGGTATAATCGGAAAATAGAACAACTGAATCTTACTCTTTCATCACTTACGTTTTTCAATGCTAAATTTTGCTAATTTAACTATTTAGGTAAAATAGGAAGTAAAGAATAAAATTACAGTTATTTCTTCTTGTTAATGAATTTCTTTTAGGATTTATTGAAGAGATTTTTACTCATATTCATTAAGATAAAACCAAACAATTAGAAATCAATAATACCAAGCACATATTTATTAAAATCAGTATTTTTAATATCAATATGCAAATTAGCTTTACGTTTACACTGAAAACTGGTATTTTGTTGTATATATAAATACAATTGCATGTTATTAGTATTTAGGTAAGGCCAACAGTATTAATAATGTCAAACAGTTTTATTATTAATTGAGGTTTAAATAGAAATAGAATCATGGAGAATGTGACGTAAATAACTAAGGGAATTGTGACTTGAATAGTAATATAGTTTCGGTTACAGACAGAAAAACACACAATCTCCATTATAATAAGATATGCAAGAAATTAAACTTATCATCATACATCGTAAATTACACGATACCGACCATTACTCTTTTTAGCCTATGAATCGATTATTTGTGGTATGTCCGATATGTCAACACTTACCATAATATTTATTCATTCATTGCATTGCAGTCTCGGAAGACTATATAGTTCTTGTGTTCCTGAAATTACAGCCCTCCTGTGACTGTGAAGTCCAATGTTCGAAAAACATTCTCGACTACAGATGACGCGTGTGAAGGCTGTCCCTGAAGATGTTGATGTGCCGGTGCTTTCTTGCCGCTGCTTTCTTCTATAATATACAACTAATTGTATTGCTACCATAATATACAACTAATTATATTTTTCTATAAAAAGAATTACAATTACCAATGGCATCAAAGGATAAACCGCATCTTGCGTCTGTCCCTTTCTAAAGACCAGCCAACTTTTTCCGCCCGTCTACTCAAAAAACCTAGGCCAGAACCCACATTTTCCATTTCTTTCACTCTTTGCACTGTTGCCTTGGCTCGGCTAATCAGAAGTCAATGTCAGTGACTTTCACGTCATCACTCATACGTCTAACTACTTCTATTTTTCTATTATTACATACACTTAGTTCACAACCTTGCTGAAGTCACATACTGATTTCCTCACTCTCATTATTTTACTAATGACGTATTCCTAAACACTAAGCATAAAATAACCCTAGACGCGTTGACATGCCGTTAAAATCAACCAATCAATCAATGCAAAAATGTTAAATGAAACAGCAGTCAAATTATGTCGCAGCAATGCATTCTTTAACTCTTCCACGATGTTGGATAAAAACTATCGACACTGAATCTTTCAATATTTAAATTTTAAAATCAATGTCTAAATAAAGAGATAGAAAGGAGTGAGCAATTTACATATTAAAGTAAATATGTCTAAATATAAAGAATACTGTTCAGACGTGTATAATTTGTCTACACGAGTAACTACATGCAATATCTTTAAGTATTATATAACCCTCGGCGGGTTGACATGTCATTAAAATCAATCAAAATCTTCTTTTTTTTCAAAACCATTCCATTGTGCATTCTCCAGTCTTCCTTGTGTGTCTTTGAATTTATGGAAAGTCGAGTCTTATTTTGAGAGACATACGCCCCCCTTGTCATACACCCAACTGCTGGGCTGTCCTCCTTTATGTTCTTCATTTTGTTAACTCATGAATTATTGTAACCCTTCAACTTTGCCGGCGCTCGCATTTCAAGGGCCAAGACCTGGATTCCAGGTTCATTGCCTGATATTTTTTTCTTGATCAATTTTAATACTGGGTCTGCTGATCGAGTTTATTAGAGCAAAGAATGCATCCTTTTTCTCTGGGCTCTTCTCTATGTATCAATTTGACTTTAGTCCGTATACTATGATTACCCGTGTATATCCCACATACGTGTATAATACGCAATCTATACATGTATAAAGGACAGTTTGTGTGCATGTATGTATAGTATGGATGTCAGGATGAAACTACAAAAAAAAAGACAAAATAAATACATATACACCTTAAATATCACCAGTTCTTGATTTTTGTGCAAAAAATATGAAATTTTATATATAAATCAAATCTTCCTAATTTTTGCACAAAAATCAAGAATTGGTGATATTAATGTGTATATATTTATTTAAAAAGTATTACTTTGTCTTTATTGCTGGGTAGCCGCTTCTAGTTAGTGTATAATTTTCGACTTCCAAATTCTGGAAAACACAGCTTTTTGACATTTTTGGAATTTGTAGTTTGCTAAACATAAACTAAATGTAACATTTATTAAACTTTTTATCCGGTTTGTATCGACTGAAAATAAATATTTTTATAGCTTGATAAAGTTTCGAAACATAATATATACTAATATATCCCATAATATACACCCTCCATATTCATTTCATATTCATTTCCGAAGTCATCAATCAATACGTAATTGAAAACCATTATTATCTATCTCACACTTATATTCAGCCTTATTTCCAAATTTTAGTGGAGGCGCGTGGTCTAATGGTTAAATCGTAGGAAATGGACTCGTCAACCCGAGTTCAGTTCCCGGACGAAACTTTTTGTATTTCAGATGGCGCTAATACTGTCTAATGGCGGTAACCAGTCTAGGAGAAGGAAAACTTTGAATTCAAACCTGTTAAACTCCGCTTAAGAAATTAATCTTGTGTCGCATCCTGCTCATGCGGAGGGGTTGGTAAATATATATTTCCAAAGTTTTAAAAGCCCAAGGTGGACACTATTTGAAATAACACACACACACACACACACACACACACACACACACACATACATATATATATTATATATATATATATATATATATATATATATATATATATATCCTGTATAATCATTCTATGATTCCATTTTTAACTAAAAGTCCAAGGTTGACCCTAATGGAATCCAGTACTGACCACTAAAACAATTTTTTCTTTTTTTCTTTCTTTTTTTCTTTTTAGCTATCACTCATAATATAACTCCAATAATAATAAATGCTATACGCTTATCTACATTCCCTTCTCTTTTCATCCTTTCTATAATTAACATACATTTAATTACTTCAGACATTTTATAATTGAATCCTGCTAAATAAGATTTAGATTTAAAAACACAAGACCCCTTAAACATACGGTCAGTTGATTTTATATTTGATATTATTATTAGTAATAGTATTCCTCTTATTTGTTTAGTATAATTGACAATATTTTTATATGATCAACTATATTTTTCTAATCACTGCTCAGTTTAAATTAAAATTAAAATGTATATATATATATATTTATATATATATAGATAATTTTTTGTTTAATTAATAATTTTGTAATCCTAGAATTCTTTAATCTTTTACTATCATCTTTAGATATTTATATCCTATGAATATTCTCGCTGAGTATAGCTTTAATAATTTCAAATCTAACAAGTTTTCCTAACCAGGAAATTAGCCAGACAGACAATAAATTCGATAGATATTGTTAGTGTCATTTAAAAAAAAGAAACTAAATGAGAAGTTTAGTGATATTCAGTGCTCTAAATTTCTTGGAATTTACTTGAATTTAATTCTGTTTTTTTTTTTTTCCATGTTTATTTCTTTTCTTTTCCCATGTTTCATTTGTCTTTATCGCATTTATTTCACCTACTTTCTTTCTATCGTTCTTTTTTCTGTTCTAATTCTTCCTTCTCTTCTTCTTTCGGTCTTTCTCTTCTTTTCTTCCATATTTCCTTTGTATTTCTTTACCCTTTCTTATTTTCTTTTATTTTCTTTCTTTCTTTCGTTCGTTCGTTCGTTTTCTCTTCCGCTTTATAAATTTACGTTCTTTCTTAACACTTATCCAGTGTGTGATAAAAAACGTAATTGTTTATTTATACGCATTTTATAACCATAAAGTAATTGTAATACGACCCAAGAGCCCGTGGCACAGGATGGAACATGACAACCAAACTTGCAAAAAATGCCCGGATGATATAACCAGGTTCTATCGTCAAGTAAACAGCCAAAATCCTAAACGAAGTTGTGCAACCGGATACAACAGAAACAAAACACTTCTGAGGTAAACTGTCAGAACAGAGACGGAAAAGGGTTAATTCACACGAAGAATAAAGTTTTTAAAAAGTCGTGAAATAACCGGAAGTTGAAATTGATAAAGAGTGAACGAACTTTTTAAACTCACAAATTATTGGTCAATGTCCTGAGTTAATATCCAGTTTTTAACACTAACAGACACAATCAAAAGATGGCTGCTTCCTGCAGAATAAGCGTTAAGTTAAATGGCTGACATTGGTCAAATATTTCATAATAATTATAAGATTCATCGGTGCTCTTCCAATATGTGATTCATCGAAGGTTTGTGATCTACTATTTATCTACTATTCATGGCATGTGACCTACTAGGAAAAAATGAAGACAGGGTTAGGGTTAGGGTTTAGGGTTACTTTAATGGGAAAATAATGGGTAGATCACATATTGGAATGTAAACAACTCGGTAGATCACATTTTGGATTAGAAACCATTCGGTAGATCACATACTGAAATAACACCGATTTATCTTCTCCAGAATACAACAAAAAATTGCTATATACGAGGTATGTCTGAAAATTTCCAGGACTGGTGTCACAAAAAAATTATTTCAAATCAAAACTACGAACTACAAATGATCCACTTCAAAGTAATCCCTCTGGAATCTAATGCACTTTCCCATTCTTCTCTGCCTCGCTTGCATGCACTTCTGGAAGGATTCTTCCGGGTATTTTCGTAGCTCTGTTGTCATGGTCTATTTGATGTCGTGCACATCCTCAAAACGAGTTCGCTTGGTGATCCCCTTGAGCTTGGGGTAGAGGAAAAAATCACATGGAGCCAGGTTGGGCGAGTAGGTAGGATGCTTCAGCACTGTGATGTTCATTCTGGGCCAGGAACTCTCGGATACTCAAAGCAGTGTGGGCAGGGGAATTGTCAAGGTGAATCAACCATGAAACAAGCCTCCTCCAAGCCCCACAATTCGTAGCTAACCTCTCCCACTCATGATTATTTATATTTAGTATTTCAATGTTGATTTTGATAACATCCCTGAAACGCCTTTTGGGCTTGTACATCGGACGTTTCCCACATTGCAGTTCTCCATAGAATAGTTGCTTCGGGAGTCTTCCGTCTTCCATTCTAGCAAGATGTCCAGCCCAGATGCGCATTTCTATGCTGGACGCATTGGCTTGTTGCAGGACATCGGCGTCTGACGTGAGGAATTGCCACCCTAGGTTTAAAATCTTTCTGATACATGTCTGATGAAATCTCTCCCTGGCTTTGATGTGTCGGCGATATGTGGTCCACGTTTCCAAAGAATACAGGAGTATAGACAAGACACATGATTCATACACACTGAGCTTCGTCCTGATGGTAATACCTCTATCTGATCATACACGTTTCTCGAGTCTACCGAAGGTCCCGCTTGCTCTTTCAATCCTTCGGGGGATTTCAGAGCGATAACCACCTGGAGAGTGTGCTGCCAAGATAGACAAAACAAGTCAACCACCTTCAATCTTGTTCTTGTTTAATGTAGATGTTGTGTTTCACATACCGTTGTCCAGGTGGGTGAAGTGAGCATCACTTTCGTTTTCTCAATGCTTTAAGCAAATTATAAAAACACCTATATATATATTATATATATATATATATTATATATATATATTATTATTTTTGAGAGTAAGTAAACAAACAGTGTATTTATTTGATATGGCTTTTTAGCCGACACTTTTTAGAGGATATGTGCTTAATTGAAGTCATACCTAATTTTGAAAATTAATTAGTTAATAATGAATGAATTTAGACGGGCATATACGTTCAAATGTAAGGCTAAACAAATCGAGAAAATGTCAATCCCTAAAGGTACATTTCGACCTATTTGGTCTCATCAGCAATTAAGCACATATCCTCCAATATATATATATTATATATATATATATATATATATATATATATATATATATATATATGTATGCTCGGTTTAGCTCAGTCGGTAGAGTTTTTGGCTGGGAACCTGAAAGTTGCTGGTTAGAGCGTATGAGTAGCACGGGTATCAGAGCGGTAAAGGGAGGAGCTGACGGTAGCTGTTGCACTCCACCTCAGACGTTAAAAAACAATTTCCTTGGTCTAGAGCTAGTGAAAAGGGGATAGACTCCCTCGCTGTCTGGTCGACACCGACTTTAAGCCACCCCAACGACTTTACTTTACTTACTTTATATATATATATATGTGTGTGTGTGTGTGTGTGTGTGTGTGTGTGTTTGTATAAACACGCCAGAAATTGGCTTTCACCTATTTTCTGTCTCCCATGAAAAAATAAACAAAAAAGGGTTCAAAGGCAAAATCGAAATTAAAAAATGAAACATTATTTGAGAATAATTAATGATGTTAGAGAGAAAAGTAAGAATAAAAAATTTACAAGAAATTGTAGAAAGGTTTCAAATAAAAGTTTAAAGATGATGTGAAGATCTTTAAAAAGTCCATGTTTATTACTCAACATATAACCTGATATTCACAGCTCGTTCATGAAATTTATAATCTGCACAGCTTTTTTATGAAAGTTGTTTCTTGATCAGATGATATTACAAAAATACAATTATTACAAATAGGGATAGAAGGTGAGAAAACTCCAAACGACACACACCCGTACACACACACTCTCTCTATATGTATATAGCATACATATATACATACATACTACATATATGTGGAGAAATGTAGATAAACACAGGATGTTACAATTGATGGAAACGTATTATTGGTCGTAATGTCTATGTTCAAACATTTCGATTTAATAGAAACCTTCTTCAGGACAAATGAAAACAAATAAAGGAAAAGAAGATTTTTGCTGTTAATGATGTTTTGATTGAGTTGATATGTATATGTGTCTGTGTGCGTGCGCTGTGTTGACAGAGGTAAACGTAAACACACACACACACACACACACACACACACAACACACATACATATATATATATAAATAAATATATATATGTATATATTGTTAAGATAATTTGCTTTAGAAGCATTGTTGAGTAAAGTATATTATTATTTATATATTTTGCTTGAAGGCAGTAACTGCGTATATCGTATAAAATTCGATAATTAATGAAAATAATCATGAGAGCGAACTCGGCAAATATCGCCCCGTACGTAGAACATCGTACAGCTGTTTCAATTTTATTTAGTCTCATCAGCGATGTATGAGACTTAATAAAGTAATTAATTGTAACTGCCTTCAAGCAAAAATATAAATATTAATAATAATAATAATAATAATAATAATAATAATAATAATATATATATATATATATATATATATATATATATATATATATATATATATATATATATATATATATATATTAAAAATATATTTACAGGTTTATTGATAATATATGGCAGTATTATTCATTAAAGAAATTTTTGTTTAGAACAAAAGATTTCTTTCTCTTTCTTTTCAGTCCGTCTAACAATTTTCTTGTCATCTCGAAAAGAATTTATAAAAATTCCGAAAATGGAATGATGACTCTTTCGGATTTTTTTTTAAAAAGATTCTGACAAAATTAAGTCAATATTTTAACGGCATATCAATCCCTTATATATATATATATATATATATATATATATATATATATATATATATATATATATATATATATATATATATATATATATATATATATATGTATATATATATATGCGAAGTGGACAACCAATTTATTTGAGATGGCGATAGCCGACAATTTGGGGGAGATTATGTGCTTAATTGAAGTCATATCTAATTAGTTAATTAGTTAATTTTCAAATAAGGAATGACTTCAATTAAGCACATAATCTTCCAAATATTTATATATATATATATATATATATAATATATATATTATATTATATAATATATATATATATATATATATATATATATATTATATATTGCTCATTGCTATATATCGTATAGAATTCGATAATTAATGAAAATCATGACAAGCGCAGTCGGCAAATATCGCCCACTACGTAAAACATCATACAGCTGTTTCAACTTTAATAAGTCTCATACATTGCTGATGAGACTTAATAAAATTGAAACAGCTGTACGATGTTCCCCGTAGGGGGCGATATTTGCCGAGTTTGCTTGTCATGATTATTTTCATTAATTATCGAATTTTATACGATATACGCATTGTAACTGCCTTCAAGCAAGGAATATAAATAATAATATACTTTACTCAACAATGCTTCTAAAGCAAATTATCTTAACCATATATACATATATATATATTTATCTATATATATGTATGTATGTGTGTGTGTGTGTGTTTACGTTTACCTCTGTCAACACACGCACACACACACACACACAGATATACATATATACAATTCAACTCATTCAACAGCAAAAATCTTTTTTTTTTCCTTTATTTGTTTCATATATAAGTAAAGTCGTCGAGGCGGCCTAAAGTCGGTACATACATATATATATAAATACATATATATATGTATGTATATATATATATATATACATATATATATATATACACATATATATACATATATATATGCATATATATATATATATATATATGTGTGTGTGTGTGTCTGTGTGTATATAGATTTGGCATGCAAGTTTAAAATACATATATTGTTGTTTTTCTGTGCACGTGCACTCTGTTGAAATATACCAGCATTTTTTATGATTACTTTGAAATTTGTACATGTATATACACGCGCACTCACCCGTATTAAAACAACTAAGAAATGTGGAAAAAGAAGAGGAGCAAAGATAGGTAGATATTGGTTTAGATTAAATACACTCACACTATATATATATATATATATATATATATATATATATATATATATATATATATATATATATATCTTTTCAAACAGATGTTAAACTGCATAAATTCCCAGTTGTGAATCTAAATAGCAAACCCGTCTGTCATTTTAATGCATCATGCCTATAATATATATATATATATTATATATATATATATATATATATATATTATATTTATAAATTGGTTTGAAAATCACTTATTCAAAAATATCTACGCTACTTTTATACACACACTCACAACACACACAAACACACACACACACAAACACACACATATATATATATACACACTCTTTCAATGAATATAGAATACTATACTTACAATATATATATAATATATATATATATATATATATATATATATATATATATATATATATATATATATATATCAGGTTATGTGTGTGTGTGTTTGCACGTGTGAGTATTTAATTGGTGAAGATTGTATACCACGTTTTCAGGAAATACATATTCATTTCTGAGAAATATCGATAGAACTCGTTCTTTTTTTCATTTTCTACGAAGTGAATCGGTTTTGATTAAAGGGAAACAATCGGCCGACCGTTCGGTCTGATTTGTCTCCTCCGCGTTCAGCAGGCAAAATGGGGGGACACAAGCCATCGTGTCGATCGACGCATGAATTCTTCCTTATTTCTTTGCCCCCTTTTCACACTCGACTATTTACAGAGTGGGGTGGGAGTTCGGTAGAAGAAATGATAGCAGACAGAGATGAGTGATGTAAAGAGAGGAAAATTAAAATGGACGAAACCAAATGACATTAAATTAGCTCTAGGGATTGATGAACGGTAATAAGTTTGATTATGTTACCTAGTTTACACGTGGTAGAAATTCAGAGGTGCTATTCACAGTATTACGTCCCGGTCTCCTGCCTTAAAAAACACTAGGCTGTGATAGCTGAAAAAAAAAAAAAAAAAAAAAAAACAAAAAAAAACTATCCACCCTAAATGAAATAAAAATACCGAAAAAATGTTTTGATTTTTATTTGCAATTAATTGTCAAAAAAAAAAAGGAAAATACCGAAAAAATAAAAGATATTGTTCTTAGCGGATTGAAGGCGTTTTTATGGACAAATTATTTTTTTTTTAGTGGTTTGAAGGCATTAAAGTAAGCCATAATTTTTATCGACAAGTAAATGTAAATATTTATTCCCCCCCCCCCTTAAAATATTCTAAAGAGGTGGAGGGTTAAAATATTTACATTTACTTGTCGAAAAAAGACTGGAGGTGTTAAAATATCGGGAAAAATGCCTTAAGCGCTTCAGCAGCCACCACTCCAGCTAGGGGCTTCAATCTTTGTTTTTTCAGGTATCACCGCCTAGCGTTTTTTTTAAGGCGAATAGCACCAATTTAGAAATTGAGACAAGGTAGTAAAAAAAAAAAAAGTTGGGGAATGATAGATATTTTTCATTTACTAGTTGAAGAAATTGTTTTGAAACTGTCGTCGAAAAAGACGATATTCATTTTATATACCAGACTGAGATATAAGAAAACACATATCCGAATAATAACCACGTATTTAACAGTGTTTATAAAATCACACACACACACATATATACATGTGTATATGCACACACATATATACACACACATATACACACATTAATATACACACGTACTTACACTTATATGTGAATATGTACACACACACACACACACACATATATATATATATATATATTATATATACATATATATAGATACATAAACAGGCACATATATATGCATACACCTATACACCGCACACATACTTATATATGTACACACACACACATATATATATATATGCATACACACATATATATACGGACATACATATGCACAAATACATACATATACATGTGAGTGTGTGTGTATATATATATATATATATATATACATATATATATACAACACCGTATATATATACAACACCGTAACAAATACAAATACATATATACATGAGCACATATGTAGTTATATATATATATATATATATATATATATATATATATATATATATATATGTGTGTGTGTGTGTGTGTGTGTGTGTGTATGTGTGTGTATATGTGTGTGTATACATATATATACACACAAAGTATATATACATATAGTTATAAAATTATTTATAAATATACATACACACACACACACATATATATATGCATATTCACACGCATATATATATATACATACAATATGCAAAATGCACACATATACATACATGTGAGTATATATAATATATATATATATATATATATATATATATATATATATATTCATACATACATATAGAACCCCGTATCAAATATATATACATATATACATGAGCACATGTATGTGTATATATATACACACTTATATATATATATATATATATATGTATGTATTTATATACATATATACACACACAATTTATATATACATATAGTTATAATATTATTTATAAATATACATACATTCATATATATATATATATATTTATATATATATGTATGCATATATATATGTATGATATATATATATATATATATATATATATATATATATATATATGAGAGTACGGAATATATATATATATATATATATATATATATATATATGTGTGTGTGTGTGTGTGTGTGTGTGTGTGTGTGTGTGCATACAATAGTATGCATGATTACATGTTTTTATCATATTTACATACAAAAAATAAAGAATGTACAAAAGTCAATGATTAAAATTAAAAGTAACTGAAATTGTAAGGAAATGGAATGGCCATTTAAAAAGTAATCAACGCTATTAATTGGTATAAATCTAATATACTTGCAAACAAATATTTGGACACTACTTCATCGTCTACGACGAAAGGATACCAACAATAACAATATTAGTCCTAAAGAAAAAGAAAAGTTTCACAATAATTTTTACAGATTTTCGGCCAAAACACAGACTAGAAAATGCATTCAATTTGCATATTAAAACCACGCTTTAAATTCGCCCTTTTTAGAAAAATAATAATAAAATTAAAGTGAAATTAAAATTTGAATAAAGATTATTTACAATTTTAATCGTTTATCTAATAAAGTATGAAAAGTATTTGGTAATATAATATCATTGATGGCCGGTTTAGCTCAGTCGGTAAAGTGTTCGATTTCATTTCTATCTTGTTAAATACAGCTTTAAATTTGGTATATTTACTGTTTTTTCTAGCAAGGGTCGATGCCCGCACACCTTACCTGATAGTTGGTACGGTCGGAAATCTGGGAAAATTTTAGAAATCGAGCTTTGAAAGTTTTTGTTTTTTTACATCCAAGTGCGCTATTTAAAAAAACATCTAGTGTAGCAATATTGGAATTAATAAAATATCAATGAATTTGGTATTTTTAGCCAACCTCTAACGGGTCTAATCATGCCTGATAGTTTGCAACTTTGAAAATGTTTTTTAAATTCATATACTTTAAAACATACGCTAAAATCCATGTATTCTGAAAAAAAAAATGAATGGAATGTTATTTTATTCGGAATACGAGGTGTGTCAAAAAGTACAAAAATCTCGATAATTTTTCGAAACACCCTATATATTCAATTTCTTAAGGGGAGATTAACAGGTTTGCATTCTCCTAGGATGGCTTCCGTATCCTTGACTGATCAAGTTCAAAGAGCGCAGTCTGTCTAACTATTCATCTATAGCTCGACTGAGAATAGTAGGATGCATACCTTTCCCAAGAGTATTACCACTATGGGAATGCAGACAAACCTATCTCGGCAAGTTTAAATGTTCATCATCACCATTAGGTCGCACTAGCAGCACGGATATCCATGCCAATCTCTCGCTAACCGTCCCTATCACTCATAGGCCTCTTGCGGTCCTCTGCGCAACATCCATTATCCGCGCAGATCTGGTCAATGTAGGTTATTGCTGGACATCCCACACTGGCTGCCTTCCATAGGAGAACGTCACATTAGATCATACTTGCTTCTCCAGCAGTGTCCAGCGTGTCTTGTCCGACTTAACTGGACGGTTTATGGGATATGAGGCCAATGGGCGTACAGTTGTTTTCTCGTGGGGTGTTGTTTCCCCGACTTGTTTAAGATTGCACGCAGCATTCTTGTGCAGTGCCTATCTAGCTTGTTCTCTAGGCGCTTCGTTAGAGTCCAAGTCGTTCAGCTGTAAAGTAGCACTGATACAACTAAGGGCTTCAAAGATTTTGCCGCCTCTGCTTGCCTGTGAGATCGAACTTCCGTATAACTGACTATGAACAGTCAACATAATTTTACGGAGCAGAGATATATGTTCTCATTTGATGGTGAAGCATTGCTATTGAGATAAATGGGGACTATGTGGAGAAATAGGGATGTGATCCACAGAGGACCAGCTTCATTGTTATGTATGATACATGTTCCTGTGTTGGTAGTTATACCTTTCCTAAACAAAATGGCATTACTTTTTGACACACCCTCGTAAATAAAATTTGAGGTTCATTCGCACAACTATTCCTAGGAGAATTTTTTTTCATCCTCAGCTAATAATCTTTTTTCTTGTTCCAGATAATATCTATCATATTAAAAACAAAGGTTTTTTTGTTCTATTTAAAACAGACATTAGTTCAATGAATTTCACAAAAATTAACCTAATATTCATTTTCTCCTTATATTAAGGAATTGTTGACAGATATCTTTGGAGATATTTTTTAAATTTTAATTTCATGCAAAACAGGTCATATCAAAGGTTACATTTTTTTTATTTCTTTTTAATTTCAAGTTCAAATGAAATGGAAACAAAACCCAGAAAAACATGAATTAAAACAAGAAAGTTATAAGTAAATATAATTCAAGTGAATATATATATATTTATTTATAGCGGAACATGCCTTTAAGCGATGCTAATACTTCCAAAAGTATAGGTTTAAATATTAATAGATATTTACCAACCCCTCCGCTGGAGCAGGATATGACACAAGGTCAATTTCTTAGACGGAGTTCAACAGGTTTGAATTCAGAGTTTTCCTTATTCTAGACCGGTTACCTAACCAAGGTTAAAGAGCCCAGTCTGACCTACTATTTGTCCCTAGCTGGAGGGAGAGCAGGATTCATACCTTTCCCAAGGCTATTAGCGCTAAGTGAAATGCAATTACCACGTCCAGGATTTGAACTCGGGGCGACGAGTCCATTTCCTATGACTTTAACCATTACACCACGCGCTTCCCACTTCATCATTTTTAAAGAAGAAGAAATTAGATGATACATACGGTTAATAACTAGATAATTACTTAATAAATAAATGCATATTTTACCCATAAGATTATTGATAAATACATGAAAACACGTAAAGTGTAAATGATAACATAAACATTTTACACCCAGTCTAGAAAACATGACTTTGTTAATTAAAAGAACATTCTTTTTTTCAATTAGTAGATGTCGCAGTTCCTGCAGACCATAGAATGTAATAAGGAAAGCTTTAAACCTAAGAAAAATAACAAGACCTTGCCAGAGAACAGAAAGAAATTAACCTTGAAGATAAACGTGGCATCATTTATAGCCACAATTACAAAGAACATGGAAATAAGAAAAATAGCACAAAAATGATAATGTTACATAACTTATGGGTTACCTATCAATTATGTATGATAGTGTAGTTAAAATCAAACAAACAGTTTATGGAAAAGAATGGAGTTAGTTTATTGGCAAGATTTAACTGTTTTCTCAACCCGACTCTGATTCACAAAAGCGAACGTGAGAAACTCAGAAAAAATCAGATTTGGCTGGGTGACGAGACGAGACGAGTCGGATCGCAATGGTGGTCTGTCCGTGCGAGGCAAAAATCTCCGCTTGTTTTGTTTTTTTTTTGTTTTTTTTTACTTGGGTTTAATAATAAAGTAAAGTTGTCTATAAAAAAAGAAAGTCTTGTATTTGTTAATCAAAAACAAGCACCGGACACTAACAAGAAGAAGAAAACCTCAGGCTGGGTTTAATATTAAAATAAAAGAAAGTCTTGTGTTCGTTAAACAAAAACAAAAATCAACTCAAGAAGCATAAATCTTCCCAAGATCAAGACAAAGTTATTAATTTTTTTCGTTTTATCTCCGAGAGCAGAAAATTTCATTTGTTTATCATATCTTTTCGTGGTAGATTTTGGATAACCAGAACCCATTCTTTTGTAGTATAACCAGCTTCCGTAATAGTTCTTCAAGAGTCTTCCACTCACTAACTTTGAACTCTTTTGCAAAGTTTGTAAGTTGTTTCATTCATCTCCAAGAGCAGTAAATTTTATTTGTTTATCATATTTCTTTACGTGATAGATTTGGACAACCAGAACCCATTCTTTGGTAGTATAATATCGATTGAAACAGATTAGCATTATGGGTCACGCCTAATTCTCTCTTTTTTCTCATTATATATTTTCTGAGTAGCATGTACTTTTCTTCCTTTCTTTCTTTATAATAAAACCGGAATTTTCCATTATTTAGTTTAGATACTTTACAATAATCTCAAATAAAGAATGGAAGAAAAACGAATGAATGATAAGAAAGAAGGAAAAAAGAACGAAAAGATAAGAAAAAAGGGGAGGCAAAACAATGAAATGAGAATTTCAAAAAAAGAAAAACGAAAAAAAAAACAAAAAATTTATAAATTAATAAAAAATAAATCGAGAAAAAGAAAGATTTTAGGTTAAAAAAAAAAGACCAAATCAATAAATAGATAATATACATAAGTACCGAAAGAAAGAAAGAAAGAAAGAAAAAAGAAAGAAAGAAGAAAAAAGACAGAAAGAAGAGAAGAAGAGACGACCAAAATCAAAAAAGGAAGAAAAATCTAAATAGAAAAAATAAAATAAAAATATAGATAAAAACAATCAAAAATAAATAAGAGAAAAACGAAAGAAAGAAAGAAAGAAAAAAAAATAGAACAAAAATCAAAAAAAGAGAGAAATTAAAGATAAAAATGAAACAATAGATAAATAA
Organism: Doryteuthis pealeii; assembly: GCA_023376005.1. Taxonomy (NCBI): domain Eukaryota; kingdom Metazoa; phylum Mollusca; class Cephalopoda; order Myopsida; family Loliginidae; genus Doryteuthis; species Doryteuthis pealeii. The sequence continues at coordinate 113,675,817 of CM042143.1, read as the reverse complement.
AAAAACAATAAAAAATAGACGATGAGAAAGAAAGAAAGAAAGAAAAGAAAGAAGACATAAAAAAAGAGACGAATAAAATTTAAAGAGAGAAATCTAAACATAAAAACAAAAACAAAAAACAAAGAATAAATAAAAACACAATCAGAAGATAAATGATGAAAAAATAAACATGAAATTAAAAAAGAAAAAAAAAAACAAAAAAAAAAAACCAAGAAACATAGACCAGAATATCTTAAAGAAAAAAAAAATGTAAAGAAAAAAAATTACAGTGAGTTTCATACAATATACGAAACTCGACAAGATAGACAAAAAAGTTTGGATAAAAAAAATGTACAATAGTCAAAAGAAGTATGAGAACGGAAAAAAAAAAGAAAAACTAAGACAGACTGACACACAGACAGACAGACAGACAAGAGGAGTATAAAGGAGAAAGAAAGAAAAGCAAGAATGAAACTGACAAAGAAAAATCCGTCTGTTCATAACCACTAAAACTGGTGGAATGGTTGGCGCCAAAAATTTATAGTATGGGCCCTGCCGTAAATTTCGTCAGAAGGATCTAAAATCGGCCAACGTGGGTTCTGTCCGCCATGTCCATCATCAATTCTACGCGGGAATTATACGTCCGTAATCAGAATTCATAGCCGCCTACATTTTTTGTTTGTTTTGTTTTGTGACATTCGTCTTTTCTTTCTTTTTTTTCTCCGTTCGCTGTGCACGTCGGCTCCAAGGAATGCTAAACAATAAGAATGACAAGAAGAGAATAAGTCAATCGTAAACAGAACAACTTACGAACTGCCGACGCTGTGCATCCGATGGTAATGGATTAATCAGGATATTTTTTTTTCTTCTTCTTCTTCTGCACCGAGGCCCCACCCCTATACTTGGGCAAGTGTAGGGCATTGCCCTACCCTCATTCGAAGTGGCCCAGACCAGGTTGTGGTGCTGGTGACGTGAGCAGAATTTACATACAATTGCAAACGAACATATGTATTCTTGTATACACAAATGTATTGGAAAAAAAGGACGCAAAGAGAAGTTTTGAATACGCGTACACTATATAAATAGATGCAAATGTATGAGCACACGTGTACTTACACGAAAACACACATACATTGCACACACACTTAGAGGAAAAACGCACATACATTACACACACAAACACACACACACACACACACAAATATATTCACCAATCACTCGAGCAGAATGCGACACAAGGTCAATTTCTTAAGCGGAGTTTAGCAGGTTTGAATTCAGTTTTCCTTCTCCTAGACTGGTTACCTAGCCCTTGGTAAAGAGCCCAGTCGTCCCTGCTATTTACCGATAGCTGGAGGGAGAATTGGATTCATACCTTTCCCAAGGGTATTAGTGCCATGTGAAATGCAAACAGCTTCGACGCGGAATTGAACTCGGGTCGACAAGTCCATTTCCTACGACTCTAACCATTTGACCACGTATATATGCAAACAGTATTTACTAGCTATTATCTATAATTAGAATTAAATTAATAACAATACAGAAATGAGAACTAAGGAATAAATACACGTATAGAATAAGTCGCACGCGAAAATTGAGAGAAAAATATCAACTAACGTAGCGTTCAATCGTTATTATCCGAAAAGAAATGTATCTGAATTTAACTATGGAATTACATCGACTTAGTTAAGCATAAGGTAGGGTCCTGATGAAATAATTTGAATTGAAACCATGGTCGACCTGTAACGTTTTCAACTACTAATATTATCATTAGTGCTTTATGTTTTTAACATATTGAGCACTTTTGGATTATTTGCTGATGCCACTGCAACGGAAACGTTAAAACGGCAATTGGATGTTTCATATATATATATATATATATATATATAATATATATTATATATATATATATATATATTGGAGGATATGTGCTTAATTGAAGACATACCTATTTTTTTTAAATTAACTGATTAATAATTAATGAATTTAGGCGGGCATATATGTTCAAATGTAAGGCTAAACAGATCGAGAAAATGTCGATCCCTGAATGTACATTTCGACCTATTGAATGTACATTCAGGGATTGATATTTTCTCGATCTGTTTAGCCTTACTTTTGAACACATATGCCCACCTAAATTCATTAATTATTAACTAATTAATTTTCTAAAATTAGGTATGACATCAATTAAGCCCATATCCTCCCAGAATTGTCGGCTAAAAGCCATATCAAATAAACACGTTTATTTACGTACTTTCAATATATATATATATATATATATATTATATATATGTGTGTGTGTTGTGTATGTGTGTGTGTGTGTGTGTGTATTTACCCAACCTCTCCGACACGAGCATGATTCGATAGAAAGACCGATTTTTAAGCTGGGTTGAATTCACAGTCTTCTTTCCTCAAAACTGATTACTTAACCAAGGTTAAAGAACCCAGTCTGACCAACTATTAAACCACATCTGGTGTGGAGATTTATTCATGCCTTTCCCAAGGACATTAAATTGAAGGGAAACTCACACAGTCTAGTTCAGGATTTGAACTCATTATGTCGAATTCATTTTCTACGCCGATAGACGTTACGCTAAGACGGTTCCGGTTTAAAGCAGCGCATGTCTTTCCTATGCGTGCATTAACGTCGCTTTCTGTTGATGAAGTATTACTACCTAGGTACCTGAACTGTTTCACCGAGTTTAAGAGTTTACCAATTCTCCCAACCCGTTGTTGTATCAGTGCTATTGTACGGCTGCACTACTTGGACCCTAACGAAGGGCCTGGAGAATAAGCTAAATGGGAGCTGCACAAGAATGCTGCGTGCAATCTTAAATAAGACGTTGAAACGACACTCCACGAGTAAAAAAGCTGTTACCTGCCCCATGTCACACAAACCATCCGTATGTTACATAATCTATGCGGTTGCATAAGATTATTGTCAACCCCCTGTATTTCTGAGGGGAAGGCCCCTTTTCATATCACGGGCGGGACTTTCCATGGAATATTACAGAAAGCCCACGAAATACGTGAACTCACGTGGGACCTGGTTGGGTCCTCAGTTTCGGCTTGGAAGTCAGGCAGATAAGATATGTCTTAGCTTGGACTCACCTGCATACGCACGGTATGTTTAGTTACATGAAATGTTTAGTTAAGTAAATAAAAGCTTACGAAAATAACATGGTTTTGTGGTTGATGAATGTCTTGGTAACAAGACTGATCTAGAAGAAGAAAGGAATTAAGTGCGACCGGACCACCAAGACTAGGCCCAGACGCTGAAGAAGAACGTATGATACCAAAGATGAAACAGAAGAAAGCAAAAATAGAAGTAAGGAAAAAAGAGTATACAACACGTATGAGGCAACAAACACGCTGGACACTGCTGGAAGAGGCAAGTATAAACTCATAAGTAACGGTCTTCTATGGAAGCTATCACATGGGCGCACCAGAGTAGGCCATCCAGCAAAGACGTACATTGACCAACTCTGCGCGGATACTGGTTGCTACTCAGAAGACCTCCCATGGACAATGAGTGATAGGGACGTTTGGCGAAAGATTGTCATGGATATCCGTGCTACTAGCACGACATGATGATGAAAACTTGGGAAGCCAAAATTTCAGGGTTGCAGGTCCAATTCGGCTCGGTATCTTTTTAATTTGGTCCCGCAATAAGCCTGGTTCCAAAATGGTATAATATGTTGGGCTACAAAGCTAGGAAGAAAGGAAGAAAGGAAGAAAAGCAAATGAAAGATGAAGAAAACAGAAAGAAAGAAACAAACAAAAAACAAAGAAACAAAATCAGAAAGACAGGAAGAAATTTAAGAGAGAAAGAAAGAAAGAAAGAAAGAGAGAAAGAAAGAAAGAAAGAAAGAATGAATGAAAGAAAAGGAGGTGAAAGAAGAAGAAGAAGAAGAAGAAGAAGAAGAAGAAGAAGAAGAAGAAGACAGAGAGAAAGAAAGAGGAGAAAAACGAAAGAAATAGAAGTGAGATGAAAATGAAATGAAAGAAGAAAAAACAAAGAGAAAGAAAGAAGAGAAGAACGAAGGAAAACGAAGTAAGAAAATAAAATAGAAAGGGGAAAAAGAAAGATAGAAATAAAAAAGAAATGAAAGAAAACAAAAAGAAGAAAAACGAATGAAAAAAAGAAAAAGACGAAAAAAAAGAAATAAAGAAGAAAACAAAGAAAGAAAACGAATGAAAAAAAAAGAAAAACAACGAAAAAAAAGAAATGAAAGAAGAAAACAAAAAGAATGAAAAAACGAAATGAAAAAAAAGAAAAAGACGAAAAAAAAGAAATGAAAGAAGAAAACAAAAGAAAGAAAAACGAATGAAAAAAGGGAAAAGAAGAAAAAAAAGAAATGAAATGAAAGAAAACAAAAAGAAAGAAAACGAATGAAAAAAAAGAAAAAGAAGAAAAAAAGAAATGAAAGAAAAACAAAAGAAAGAAAACGAATGAAAAAAAAGAAAAAGACGAAAAAAAAGAAATGAAGAAGAAAACAAAAGAAAGAAAAAACGAATGAAAAAAAAGAAAAAGAAAGAAAAAAAGAAATGAAGAAACAAAAGAAAGAAAAACGAATGAAAAAAAAGAAAAAAGACGAAAAAAAAGAATGAAAGAAGAAAACAAAAGAAAGAAAAACGAATGAAAAAAGAAAAAGAAGAAAAAAAAGAAATTGAAAGAAGAAAACACAAAGAAAGAAAACGAATGAAAAAAGGAAAAAAGAAGAAAAAAAAAAATGAAAGAAGAGAAACAAAAGAAAAAAAACGAATGAAAAAAAAAGAAAAAGACGAAAAAAAAGAAAGAAAGAAGAAAACAAAGAAAGAAAAAACGAATGAAAAAAAAAGAAAAGAAGAAAAAAAAGAAATGAAAGAAGGAAAACAAAAACAAAACGGATGAAAAAAAGAAAAAGAAAAAGAAAAAAGAATGAAAGAAGAAAAAAAAGAAAGAAAAAGAAAGAAAAAAAAAAAGAAAAAGAGAAAAAAAAAGAAATGAAAGAAGAAAAAAAAAGAAAGAAAAAACGAATTAAAAAAAGAAAAAGAAAAAAAAGAAATGAAAGAGAGAAGAAAAACGGAATTAAACAAAAAAACGGATGAAAAAAAGAAAAAAAGAAGAAGAAAAAAGAAATGAAAGAAGAAACAAAAGAAAGAAAAACGAATGAAAAAAAAAAGAAAAAGAAGAAAAAAACAAAAATGAAAGAAGAAAAAAACAAAAAAAAACGATTGAAAAAAAGAAAAGAGAAGAAAAAAGAAATGAAAGAAGAAAAAAAAAAGAAAAACGAATGAAAAAAAAAAAGAAGAAAATAGGTCATAAGGGGGAAGGTCAGCAGGTTTATTATGATAAGTAGAACATTTCATGCAAATATCGATTATAAAATCAAATATTGATTTTGAAAATCAATAAAGTGATCGATGGTTGGTGCTACCCAAAGGGGTGTATGGGTAGCAGTACCTGAACGTGTAAAGCTGAAAACATCTGGCATACTGACACACTGACATTCGTATTTATTATTTGAGATTTAAAAATGTGTGTAGTAATTGTCTCCAATGCTTGAATATTCCTGGAGTAATAATTCAAACAAGCAGGACCTGTGGATATACCACAGTATGATTATTTAATTATTACAACTTTTGATATTGCTAGATAGTTCAATAAGTATAAAGTATAATAATCTTGATTTCTCTCTCTCTCTCTCTCTCTCTCTCTCTCTCTCTCTCTCTCTCTCTCTACTCTCTCTCTCTCTCTCACAACACACACACACCACAAACACATTCTTTTTTCTTTCTTTCCCTCTTTTCATCTTTTCATTATGTTACATTGAAACAGACTAGCGTTATCGTTTCCGCGCGCTCACCCCCTCTCTTTTATCAGTCTCCCACTTTCCTTATTTCCTTCTTATATTTTTTCTGTGTATCATGTCCTTTTCTTCCCTTTTTTTCATAATAAGAACGGAATGATTCTTTATTTAGCTGATGTGACAACACCGATATGAAATGAGAATTCGGTGGATAAGCAACAGCAGATAATCAATATTTCCATTTTTGCATTTCACCTTGGACGATTTGGACGGTTTCATATTTAACCGGAGGGTGTTGCAAGATAACAACGGTCGTACAATTAAGGAACATGACTGTTAAAGTGCGTAACGTTAGCCTCTGCTTTAAGTAACTTTGTTTGTTTGTTTGTTTGTTTTACGGCATATCAACCCCAGGGGGTCATTTAATGCCGGCAAAGTTTTGAAATGAATTCATTTTTAATGGATACTCAATTTTTTTATAAACACATTTTTCTATTTAACCCATAGATGGGACCCTAACAGGTACTACCACTCATGGTCAGAGTGGCCCAGGGAGCAATGGTGATGAAGGGGTGCTCTACATCCCCAGACCTCCAGAACTGGTACTTCACCACCTGTTAGAGTTTAATGTCATACCCAGGACATGAAGACCCTCAGCCACCGCCTTCTAGCACCCATATAATAAAAAGGGCTTGGGGCTTGCCATGAGGACAATAGAGCTGGGGCAATCATATAGGTGCTAGGGATAGACGTGACTAGCCGATTGATCGGAGGGGTCCTCTCCGACCACCCGTCTAGCCTAAGTAAGGGTCTAAGTGGAGTGTTGCAGGTCATGGACTGCTCATCCACCAAAACTCTGTCCTTAAGCATCACGGGTCGCCACTCACGGCTTACCCCTCTGCAGAGGTGCAGTCGGTCTATTCTAACGCCCCCACCCGACAGGGCGGTTTATGTACCTAGTAATCTCTTGTGAATATTGCTACAGACAAAAAGATTTCGATAACTTTTCAGCAGATAATCGGCAAATCTATTAATAATGGAGATTCGCTTACGGTTTTGTCTGTAACAAAAACTACGTCACTGCTTACGTCACACTACGTCATAAAATAGAATAAATACACTCAAAATCTGAGCATGCAATGTTACACAGTCTTCATTGTTTTTTCAAACAAGTTTTAATAAATACATACCTGGTGTTAACTATCTATACATAGTTTGTTTTATTTTAATATATATTTAAAGTTATCTGAACTAAGTTTCCATTTCAATTTTTTAATTTTTTACTCCTTTAATAAATTCATTTTATTTTTTACTCTTTTAATAAATTTGATGATTTTGCTTTACTTATGATACAAACTCACTGATATTAAATTTTCAACTCCCTTCCCCTCAGACAATATTTATTTTACGTCGCCCAGAGGGCGTTTTTTTATTTTGCTAGTAAAAATAAAAAAAATGAATTATAAAAAGCTTCACTCGTAGGTAATTGAACTTTGTGGCGAGAAAGAATAATTGATTTATCTATTCAGTTCATCATGTCAGTGCTCGTCAGTTTAAAGAAACGAAAAAGAAAGGAAAAAGAAAAAGGAAAAAGAAAAGAGAGAAAAGAATGAAAGAATTATTGGCTGTGAGAATTGCAGGGGGAAACGTGACTTCTAATCTTAATGCTTTTAAAAATGAAAAGAAAATGACGAGAGAGACGGTAAGAGAAAAAGGAGTGAGGGGAGAGAGAGAGAGAGAAGAGAGAGAGAGAGAGAGAGAGAGAGAGAGGAGAGAGAGAGAGAGAGAATTAGTAACAAGAAAAATGACGGAGAGAGACGGTAAGAGAAAAAGGATGGAGGGGAGAGAGAGAGAGAGAGAGAGAGAGAGAGAATTAGTAACAAGAAAAATGACGGAGAGAGACGGTAAGAGAAAAAGGAGTGAGGGGAGAGAGAGAGAGAGAGAGAGAGAGAGAGAATTAGTAACAAGAAAATGACGGAGAGAGACGGTAAGAGAAAAAGGAGTGAGGAGAGAGAGAGAGAGAGAGAGAGAATTAGTAACAAGAAAAATGACGGAGAGAGACGGTAAGAGAAAAAGGAGTGAGGGGAGAGAGAGAGAGAGAGAGAGAGAGAGAGAGAGGGGGGGGAATTAGTAACAAGAAAAATGACGGAGAGAGACGGTAAGAGAAAAAGGAGTGAGGGAGAGAGAGAGAGAGAGAGAGAGAGAGAGAGAGAGAGGGGGAATTAGTAACAAGAAAAATGACGGAGAGAGACGGTAAGAGAAAAAGAAGTGAGGGGAGAGAGAGAGAGAGAGAGGGGGGGAATTAGTAACAAGAAAAATGACGGAGAGAGACGGTAAGAGAAAAAGAAGTGAGGGAGAGGAGAGAAGAGAGAGAGAGAGAGAGAGAGAGAGGGGGGGAATTAGTAACAAGAAAAATGACGGAAGACAGAAATAGAAAAGTGAGAGAGACAGACAGACAGACGACAGACAGAAATTAGAGACATTAAAAGAAAAATTTCGGAGAGACAGAAAGATAAAAAAAGGGGGTAGAGACAGAGACAGAGAGACAGAAAGAGGGGAACAGAAAGAGAAAAAAAAGGTAAAGATAGATAGATAGATAGAATGAGAGACAGACAGAGAGACAGAGACAGTCAGACAGACATAAATTAGAAACCATAACAAGAAAAACAGAGACAGAAAGAGAAAAAAAGCGAAGAGAGAGAGGGGGGAGACAGACAAACAGACAGAGACAGAGACAGAGAGACTAACAAACAAAAATTAGAAAACAAAAAATAAAAAATGAGGGAGAGACAGAAAGAGAAAAAAGTGGAGAGAGAGAGAGAGAGAGAGAGAGAGAGAGAGAGAGAGAGAGAGAGAGAGGAGAGAGGGGGCGGAGAGAGAGTGTGTGTGAGAGAGAAACTGACACAGAAATTAGAAACAATAAAAGAAAAATGACAGACAGAAAGAGAACAAAATTGAGTGTTAGAGAGAGAGAGAGAGAGAGAGAGAGAGAGAGAGAGAGAGAGAGAGAGAGAGAGAGAGAGAGAGAGACTAACAAACACAATTAGAAACAAAAAATAAAAAAATGAAGGAGAGGCTGAAAGAGAAAAAGTGGAGACAGACAGACAGACAGACAGACAGACAGAAATTAGAAACAATAAAATAAAAATAACGGTGAGAGAGAAAGAGAAAAAAAGGGTGCCTAGACAGATAGAATTTGAAGTCAGAGAGGAACAATCGAAACCATACGACCACAAAATCGGCAAAATACTCAGAAGAGTCCTGGAGACCTGTGACCCGTGTAAACCTGAGTAGACTAAATGTCCCTCAGAATCCAGTGAAATACCACCAGTTAAAATTTTTTAGAAAATACGCAAGTAGTGAAATAGTAGCCGTGTTATAGTCTTTAAAGGCGTTAATGAAATAAGCATTGGGATAATTCTAATTCAAATCATCCAGAAAAAGTAAAATTGTCACCAACACTCTCCGCTTTTCTGAAATCTTATCCAGGTGTGGACTATGTTAATTTTGGAGAGCTAAAAATCGACAAAACTCCGTCAATATTTGGAACTGGAAGCATACATTTTGGGGACTGTCTAATCTTAATATAGTCCACACCTGAACAAATTTTCAGAAGAATTGAAGTGCAATATTTTCACTTATGTTCTAGCTTCGTATCTGAGCAAAAGCCAAACTATTTTTTGGTAAAAATAATGTTCAATATATATGAAATAATAATAGAAACATTTCTTTCACAGATGCATGCCACATGCTAGGGGAAAAAATCAGATATCATTAATAACTTAAAATTGTTAATTTTAAGACTTTTAATAGCATTTTTGGATTTCGGGAGCAAAAATGCTTTTATAAACCAATTTTTCGTAGTAGGGAAGCTCTAGAACTCATTTTAAAGACACAAATAGATTACAAAACGTCGCCATTTTTCGTGAACCCCACTAAATTTGGAGAGCTTAAAATCTACATAACTCCGCCAATTTTTGGAATTGGAAGCTCAAATTTTGGGGATTGTCTAACTTTAACAACTTTAACATAACCCAAACCTGGACAAATTTTCAGAACAAGGGAGTGGCTGATATAGCCTGGATGATTTGACATAGAATCATCCATTGACGTAAAGGTTAGTTGGTTGGTTGGATTTACGGCATGTTGACCTCGGCTTATTTTATACCGAAGACGTTTTTGTTTCCAACAGATAATCAAACAAATATAAGAAATAATAGTGAAGGGAAGGTTTAGCTCAGTCGGTTAATCATCCACCTAGGGATCCCAATATTCCGTGTTCGCCATTCACGAACAACAATAGCAAAATGTGGAGGATGAAAATCAAGTCTTCAATATTCTAGTAAGTATTGACAACTGACGTATGTAAAACTTGTAAATTCTTTAAAATAAGGAGTGTGCCCCCTGGTGGCTATAAAATAGAAACAATCCTGAAACCGTGTAAAATATTTCAGATTTGCTGTTAATATGGATATTAGAGGTTAATCTGGTGGCCTTTCATAGCGTTTGTTTATAATGTGGTGAGATCACGCCGGAAAGTCATTTATAATGATAGCAGCACAAAGAAAGGCGTGCTTTGAACCCATGATGTCAGATAAGTAGGCCGTTTTACGACTTTATGAACAATTCAAGTAAAGGCCAATAGGTGGACTTGGTAGTGACATTGTCCGAAGGCACCCTTTTCCTTTTCTATTCGGTAAAGACACTTACTTTCCAAATATTACGTGTGTAAATATATACGTCCGTTTGAAAATGCGATGATTTGATTTATTTGTTTAATGGCATACCAACCTTCATGAGTTATTTAATACCAAAGTAATCCGTAACCCGGGTAATGGGAGATACGTTGGGCAATGGTTAGAGTTGTAGTAAATGTACTCGTCGGTCCGACTTCAAATCCCGGACGAAGCTACAGTTCACATAGCGCTAATACCCTTGAGAAAGGTATGAATCCAACTACTTTCCCTCCAGCTATATGTAAATAGTAGGACAGACTGGGTTGTTTAATCTTGGTTAGGCAACCAATCTAGGAGAAGGAAAACTCTGAATTCAAACATGTTAAACTCCGTTTGGGATGGTGGGTACTAGAATATTTACTAATTTTAATACATTTTCTTAAAATTTGCAATGCCACACTGTACTTTGGACAGCACTTGGGTTAGACAGGCGGTCGGAGATGCCCCATAAGATTCAATAAGTTGGGTATATCAAGCCCTAGCACCTATATCATTGTCACTGTCATATTCTTTAAATTTTTCTTATGTCTTTAATGGAAATTAATTCATTTGAATATATATATAGAGAGAGAGAGAGAGAGGGGGGAGAAGAGAGAGAGAGAGAGAGAGAGAGAGAGAGAGAAGAGAGAGAGAGAGAAGAGAGAGAGAGAGAGTTACCAAAACCCCAGCACGAGAAGTCTTGATACAACTTTATCAAGCAAAGTTTATTAGGTTTTGAATTCAAATTTCTCCTTCTCCTAGAATTGTTGCCCAACCCAGGTTAAAGAGCTCAGTCTACCCAATTATATATATATATTATATATTAATATATATATATATAATATATATATATATATATGAGAAGTATCAAAAACTTGGTAGTAAGGAATGATTCTATATGTGATTTCTAAGATACACTGTATTATTATTGTATGGTCCAGTATGTATAAATACAGTGAATCTTTAAATCAGTAAAGAGAGCTCAATGTATAATAAACTTTTTAGATTATATACAGAGCAATATTTATCTTAGAAAGGAAGGAAAAACTTAACACCGTAATTCCATAATAAATTTATTTCGACCAAAATTGGGGCCTATATAAATCTAAATTGATTTAATATAGCTCCCCAAAATCCAGTCTCATCAGATGGAAGATCAGGTTATTTGAATTGCATAACTGAATTTTTTTTACGTTGGTCGAAATAAATTTATCATGGAATTACGGTGTTGAGTTTTTCCTTCCTTTCTAAGATATATATATAATATATATATTATATATATATATATATATATATATATATATATATATATATATATATATATATATAAGAAAAATGGAAATGATCCCGGCGGTATGTAAGTATATAACAAATTGAAAAAGCAACAAGGCGTTTCAGATTGATGATATCTTAATGTAGGAGCCTACTTTTATAACGTTTCGTTGTTAAGCAAACTATCGACAGGGCATATATATATATATATATATTATATATATATATATATATATATATATATATATGGAAACATGAAAAAAACAGAACTTACAAACCACTGTTTTTTAAGTTTTCTCCATATAAATGAATACCCTGACAATTGTTTGCTAACCAAACTTACAACACATTATAACATGAACTCTTACATTAAAATATCATTCTTCTGAAACACCTAGTTGTTTTCTCAATCTCAGTAGTTTTCTCTCTCTCTCTCTCTCTCTCTCTCTCTCTATATATATATAATATAATATATATATATATATATATATATACGCGTATGTTTTCAAGTATGTTTTATTGTCTGACTATGAAGTATTGAGCTCTTGAAATAAGCTCTCTACTCGTATGCCACAATAAGTTGAACAATAAAAACTCATAAATTTTTAACCTACTTAACATTTGACAATATAATTCCCCTTTTGGGTATATTTTATATTTACTATAATGTTTTCGAACTGAATAAAGTGAAACAAAAGATTATCTCCAATCATGAAGTTTTAATTTGTAACTCAAGGAGGGATTCAAGGAAGTCAAACTATATCGGACTGATTAAAAATGGCACTAGAATTTAACGTGTTTGTGCAAGTATTTTGGTATGGTTTTCTGATCGTAAAAATATCTTCTGGTAATTCTAAGGAGAAGGGTCATTCCTAAAAATGAGCTAACTAAGTGAGTACTCCTGTACTATTACTTTTTTAATAAATTAAACATTGTACTTCTTTTATACAACAACAAAATAAATGAAATTATTCTAATTAATCATTATTCTAACGACTCCATTGAAATCTATTAGATTTCCATACGCTGCAATTGAATGAGTGTAGCGAGATGGTGATTTTCCTGAGTTTTGCGAGAACTACTATTAGAAAAGAGAGGAAGAAGAATTAAGAGATAGTAAAGTTTTTTAAAAAAGTGATGAGCACAAAAACGTTTGTCGTATGTTTGACCGGGGCATGAGCCCCCGAATGGAGAATTGAATGTCAACCGGAAGTTTCGGGTGTTGACCGGAACCGTAAGTCACGTGGTGACGTGGAACGACGAAGAAAAATACCGGCCTCTTTTTGCTTTCGGACGCGTAGGGTACGGACCGGAACTCTGGTCCCTGTTGTGGGATCACAGTAATTTAACAGTGTCCCCTCTCTCTCTCTTTCTCTCTGCCTTTCCTCCTCTCCGACACAGCCCACGAGACTAGCCCTGGAAATAAAAGCTAAGCAGCTTGTGACGATATATTTCTCGCGTTGTACCTTTTTATCGACAAGATGACTGCCACGTATCGAACACCTTTTTAGTGGAGTGAATTTGGAGGCACGTTGACAAGACCTGCTATACGACATATATCGATATTAGAACGTTACATATATCCGTTTTGGTATCGTGAATATATCGCTACCGCCACGTTACATGAGCTATATTTATTAAATTTTAAAATGACTTGTTTAGTTGAGTTAAATGTTAAACTATTAAAATACAACATGATGACATGTATCTAAAACAATTGAAATTATTTATTATAAATTATTTTAATTTATTATCTAGATATATAAATGAATTACTTATATGATATTTAGTAATTGCATTTCAGCGCTAATACCCTTCGGAAAGGTATGAATCCTACTCTACCTCCAGCTATGGGTAAATAGTAGGGAAGACTGGGCTCTTTAACCATGGTTAGGCAACCGGTTTAGAAGAAAGAAAACTCTGAATTCAAACCCGATAAACTCCGCTTAAGAAATTGACCTTGTGTCGCATCCTGCTCATGCGAAGGGGTTGGTAAATATATATATATGATATTTAGATTAAGATAATAAATGTTAATCTTAAGTAATAAGTACTAAGTACTTTTTAAGTATTATCTGCGTTATTCGGACTATTGTCCCCATCTTTATTGTTATTTGTACAACGTTTTGGCCGATATACCATCCGGCCTTCTTCGGGTATTTCTTTTGGAACTCGGGAACTTTCCAATTGGGCACATGGTCGAGTGGATAAGGTAGTTAGGTTAAGACAGTTCTAAGTGACAGTTATCTCTTGATCGCGAGTTCAATCCTGAGAAGAGACAGTTAGAAAAAAAAATTAACACAAGAATGTTCCCGAGTTCGAAAAGAAGGTTCCCGAGTCCGAGAAGGTTCCCGAGTCCGACAAGAAATACCCGAAGAAGGCCGGAGGGCATATCGGCCGAAACGTTGTACAAATAACAATGAAGATGGGGACAATAGTCCGAATAACGCAGATAATACTAATCTTAAAACCTCATCTCAAACATTCAGAGAAATACTTTTTAAGTATCACAAACGGACCCCCGCATTTTCAGCACACATGTCAGGTATGTAACCTTTGACCTGACCTCGTTCAAATTTCGGAAATTTAAGTCAAGTACAAATAATCTTTTTTAATTTAAATTTTACAGACAATGTTATATGGCCATCTCTTGTATTTTTTTTCTTTCTTAAGATTTCTTCTGAATTCTGGGTGATACTGGGCGATACTGAGATGTCCTGATTTGTTATTTGTTCTTAATAACAACACAAGACATTACTTTGGTGAATTCACGTTTTATTTTTTTTTAGATCTGGATCTACAATCACCCGAGTGAGAATTTACCTAATCGAACGAGAAACGCCATTGCGTCCTTCTCATTCAACAGTCAACAAGAAAAGATTATCTAAAACTCTCTAATCACGGTTCAAACTCACGAACAGAATTGTAGGTCAAAAAAGTGTATGGGACGTCAGTCAAAATCCCCTGCAACACTTATTTTGAATTCAAATAAATATACAACACTAACAGTGCTTAATTAGTAGGAGATCCATCAATTATGTAACAGAATATCGAATTTCATAATATATATGAAAAAAAACAAAAACAAAAAAAAAAAAAACAAACGCTGATATTATCTTATAAACAGATAAAAAATTCGATAGGTATTTCTGATATCCTATAATTCAACAGTGTCGTCGGGAATAGGATGAAACTAAACATATTTTAAACAGAAAGAAAAAAGTAAGAACCGAAAGTTACGACAGAACACATAAAGTTGGATACACGCACTGGCACACTTGAACGTGCAGGTGTCAACATATTACTCAGCAAACTGCTTTTTTCAAAACCTCAGTCGATGGAATCCTGAACTCAAAAAGATGGATGAACTACCAGAAATCCTAAAATAACTGGTAAATAACTCACAACACCTGATCATGCCATAAACCAGACAGCGTAATATAGAATGGCAGATATCGTATTTAAGGATAAATAATGGAGAATAGAGCAGACAAAACGTTGGGAATAACAGAGACTTATAGTTATGTCACCCTGAAAACTTAGTTTCTCGTAAGATTGGCTATTTATTGTTACTGTTAGTGTTGATATAATTGTTATTTTTTAATCACACAAGATGGTTAATGGTTGCAAGTTGAAAAACCGAAATTTAGAAAAAAAAAAAGGGAGTATGAGTTCGAATTAAAATAACGCCCTTTGTTCATGCTAACACAGACAAAAAGTTACTAATATTCTAAAAGTTAAGCATTTTACGTAAACTTCAGTGTATTATGTATTATTTAGACTTTTTGGACTGTTGTTTCCATCTTTATTGTTGTTGTATACTCTACCTATGAACATTAATTGGTATGTCCCAATCCTCATGAATACAGGAGTATTATGCTGACTATGTAGTGTTATGCTACAAGTGGTTTACCTTCTTCGCACCGTTAGCAAAAATTGTATTTTGTTAATGTTATAAAGAATCCATTTCATTTCCAACTTCTGTTTGGGGATTTCACATTTAGTAACCTTTGTTAAGTTATTATAATTGTTCAAATAAAATTGGTTAAAGATAATAGAATACTTATTGTTTTGGAATTTGTTTATGCTTAGGGGGTCAGCTAGATCTGGAATGATAATCAGAAACTGTTGAACCGGCACACACACATAAGCATACATACACACACATAAACAAATACCCCCCCCACACACACACACACACATGCAGAGAGTTTGGAAGGCATGAGACAGAACCAAGTGGACCACCACAAGCAACAACTTCAGTTCCGGAGATATTCTATAGAAGAGATTTTTATTTCGAAATATTAAGAATAAATAACAGGTTAACAAACAACACCATAGTTACCTTATTTCTCTTTACTCTTGTATTGTGATAGCCTTTAAAACCAACCACCAAACCAAATGCTTAATCGTAAAAGTAAAAAAAAAGAAGAAAAGTATTTTATTAATTCACAGACATTTTTATAATCATCCCAAACAAAATTGATAACTCTTAAAAATAAGAATATCCTAGTGTTTCTTCTCATTTAATATCACGTTCTAGCCTCATATCCATGGCAACATTGGCTCCAAAATCCGTCGGTTGATTTTCGGAGTCGTAAATTGGATCCCTCAAGCGAATCACTACCTTGATTTTCAACTTCAAAGGCAAAAGTCAAGCTACCTAACACGAAAGTAGTATCAGATATCAGTTCATTATAACCTGTGTGACTTACAGGAAATGTAGGTTTATTTAACGAGTGGTAGAGTTAGGAAGGGACTTCGATCATCAGACCTTCAATTGTTTCATTCTTGTATTTGTCAACTGTTGGCGTTTTCCAACTGATTGGCTCTTGTAATGGATGCCCTCGAAAAAAAGGAAAAATAAGCACCTTGGCTCGTTGCTCAATGAAGGAGCAGTTATCCTTGGCGAGCACGGCCTAATCGATCAATTTTTTTACTTCTTTTTATCCGGTAATTACAGAGGAGAAAAGGGGATTTTTGGTTCGATGATGCAACTGATGAGAAATTAATCATACTTATAGGATTTACGATCGATGATTTGCTGTACAAACAGGAAGAGGAACGAGTCTCAGGAAAACAGTCTGTGAGAGATAATCAATAAAATTAATTACACACAGACGCACACACAGACACAATCATACAATCACACAATCAAACACACGGAACACACACACACACACACACACACACACACACACACATATATATATATATATATTTACCCACTCCTCCACCCGAGTAGGATGTGACACAAGTTCAATTTCGAGTGAAAATGAAAGAAAGCGAAAAGATTGGAAAATACTTAGACCTTGCTAGAGAACTGTGGAAACTTTGGAACATGAAGGTGAAGGTCGTACCAATCGTGGTTGGTGCCCTTGGAACGATCCCCAAAGCACTGGAAAAGAATTTGGGTGAACTGGAAATCAGAAGAACCGAGACCATCTCAACTACAGCACTGTTGGGATCGGCTAGTATACTCAGAAGAGTCCTGGAGACCTGAGGAGACTTGCTGTCACACAACCTCCAGTGAACCTATAGCTACGGTAGATGTTAAAAACTCCTAATTAGGATAATAAACAGAAGTGGGAAGAAAAACAATTACATGGGTACTTCAAGCGTAAAACTCAAGAGATAACCCAGCAAAAAGTATGACAAACACATGGACCCTGCCAGAGAACTGTGAAAACTGTAGAACATGAAGGTGAAAATCATACCAATTCTAACTGGTGCATTTGGAACGGTCCCCAAAGCTCAGGAAAAGAATTTGGGTGAATTGGAAATCAGAGGAAGAATCGAGACCATCCAAACTACACTGCACTGTTAAAATCGGCTAGAATACTCAGAAGAATCATGGAGACATGAGGAGACTTGCTGTCACTCAGCCTCCAGTGAACCACCGTCTACGGCAGGTGTGAAAAAAGAAGGGGCAAGAGCAAATCATCTTGAGGCAACACTGCTATTTGTAGATCTCTCCAAAGTATTTAACTCCATACACGGGAAAAATTGAGCAGATACTACTAGCATATGGCCTTCCTAAAGAAACAGTTACTGCTATAATAATGATCTACAAAGGCACTAAAGCAATGGTACGCTCACCTGATGGCGACACAAATTACTATCATATTACCGCAGGAGTTCTACAAGGAGATACGTTAGCTCCATACATGTTCATAATATAACTAGACTATATATTTCGAACATCATTAGATCCTATAAAAGAAAAAGGTCTCACACAAAAAAAGCAAGAAGCAGGCAAAATCAACCACATACTATTACTGATGCTGACTACGCACATGATCTAGCTCATATATAGGCACGTATAAGGAAGGCATGATTTGCCATAGACAGATTATCAATCATATGGAAATCCGATCTCACAAACAAGTTAAAGTGACAATTCTTCCAAGCCGTAGTTGTGTCAGTGCTACTGTATGGCTGCACCACTTGGACCCTAACAAAGCGACTAGAAAAGCTAGCTGGGAGTTGTACAAGAATGCTGCGACCGATCTTGAACAAATCGTGGAAACATCACTCTAAAAGATGGCAGCTGTACGTCCACTTGCCACCTATCACACAAACCATCCGAGTGAGACGAACAAGACATGCTGGACACTGCTGGAGAAGCAAGGACGAACTCATAATTGACGTTCGCCGGTGGAAACCAGCACATGGGCACGCGAGGGAGGGCCGCCCAGCAAAGACCTACATTGATCAAGTCATTGAGGACCTACCGAAAGCGATGAGTGATAGGGACTGTTGGCGAGAGGTTGTCATGGATATCCGTGCTGTTGGCGCGACATGATGATGATGATGAAGGACCAATTATCTCAAAGTGAAAATAGATAAGACGCAGCAATATAGCAAGTGTAGATTGTGAAAATATAGAGAGTAATTGATTTATCACATAGTAAGCGAAAGCAGCAAACTTGCACAAAAGAAGTACAAGGATAGACATGACTTGGTAAAAAGGTAATCCAAAGAGTACTGTAAAATAATTAAAATTTGACCGGACTACGAAATGCTATATGCACAAAACAGAAGACATCCAATAGAATGAGACGCAGTGATGCTGATAACTTTTTGATATGATGCGTCATGGGACGCACATACTTGCATTGAAAGAGTCCCCGGGGAAAATGTATGGGTCCCAGCTAAAGCCGCCTAATTCCCACTTTGTAACCTACTCTGTGTAATTAGTTTCTAAGAAACTATTGAAATATTTTTACAGTTAGCTTGAAATGGTGGGAGGTAGAAAAAACAAAAATACTGGGACGCATGGATACGATTTTACTGCGTCCTTTTATATTTTGGTGCGTCAGGGACGCAGAACACGTACCTACCAGCATCTCTTGCATAAAAATTCAGGAATTTTGCGATACAAACGAATCACCTAATTCGGTCAAAAAACCAAACGAAGTATTACTTAAGAAGAAAAAATGAAATTTTTGGCTATTCCGGTTGATCATAGAGTGAAAATGAAAGAAAGCGAAAAGATAGTTATATTCACTGGACAGTGCTAGAGAAGTAAGGAAGAACTCATAAGTAACATTCTCATACTCCACCTACACATGTATACCTCATAGTGTCAGAGCAGCAAAAATGTACATTGATCAGCTCAGTACGGATACTTGATGTCAAGAGGAGGACTTGCCAGGAGTGAGGAGTGATAGGGAATTGTGTTGAGAGAGTGTGTGTGTGTGTGTGAGTGAGAGAGAGAGAGAGAGAGAGAGAGGAGAGAGAAGAGAGAGAGAGAAACAGAGAGAGAGAGAAAGGGGAGGATAGTATTAGGAATCCGTTCTTTTAGTGTGAGAATATATATATATATATATATGTGTGTGTGTGTGTGTGTGTGTATTTGGGCAGCATTTATTTAATTTATGCATGTTGAATTAAACAACAGATACATCTCCTGTTTCATTTTCATTAAATTATTTAAATGTCCCTTAAGAGATTGCAGTTTCCCAGAAAATGAAAATACATACATCGGCTTCACCTCAACCACATTGTCACGTCGTCTAACCCTCCATTTAACAGATAACAGCTCCATTTTACAACACCTAAAATTACATTCATGCTCACACTCTAATTACCGAAATATTCTAACGGAAAATACACACATTCTGCACAAAGAAAAAAAAATAAACAAAAACTCCAAATACTAGAAGTATTATACATAAAACAATACAAACCATCCTTGAACAAAATTAATTTCAAATGAGGTACACACATTTTAAAATGCCTATAGCACCTTTCCCATCAATTCTTCTACTTCCAGCATTCACATTAATATATATATATATATATATATATATATATATATTATATATATATATATATTATATAACATATATATATATATGATACTTATGATTTTTTTATTATCTTATCGATTTTTTATTTTATTTTTTGTTTTTACTTCCTACGATCGATTACACGCATACACACACACACTCATATATATATATATATATATATATAATATATATATATATATATTATATGACACACACATATATATATACATATATATGTATGTTTGTGTGTATGTGTCAAAGAAAGGTCATAGATACCGGTCATATTAACAGTTATAAATTTATTTCCACCTTTATCTATTTGATACTCAACCTGTGTACCCGAAAGAAATGGTTCATTATATATATATATATATTATATATATTATATATATATATATATATATATATATATATATATATAATGGTAGGTGTGACGCTCTACCTCAGATGCTAAAACAATCTCCTTGGTCTAGTGCTATTGAAAAGGGTATAGACTCCCTCGCTGACTGGCTGATACCGACTTTAGGCCGCCCCGTCTACTTTACTTACTTTTTACTATATATATATTAGTAGTAGCTGTAATCTGAACTACTGAAACAAGTCAAAGATGATTTTGTTTTTTAAGGTATCAAGTGAAGAAATTCACACCGATGATTCCAACCCAAAGACTTTTACTGATAATCATATAGAAAACTTGATTGACGACATGCAGATGTGTATATTTGTTTTTCTTGTCTTGGTTAATCCAGCATATACGTACTATCATCCACTGAAACCGAAAGAGATCTGGCTTTTTCAAAAAATAAAAATAAATAAGAAGATATATCACTAAATGTTAGAATCATTTACGAAAGCGGCATCGAAAAGTTCTTAGGATAAGAAAACTCCTGATCAACCTTATTTATATTCCCTCTTCAACGCCCCCTGATCTTCCGTTTATGATCTATGGGACATAAACAGGTGCATTCTTTAGAGATCTACATCCTTTGCTAATTAGCGTGTGAGGGATGTGCAGGGGTGGGTGGGAAGTGTTGATGATCAGAGTCATTTTGACAGTCAGACTTTGGGTAGATAGTTGGTGGAAACGAATGGATCTGTTTGGGTTGAGATAAAATAGCTCACTAATTCGAGCATTTAGTAGAATAATTATCTAAATTTGGTCTCTATATATCATAGATCATTTATGTTCATTGTACCTTTCCTCTGAGCTCTTTTCAGCCCAGGCTAGAGATCAAATTTTCAGAATATTGGCGCAACAAGATCTTCCACATCCGGAGCTCTGAACTTATCAAAAGTGATTATTTGTATTATTCAGACTATTGTCCTAATCTTCATTGATATCAGTACAACGTTTTGGTGGATATGCCTTCCGGCCTTCTTTATGTATTTCTTCTCGGACTCGAGAACCTTCCCCGACTCGGAAACTTCTTGTCGTAATCGGGAACATTCTTGTCGTAATCGGGAGCCATCACAGAACTTTGAAAATTCAGAGAAATTAACAAAACGAATTTGGTTTTGTTTGTCGGAAATTTTAAGATGAAGCTTGATAATTTGCATTACTTAGATTTTTTGGACTATTGTCCTCATCTTTATCGTTATATACACAACGTTTCGCCCGATGTGACTTTCAGGTTTTTCTTGTCAAACTCGAACACATGGCGCAGCGGGTATAAGCTTTGAGTTAATACAGCTCTAACTGACTTTCCTCTGTAGGTTGCAGGTTCAATCTTCACAATGGTGAAAAGAACATAGAATACTTAACATAGATTAACATTTGTACCTTGTCGTTTTTAATGGAATGAGAACTATCTATCCCGATTGATTTAATAAAATGTTCGGTTCGAAGTTCCGTAAAGGTTCCCGATTATGACATGAAGACTCCCAAGTTCAACAAGAATGTTCCTGAGTTCGAAGAAAAGGTTCCTGACTTAGACAAGAAACACCCGAAGAAGGCCAGGGGGCATTCGGCCGGAATGGTGTCTATATAACAATAAAGACGTGGACTGCAGTTCGAAAAATCTAAATAATGCAAATTTGTTTTTTATTTATTTTACTGGTTCTCTGTCTATCTTTCTAAATTAATAAATAGATAAACACCAACACATGAGTTCAAATACTGGACAAGGTTTCTTGCGTTTCACTTCACGATAATAGTTTAGGGAAAGGCATAAGATCCACTTTTACCCACTCTAAATATTAAGACAGACTGGCTTATTTAGCCTTGATTAAGCAACAAGTCTAGGCGAAGGAAAACCGAGGATTAAAACCAGCT
>CM042143.1:113645993-113650993 GCA_023376005.1 Doryteuthis pealeii | reverse complement strand
GAGAGAGAGGGAGAGAGAAGAGAGAGAGAGAGAGGAGAGAGAGAGAGAGAGAGAGAGTAAGGCGGGTGGGGGGAGACACACACACACACACACATATGGACATACACACACATACACGGATATACACATGCAAATACACATAATCTTTCGTGCATACATCATCATCCCCTTGACGAGCCCCTTCAGTCATGATTTGTCCTGTCACAACTATTGTCCCTTCCCGCTCACTTCCCAATTTGAAAGGGCTCATCAAGGGGGACCCGTTTTTAATGCGTTGAGACTATCAAGAGTTTCGTAACGACGGAGCTGAGAGACATACCCGAAGAATCCTTCCAGCAGGACAGAGAAGCGTGACAGAGAAAGATGTGTAAGTGCATTAAATTAAAGAGAGGTCTAGAGAAAACATTTATTTTGTTGTTAGGATTTTAAATGATTTCACTGGTTTACAAAGAAATTGAGGCTAGCACAAAACTAGCTGTTTTAACCTAATTTGAGGGTGCTGAATTCAGATTTGAAATCCGTTTTTACTCATCACCTCTAGTTTTTTTTAGATATGCATACTGTACATTTTGTACACATACTGTACATAAAGGCATATATGCACTCAGGGTTAATTTCTAATACTGTGTGACTTATGTCTTTTTTTTTAGTTATTATGCAATAAATGTGATAGCATTACATTATATATATATAGCTATATATCAAGACAGATTTTGGTAGTTAAGCGTAGCCAACACGTCTCAATCAACAGCCAGTAGTGCACTGGCTAGTAGAGCACTGGCAGTCAGCAGATCATCTAAGAAAACACATTTATAACTGTCTGTGGTACTATGAATTGTGTACATTGTGTCATCCAAGTATATTTATTCCGTCAATGTTCTTTATCTATCCAGTTCTATCTGTAATAAGCTGCTGCAACTGTTGAAATAAGCACGTATATACTCTGTATATACTAAAATGAGACTATTTAAAAGACAGAAAACTAGAGGTGATAGAGCAAAACTGTTTATAAATTTGAATTCACCGCACCCAAATTAGTAAAAAAAAAAAAACACCTATTCACATTCTTGCCTCAGACAAAAAATATTTTTTTGTAAACCAGTGTTTTTTGTGACAAAAGTCTCATTACTTTTCATATAAACTTCGTAGATAAAAGGTAACAGTTTCTTTTCCACAGAAGTACTTTTCAACATATTATCCTCCCTTGTTCATTCAGTTAACTCCTCGGTTAATATTATTGAAAGAGATCGAATAACATACGGTATTTTTTGTCCAGAATTCCAGCTAAAATAAACGGATAAAGTTACCGACACATATATGGTGTGTATATGTGGCGTTTTTCTTTTGTTTTCTCAGGTGTGTCTTTCTCTTTTATGCACTTAAATGGCCTCTCTTGTTGGACTTGTAAAAAAGCATTTGTCTAACATAAACAGATAATCCACATGTGCACCTATTTTGTACCCTTAAATAAGCAATCATCTTGTTTATGCAGGGTTGAATAACACAGGGAAATATTTCACGCATTCAAACCAAAAGACTAAATGCTAACTCTGAATTAATATATATATATATATATATATATATATATATATATATATATATATATATATATATATATATATATATATATATATATATATATATATATATATTAGTGTGTGTGTGTGTGTGTGTTTGTGTGTGTGTGTTCACGTTTATATGAACGCTAAAAAACTAGTGGCTTTTAAAATCTCAACCATTTGACTCATCTTAAGTTTGCGTAACCATGAAACTTATAGTTATGAGATTATAACATACATAATATCATAACTATTGATTATATATATATATATATATATAAGTTAAAAGAAAGGAAATGAATCCGACAATATGAGTAAGAAAAGGTGGAATGAAAACATCACACAATGCTGTTAAAGAAGAAAACAATTTATAATATAATCATAGCTGATACTGATCAATATTTCGATTTTACAAAAATCATCACCAGAGCTCATTCACTCCCGTAGTTGTTTGGGTCGGAGAGGAAAGTCAAAATGAGTTTACAAAACAAAAAAACCTTAATACTGCAAAAAACGAAAGACGTTACAATATTCACCAACGTGGGCATTTCGCGCCATATATATGTCGGGCATGTCTCATGTATATCTTTTGTCAACAAAGGAATTTTTTACGATTAATTTTTTGTTTTGTAAACTCATTTTGACTTTCCTCCCCGACCCAAACAACTACGGGAGTGAATGAGCTCTGATGATGATTTTTGTAAAATCGAAATATTGATCAGTATCAGCTATGATTATATTATAAATTGTTTTCTTCTTTAACAGCATTGTGTGATGTTTTCATTCCATCTTTTCTTACTCATATATATATATATATATATATATATATATATATATATATATATCGTTTTATGGAATATTTTTTTAAATTAAAACTATGCCAAGTTGTTTATTCCTTTCTTCTTATTGATAACTGTCAGACATACCCGTTCTTTTCCGAGAATCAAAAAGTAAATAATAAATCTATATTTACATATAGATTAATAAACATTATTTTTCTATATATCTATTTTATCTTTTATCCTTTATATATTTGTCATTTATTTGATTCTTTTTAAGTATTATCCGTTATTAATTTGTTTTATTTTTAATAATCTTTTCAATTTACCTTTTTCAACATATTATTGATTCATATCCTCATTATGTTTATTTAAATTTTCTTATTAAAAATGGTGGAATAAAAGAAAAATTATTAACCTCCACTCGAACAAAATTTTTTAGTTAACTTTGACCTTTACTTGTCTCAACCAATTTTTCTTTATAAAAAGATGAGCGCTCGGTTGCTTTACACACAAACATACAGACAGACACACATGCATAATTTTTCTACACACACACACACACACACACACACACACACACACACACACACAATATATATATATATATATATATATATATAAGTCGTTGTCGGGGTGGCCTAAATCGGTATCAGCTAATCAGCGAGAGTCTATCCCTTTTTCACTATCTAGACCAAGGAGATTGTTTTTGCCTCTGAGGTGAATACAAGCTGTGTCAAAAAGTATTAAAGCTGTATATAGCAAGATAGGAATGAACAATAAATGAAACGTTAATGATCTTTCACAATCAAAGGTGTGTCGAAAAGTACAGGTGTTAAAGCTGTATTTACCGAGATATAAATGAAGAATGAATGGAACGTTAATTTTCCATAATACAAGTGTCAAAAAGTACCGAAAATGTCGATACTTTTTTTTACACACCTTGTATATCATAATCATTCAAAGTCTTAAAATTAAGATAATTTTTGGCTAATTAGTTTTCATTACTACGAAAAGATATCTAGTCAAACCTTTGGACTACATATAGATCTTTCTTATTTGAAATTATTTTGAGACTTTTAAATCTAAAACTGAAGGTGACAACCAATAAAGTTATTGAGAGATTAATACGATTTCTTTTGCTAGTGATTTCGTTTGTTAATGATTTCATTTGTATTTAGATATTCGTATTAACAAAGAGACTTTCCTTATCTGTAATCCTGGTTAGAATTTTTCTTCAAACTTATAACATTTAAATCTGTTAATAGAATATAAATCGATTTGTACTTAACATTTTACATTTGCGAATTTGTTGAACTATTCTCAAAGTTGTCACATAAATAATGATTGAATAAAAGAACTTAGATATATAGGTTTTTTATATTAAAAAAACGGCCTATCTGATGGCAATTAAGTTAACTCTTGCAGAGGACACTTTATTGGGTTTTCGGATGACCAATGACACTTCGTGCATTGAGTGCATGTTAAATCATCTCAAACTTGAACTATATTTTTCAAACAATTTACATTAAAATATTTTAAAGGCAATTTTATGTTCGTAACTCCTTGATTTCTGTACTAACAATTATTTATATTTGATGTGTTACTTTCGCTAGATTTCGCAATTAAGTTCAATAATGCCCACATGAATGCTTTGGTGGCTGAGATGGGGTAACTATGAGAAATCTATGGAAGCATGTGTGATGTGAACGGAGAAGCATGTCTTGATAAATAGTGTCTAAGAATGGGCTAAATATGAGTTTGGTACTTACGAACCGGAGTCGAATTGACAGGTCATAGAATGGAAACATACTGATTCTCAGGTAAAGAAAATATTCCGGGAGCAGCTGGGCTATTTTAAATTTCACATACTAATATCCTTGGAAAAGGTATCTCCCTCCAGCAATGGGTAGATAGTAGAAAAAATTATTATATCTTTAATCTTGGTATGGCAACCAGTCTAGAAGAAAACCCCAATTCAAACCTGTTAAACTCCCCTAAAAATGTAATACCTCTTAAATTGCTAGACCAGTTCAAATACCTTGGCAGTAATATCCTATCTACAGAAAGTGATGTAAACAAATGCATAGATAAAGCATGAACTGTTGTTGACATTGGGAAATTTGATTTCTCTGATAAAATAAAAAGGTAATTATTCCAAGTTGAAGTTGTGTCAATGTTATGATTGCATCTCTTGGACTAACGAAACACTTGGAACAAAATTTCGATGGGGACCACACAAGGATGATACGTGTTCTAAACAAATCCTGGAAGCAGAACACTACATAACAGTAGTTGTACGGTTATTTACCTCATCTCGCATTGATTTTATTTTTGAATTATTACTATTATTATTTTATTGAATCTTAGTATTATCAATTCAATAGATTTTATATAATATAATTATTTTTATTTTATTAGATTTTACTATTATTTTTATCATTATTATTATTATTTCACAAAATACAACTATTAGATGATTAAGGGGGGGGGGAGTCGTCAGCGATGTTGTGTTTCTGGGATCACTGGAAATTTCTGGTCTTTCAATATTGGATATCCTCCCCTGAAACGGGGCTGATCAAACCCGACTCTCCCTCCTCAGCAACTGGCATTCACTAACCCTGCCTCCTGTTGACCATCGCTTTATATTACTGGTCATGTG
>CM042143.1:113618493-113640993 GCA_023376005.1 Doryteuthis pealeii | reverse complement strand
ATTTGCCATTAGCGCTAGATTATCGGTAACCTGAACATTAGCTACATAAATGAAAGTAACCTTCCCTTGTTTCTTTCACTTTGAGGAAGCCTTACTTATGTTTTGGCGGGCCATTTTCATTACATTGTAAATCTACACTAAAATTACGAATTTGTTCGAATCAATACAACTGCATGTTTTAATATGAAAATATCATAAAATGTGCTTTTAATTGTGCTTGCGTATTATTTGAAATGAACTTAATTGTTATTAAGAACGCATTTTATTATAGTTTCGTGTTAAAACATGCAGTTGTATTGATTCAAACAAATTCGTATTTTCAGTGTAGATTTACGGTAAAATGAAAATGGCCGACCAAAACATAAGGCTTCCTCGAAGTGAAAGTAACGAGGGGAGGTTACTCTAATTTATTTAGCTAATGTTCAGATTACCAGATTATGTGTAGTCGGCATCAGTAATAATTATTGTAGGAAATTTTCTGCTTCTTGCCTTTTGGGTATGAATCCATTCTATTTAATTATATCTATTGACGTTCACGGTACATAGCCTAGGCAGATTATAAATATAAAGTGTGACAACATGTCTACTTGCAAGACTCCAAGGACAATCTCAAAGAAATCAGTGTTTGCCTTGGTTGAGCAAATTATTGCTTTCGTGTTTTTTATAAGGGAAAAATAATATGGAAAGCACCCGGATGTTGTTCAATAAAGTTATTTATCATGCTTTATTCCGATATTGCAATATTTCGATTTGTTAAAAAATCTTCTTCAGAGCATATGTTGTGTTAAATACGAAGACAATTCATGAAAATTTTGTGATCTGATTAATTTATACCGAACTTTTTACGAAAAGAGAATATTTTAAATTTAAAACAAAAAAGACAAAATTCTCAAAGAGCATCTGTCACGTTTGTAATCAGGTGTAACTGATTTTAGCAAAAAATAGAAATATTTTAAATTTTGAACAAAAATTCTCACAGTTCATGACCAATATTTTTCGCGTTTTTGTAGAGCATCGTTATAGCGGTAACAGTTTCTTTGGGTAGACCATATACTACAAGTATTTGTTAAATCTTTCCTTTGTATTGAGTCATAAACCTTGAAAAAATCTACAACAAAAGTGTTGCCTCAAGCTTTTTTTGCTCGTACTTCCTCGATGATTCTTTTAATGGTCAGAATGTTAGAAGTTGTGTATCGATTTCTTCAAAAATCATTCTGATTTTTCCAAAGAACTTTCTCAACTTCGGGTCGGACACAATTCAGAAGGTGGGCGTTTACAACATAAGCAACAATGTAAGTAAGAAATATACCTCTAGTTCTTACTGATTCTGAGGTCACTTTTCTTTAGGAAAGTGTGGATGCAACATTTTGCTCTTTTATGTATTGGTTATACATGACGATTAATAATAGAAGACATATGTCATAAAATTGTCTTGTTTTTCATAGATCAGAAAGCATTTCATGGAGATTTGCATGTTTTCTGCTTTTAATTGCTTTTAGAAGTATGTCAAGTTCATCTTCCGAGAAATGTACAAGTTTAGTTGGCTATATATATATATATATATATGAAAAATATATGGAAATTAATCCGACAGTATGAAATATAACATTTTGAAAAAACATATGATGTTTGTTATGTGATTGCTGACAAGCTTGTTTCGACCAAAACGATAAGTTGGTCTTCATCAAAGAGCGACATAGACGAGAAGAAAATATCCGTTAAAAAGACTGTTTACAAACGAACGCTGATATCAACCGCTGAAAATTTTTTGAAAATGCATGTTCTGTTTAAAAATAAAATAAAATAAATTTTATTTTATTTTATTTATTTTATTTTTAATTAAAAATCAGAAGCATTATAGTTCAAGGTAAAACTCAAAAGAGTTTATTGTAAAAATTGTAAAAATATATAAAAAATGTAAAGTGGGTATCAAAATAGTATAGTATATATATTTCAGCTGTTAACAATATACAAGTCCACATGGTAATTTGAAGAAAGATGTTAGGTTTCCAAAATTTACTAGTGGTGTTGAAGTCCGTAGATTTATATATGAAAGTCTTCAAGGTGTAAAATTCCAGATATAATGTTTTTTCATTTGACAAATATGAAAAATATATGGAAATTAATCCGACAGTATGAAATATAACATTTTGAAAAAACATGATGTTTGTTATGTGATGCTGACATCTTTCTTCAAAGTACCATGTGGACTTGTATATTGTTAACAGCTGAAATATATATACTATACTATTTTGATACCCACTTTACATTTTTTATATATTTTTACAATTTTTACAATAAACTCTTTTGAGTTTTACCTTGAACTATAATGCTTCTGATTTTTAATTAAAAAAAATAAAATAAAATAAAATAAAATTTATTTTATTTTTATTTTTAAAACAGAACATGCATTTCAAAAAATTTTCAGCGGTGATATCAGCGTTCGTTTTGTAAACAGTCTTTTTAACGGATATTTTCTTCTCGTCTATGTCGCTCTTTGATGAAGACCAACTTATCGTTTTGGTCGAAACAAGCTTGTCAGCAATCACATAACAAACATCATATGTTTTTTCAAAATGTTATATTTCATATATATATATATATATATATATATATATATATATATATATATATATATATATAATGATAATAATATTAGTAGAGGAAAAGATTTAGGAATCTACCATGGTTTCAATCCCTATGATTTCATCAGGACCCAACCCTACACTTAACTAAGTTTAACTAAGTAATTACGTCGACTTAGTTAAGCGTAGGGCTGGGTCCTGATGATCCATGGTAGACCCCTAACTTTTTTCCTCTATTATTATTATTATTATTATTATTATTATTATTATTATATTGACCACTGCTGGATTATTTACTGATGCCACCACAACGGAAAGGTTGAAGCAGAAATTGAATAATATATATATATATTATATATATATATATTATAATTTTTCTAATATTTTATACAAATCAAATTTGGTACACGTTTCCATTCATTGATTCATTCTCTATATATACATTTTATTCATTAATTGTATTTGATTTTTATCTATAATAACTTGTGTGATTCTTTCATTCTATTAGATCTAGTCAGTGATTATATATATATATATATATATATATATATATATATATATATATATATATATATATCATCCACAGATACCGTGTTTCGACGTATAAGCTCTCCTCAGACATAGGAGGCTACCTCCGACCGGAATCGAGACCCGACCGCATTTTCAGCAGTCATGATTCTTAACTACTGAGCCATCATAAGCTCTAAGTGCTGGTAAGTGGTAGAATTTATCTGATAAAAACATGCATAGATATATATGTTATAGCTGCTAGAGAGCTCACATCCGTTTTTATTGGAGATTTTCTCAATCCGATTCTAAATCATTCAATCTTTCTTCTCTTCAGTTTTAGTCTATTTATCATTTCATCTCTCTTTCTTGTTATTAGTCTCTCTTCTGTTCCATTTTTCTTTTTCATCCATTACTTTCTGTCCATTCTTTAAACTGTTACGCATTATTTACAGCAAAAGATATCAGGAAAAGGAATGGAGACACATTCTTTCAATATGGCCGAAAAGCTTAAAGAACGTCACTTGCACACACAAATTATAACTCGAAATGAAGTCGAAAGGTGTTGATCCGCATATTCCTTTAGACAGATCGAAGAATCTCGTAACACACCTTAAGATGTACGTCAGCGTTCCATTGCCCCCCTCCCCTGTGAAGTCATCCCTTTTCCAATCTTCTTTTTTTCTTTCTTCCTTTTTATTCTACTTGTGCTTGTCTCTTTTATGTTTTAATGTCTTACACGTTTGCTTCCTGATTCGTATTCAAGTCGTTTTTCGTTCTCTACTATTTTTCATTGTTTCAGCGATCCCCCCATTTCTCATTTCCTCTTCTCACCATCTGCAATTTTATTACCTTTTCTTACTTTTACTTTCTTTTTTTTATTTTATTGTTTCATACCAGCTTCATTTTCTTCGCCTTTATTCTATCTTACCCCGTCTTTTCTAGTTCCTTTTATTGATATTTACACATTTTAGTACATCATAACCAAATTACAGATTAAAGACTGTGTTGCGTCAGATTTCCAAGAGGGAATTAATTATTTTCCTACTTTTTTAGCCGCTCACAGCTGCTTTCACACAACTCCGATCAAAGTACGAAAAGTGATGGTTAGTTTATTATAATTGAGTAGAATGACTCAGATTACAACAACAACCGGACTTTATTTGAATAGAATGAGATAGGGAACTTTGAAATATCCCATCATACAGGCATAAAATACCTAGAAAATCTTGTTCAGTCGTAGGAAAAATTAGTATGAAAAGAGTTAAATAACCCATAAGGAGTTGATATGGTGTAAAATGAATAAAGCAAGCCAAACCAAACCAAACCAAATTAAAACTTTACATTGATTTATTTAACTAAATATTTCCAGAAATCAATTATATATATATATATATATATATATATATATATATATATATATATATATATATATATATATAACAAGGAGGAGCAGGATGTGACCCAAGGTCAATTTCTTAAGCGGAGTTTTGAATTCAGAGTTTTCCTTCTCCTAGACTGATTGCCTAACCAATGTTAAAGAGCCCAGTCTGCCCTACTATTTACCCATAGCTGGAGGGATAATAGGATTCATACATTTCCCAAGAGTATTTGCGCTAAGTGAAATGCAATTACCACGTCCAGGATTTGAACTCGGGGTGACGAGTCCATTTCCGATTACTTTAATCATTAAACTACATAGTATATATGTAAAAAATAATATAAATACAATAAAATAAAAATGATCTCTGGAGAAATAAGGTCTAACTCATAAGTACCGTTCTTATATATGGACACACCGGAGTGGGTCGAACAACAAATACTTAAATTTATTAGGCCTTGATGTCTTGAGGAGGGCTCTTGCAAAGCGCGATGCCCGATAGGGATGTCTGGTGAGAGAAAGTAATGGACGAAGTTTTTTGGGTTGCACTTCGCGGTAATGCATTTGGGAAAGGCATGAATCCATCTGTTCTACCCCCAGCTATGGGCAATTTGTAGGGCACTATTAATTTATCAGTCTTTTGTTATGCAACCAGTTCAGAATAAGTAAAATTCTGAATTTAAACAAGTTGCACCCCGCTGGAAAATTGACCTTGTGCCAGATCCTGCTCGTGGTTGAGGGTTGGGTAAATACACAAAGATTCTGAATTAAAAATAAGAAGGTTTTGATCTCATTCGTTTTCAGTTTCTTCGATTAATGACATATGCACATTGGTGAGTAATTCATGCCAAAGCCATCCTTGTAGAAGAACAATAGTGGAACTATTTACTCTATACCTTGAGGATGAGGGGATCATACCTTTCCCAAAGGTATTAATCAGAAATTAAACGTAATTGCGAAACTGGAGTTAGAACTCGCTTACTACGATGCCACCACACCACGGCGATTCATGATCTTTATTTTTCATTATTTCGTACACTTTCCGTCTTCCTTTCTTTCTATCAGTATTTTTCTTTCGTTATTTTCCCTTCTTTCTTTCTTTCTTTCTTTCTTTCTTTCTTTGTATTTCCCTATTTCTTTCTTTCCTTCCTTCCTTCTTTCTCTTTGTCTTTTTTCTTTTTTTTTCTGTGTTTCTTTCACTTTCCTACATTCGTTCTTTCTCTTTTGTTTCTATCTATTTTTTGTTCGATTTACTCTATAGCTTGAGGATGAAGGGAACATACCTTTCCCAAATGTATTAACCAGAAATTAAACGTAATAGCGCAACTGTATTTCGAACTCGCTTACTACGTCGTCGTAGTTCAGCACACTTGCCACAACACAACGGGGATTCATGATCTTAAATCAGCTCATTATTTAAATCATTTCCACAGGATCTTCTTTCATCTTCATCCTTTCAATCTACTTTTGTTTGTTTATCTTTCTTACTCATTTATAACATTTCTTTCTTTCTTTCTTTCTTTCTTTCTTTCTTTCTTCAAGTCTCTTTTTTCTTTTTTTTCTTTCTTTCTTCTATCTTTATTTTTCTATCTTTATTTTTTTATCTTTATTTTTCATTATTTCTTACACTTTCCGTCTTTCTTTCTTTCTTTCATTCTTTTTTCTTTCTATCAATATTTTTCTTTCGTCATTTTCCCTTGTTTCTTTCTTTCTTTTTTTTTTCTTTCTTCCAGTCTCTTTTTCTTTTTTTTTCTTTTCTTCTATCTTTATTTTTCTATCTTTATTTTTATTATTTCTTACACTTTCCATCTTCCTTTCTTTCATTCTGTTTTCTTTCTATCAATATTTTTCTTTCGTTATTTTCCCTTGTTTGTTTGTTTGTTTCTTTCTTTCTTTCTCTCTTTGTATTTCCCTATTTATTTCCTTCCTTCTTTCATTTTGTCTTTTTTCTTTCGTTTTTTTTTTTGTTTCTTTCACTTTCCTACATTCGTTCTTCTTTTTTTGTTTCTATCTATATGTTTCTTTCTTTCTTTCCTTATTTTTTCTTTCCTTCAATTTTCTTCTGTCTTTCATTCTTTATTTGTTTCTAACTAACTTTTTCTTTCATTCATTCTTTCTTTCAATCATTCTTTCTTTCTTTCAGTATTTTACTTTTTTATTTCTTATTTATCTTTTGTTCTTTCAATTTCGTTTCTTTCTCTCGTTTTCTTCTTTCTTCCTTCTTCTTCTTCATTCATTTTCTTCTTCTTCTTCTTCTTCTTCTTCTTCTTCTTCTTCTTCTTTCTTCTTCTTCTTCTTCTTCTATCTTCATTCATTCATTTTTTTCTTCTTCTTCTTCTTCTTCTTCTTCTTCTTCTTCTCTTCTTCTTCTTCTTCTTTCATTCATTCATTCATTCATTTCTTCTTCTTCTTCTTCTTCTTCTTCTTCTTCTTCTTCTTCTTCTTCTTCTTCTTCTTCCAATTCGTCCAACACGTGAATGTTCTATTCTCGTTCTCTTTCCTTTCATTATATTTTCCCAAATCTCCTTACTTTTTATATTATTTCTTCCTCTTAGTTTTCCTTATCTTTCTATTCTTTTTCTATCCTTTTCTCTTCATATACACCACAAAAACAACCACACAATTTCTTCTTCTTCTTCTTCTTCTTCTTCTTCTTCTTCTTCTTCTTCTTCTTCTTCTTCTTCTTCTTAACATCGGAGCTTTCCACTAATTCCTCTAATTTTAAGTCCGAAATGAAGTGACTCACCTCAACTCAGGATAGGGGCTGGAAGAGGGCAAATACTAGAAAAATTCTACATCTAGATTGTGGACTTCCCAACTGACGATCGTTACCCGTCCAGCTCATTAGAATTCGGCAGACGGCGAAATGCCCGTTTTGGCTGACGTGTCCTGATGCCGAACAGTCTGACAATGTTCAGGACGGCTAATCAGGCTCACTAGCGGCCATGAATCAAGTCAACCGTTTGTGAATGCCACTCAGATGCCTTCTGGTCTCCGAGGTCCCATTCAAATGCGACGCACAATCCACTGCGCCGGCGGACGCGGCAAAGTCCAAGCTAGGAGCGCAAGAAAAGCTTTAGTGTTTCAGTTGACGTGTCTGTCTTAAGTCAGCCTCTCTATAAATCCCCTCTCTTTCTTTCTTTCTTTCTTTTTCTTTCTTTCTTTCTTTCTTTCTTTCTTTCTTTTATTTAACTTATCTTCATATCTATCGTTCTCTTGCTTTCTTTTTCTTTCATAGATAACTTTTTTATATTTTATTTTTTTTCTTTCAATTCTTTTTTTTTTTTTGTATTCTGTTCGTTTTTATTCTTCTTTATTACATAATACAGGTTTTTACAGTTTTTTTTTCTGTTAATTCTTTCTCAATCTTTCAACTTATATGATTTTTTTTTCAATTTTCTTATTTATTTATAATTTCTTACTTTCTGCGTCTTTTTTGTTGCATTTTCTTTCTTTCTCATACTTCCGCCTTTCATTCTTTTTTTCCTTCTTTCTTCTTTGTATTTCCCTTTTTTCCCCTTTTTCTTTCTACCTTTCTTTTTCTTTCTTTCTTTCATTTTCCTACCATCGTTCTTTCTTTTTTCTTTCTTTCTATCTATATTTTTGTTTGTTTGTTTGTTTGTTTGTTTCTTTCAATTTTCTTCTGTCTTTCATTCTTTATTTATTTTTATCTATCTTCTCCATTCATTCAGTTCTTTCTTCTTCTTCTTCTTCTTCTTCTTCTTCTTCTTCTTCTTCTTCTTCTTCTTCTTCATTCATTCATTCAATCATTCAATCATTTCTCTTCTTCTTCTTCTTCTTCTTCTTCTTCTTCTTCTTCTTCTTCTTCTTCTTCTTCTTCTTCTTCTTCTTCTTCTTCTTCTTCTTCTTCTTCTTCATTAGTTTTCTTATTTCTTTATTCATTTCTTACTTTCTCCGTCGTTTTTGTTGCATCATTTTATGTATTTTTGGTTTATTCAATTACTTATCTTCTTGCATTTTTTCTTTCTTTCCTTCTTTCTTTTCTTTCTTTATTTCTTTATTTCTCATTACTTAATACTTTATCACTATGGGTTTCTTTCTATCATATTTCTTCCTTAATTCATTACTTCTTTTTTATCTTTCTTTCTTTCTTTCTTCTGCTTCTCTTTCATCATCTTTTATTTCTCATACATCTTCGTCTTTCTTTTTCTTTGTCATTTTTTCTTCTTCGTCTTTTTTTCATCATTTCCATCTATTTCTGCTACTTCTTCTTCTTTTCTTCAACTTTTTCTACTCTTCTTTTCCCTCTACTTCTCTTTGTCTTTTACTTTTTTTCCCATCTACTTTTTCTTTTCCTTCTTCTCAGATTTTCTTTTCCTTCAACTACTTTATTTATTGTCTCTTCTTCTTCTTCTGATCAAGTTTTTTTTCTCTTTTCCTTCTACTACGTTTTCATTGCCTTTTTTTTCTTTTCTATCTTCTACTTCTTTTTCTCATTATTTAATGTCTTATCCAAATGGCTTCCTCTTTCCTTCCGTCGTTCATTCGTTCCTTTCTTCCGTTGATCCCTCCTTCCTTTTTCCTTCATTTCTTTGATTCTTTCTATTGAATGTATTTATTCTTATCTTTTTTATTCGCTCATTTCTCCCTTCGTTTCTTTGTTTCTTTCTTGGTTCCTCATTTCTTTCTTTCTTTCTCTTTATCATATTTTTCTTTTTATCCTTTTTTTTCTTTCATTTTCTTTCTATTTTTTAATCATATTTTCTTTTTATTCTTTTCTCTCCTTTATTTCTTTATCATATTTTTCTATCTTATAATTTTATTATAATTTTTTCTTTTCACTCGTCCCTTTTCTTTCTTTTTCTCTTTCTTTTTATTAATGTCTCACCATACAAGTGTTCTTTTCCCAAAATTTCCCTTCGTTTCGTTCTTCTTTCCTTTCTTTCTTTCTATTTAGTGTCTTATAATAGTTTTCTATTTATCCCTTTCTTTTTTCTTTCTTTCTTCCTTTCTTTTTATTCTTTCCAATTCTCATGTTTAATTTAATTTCTCTATATTTTCAGTTTTCTTATTTAATACTCGAATTGTTGCGCGGCTTTTTCACTCGTCATATCCCTTGCAATTATTCATTTCTTCTATTATAAAACTTCTTTCCTTTTTCGAATCTAAGCATCTTCTCCTTTTGAGATTTTCATCTCTTTTACTTCGCACTTCTCTCTTTTGCCTTTATTGTTTTATATTCTTCGTTCCTTTGTTCTTTCTTTCTCTTTTTCTTTCTTTCTTTCTTTCTTTCTTTCTTTCTTCCTTCCTTTCTTTCTTTCTAAATTTTTGTTGCTGTTTTGCTGCATTCGCTATTTTCTCTTTGCTATTCTAAAGTCTGACCTTCTGTCTTTTCTTTGTTTTCTTTTCTTTCTTTCCTTCTTCTTCGTTCTTCTTTTCTTCTTTCTTTCTTTTCTTCTTTCTTTCTTTATTTATTTATTTACTTCCATTTCTTTACTTACCTAATCAGTTATAAGGTCGAATTATCAGTAATATTCAACATATCCTCCATAACTCATTTGTTTCTTCTTCAGAAATTTTTTACCTATCTTGAATATTTTCTCTCTCTCTCTCTCTCTCTCTCTCTCTCTCTCTCTCTCTCTCGCTATATATATATATATATATATATATATATATATATATATATATATCAGTCCGTGCATATCTATCTATGCATCTATCAATCCATCTATTTCAATGTTTATTGCCTGTTCATATCTACCATTCAATCTGTGTGTCTCTGTCTGATAACATATGTATATATGTCTGTCTGTATGTATGAATGTATGTATGTATCAGTCTATTTCAGTCTATTCATATGTATTTGTCTTAGTTCATATATATATATATATATATATATATATATATATATATAATCATTATATTCATATATATAAATCTGTGACAGACTGGCATTCTACCTTTCCTTTTCTGTCCACATATGTATGTATGTATGCATGTATGTATAGATATCTATGTATACTAAGCTCTCCTTATCAATGTATCTATCTATCCTAGTCTTTGCATATCTATCAATTTATCATTACGCACACGCACACACACACACACACACACACACATATATATATATATATATATATATATATATATATATATAATCTGTATGTTCCTATCTATCTAGCTAGCTAGCTATCTATCTAAGACCCTCTTTTTATTCAAAATTCCTCATCTTTTTCCTTTTATTTATTTCCCCTTTCTTCTTTGTTTCTAATATTAAATATTTCTGTCCTTTGTTTTTTATACTTTGTTTCCCAAATGCTCGTTAACTTTCACTCCCAACTATCTATTCTCTTTCCCCGCCATTCATTCCCAGCATTCCATGGTAAACCTTTCATGACGCTCTTTGCATTAGTTCGCTGCCGTCGACTACCTTGTCGTCTTAAAAGATGATCATTATGTTAAGCGGGTAGATTCCGGGGATAGCTGCGACTCTAATCAACGTTACTAGAAGATTTCACTCGGTAAATAAGGTATATGATTGTGACAAAAAATAACAGAAACAAAAACACGTAAATTAATGAACGAAGAACATGGGAAAAAAGTCTTGTAAAAGACAAATGAACAAAAGATAAAAAGAAAGATCTAATTCTGTTGTTGCGTTTATTTTTCTTGAATCGATAAAAAAAAACACAGAAAGAAAAAAGAAATGTAAAAAATAGTTTTAAAATAAAAGGAATACCAAAAAAAACACAAACAAACAAAAAAAACATTAAATCTTTAGAAGGACAGAAAAAAGAAAAGAAAAAGAAAATTTGATTTTCATGAAGGGTTAGGATTCAATCAAAATGGCTTAAGCGAGAAATCAAATGTTACATAGAAAATACAAGGATGAGTCAAAAGTTTTGCAATATTTTAGTAATGTCAGGCACAATTCAGTGTTGCATATTATACATATACAGTGATGCTGATAGCTTTTTGATTTAGTGCGTCCTGGGACGCACATATTTGTTTTGAAGGAGTCCCTAGAAAATTTATGGATCCCAACTAAAGCTATCTAATTCCTATCTTGTAACCTATCCTGTGTAATTCGTTTCTAAGAAACTATTGAAATGTATTTACAGTTAGCTTGAAATGGTGAGGGAAGAAAAAAGAAAATCACTGGAATGCATGGATACGATATTACTGCGTCCTTTTAGATTTTTGTGCGTCAAGAACGCAGGACGTGTACCTATCAGCATCTCTGCATATATCGTACGTAGCTCGTCAATTATACCTGTATACACGTGATTGTATACAGGTAAATAGGATACATAACTTCTTCTTAGCTTACGGGTAGATGGTTTTGTCTATCTGATATCTTTTATCTTGCTATCACAGCTGTTGTGGGCTGGTAGATATTCTTCTTAATATGGGCTGGATCTTCTTTACTTCATACTGAGACGTCCTTTGTTGTTGTTTGCTTTTAGTTAACTAACACAAGACTATGCATTAATTAGAGCTCTTTACTGTTTTATTTAATGGGTCGGTATTGCTCAGTCGGGCTAGGAACCACAAGTTTCCGGTTCGATACTGGCCCTCGCCCACTCAGCGTATGAGCAGCACAGGGGTCTGTGCGGTAAAGTGAGGAGCCGATGGCAGGTGTGGCGCTCCACCTCAGACGCCAAGACAATCTCCTTGGTCTACTGATTGGTAAAAGGGGATAGACTCCCTCGCTGTCTAGCTGATACCGACTGTAGGTCACCCCGACGACTTTACTTTTTTTTACCACTATTTTATAAGATCCAGATCAACAAACAACAATGTGAGAATTTAGTTTCAACGGACAAGTCGCTCTTGCGACCGTCCTCAGCAAGACCCAAATAAAACCTGACTTTCCTAAACTATTTCTCACGTTTCCACTGGCAAACTCGAAGAGGAAGTTAACGCAACGTTAAATTGTGTCAGTCATTTTCCTGCGTTTTTCCATAACCGTTAGTTTGAATTTAAGCTACACGTATCGTACATAATTAATAGGCTACCTATTAATAATGTAATACTCGACAACTGCGGATGTTTTGCCGAGATTGTGGACGTAACAAATCAAATTGGACTGTGAGATTCAGAGCATTTTTATTTTTTATAATATGTAATATTACACACATTGATATTTTTTTTTTTTGTTAATTTGAAAAATTACAAATATTTCTTTGAACTTTAAGTGGCCCCTTCTTGTTAATTAAACTAAAGAGCTCACCTCATACTTAATTTTCGTGAATGTAATTACACTACTTTTTCGTGAATGTAATATACTAATTTTTCATGAATGCAATACTAGTTCTTATCTATTAATAATTGAGATTCGCTACCGGTTTTTGTCTGTAACAAAAAATTACGTCACTGCTTACGTCACATTACACAAAATAGTCATCGTCATAACATAGAATAAATACACGCAAAATTTGAACATGCAACATTAGACAGTCCTCATTGTTTTTAAAAAATACATGACTGGTATTATATATCTATATATAGTTTGTTTTATTTTAATACATATCTAAAGTTTAAATTTCAAATTGTTTTATTTTTTAATCCTTTAATGAATTTGATGATTTTACTTACTTAGGTTACAAACTCGCTGACATTGAATTTTTTACTCCCACCCCTCAGGCAATATATTTCAAAAATCTATTTTTACATCGCCTGGAGGGTGTTTTTATTTTGTACTAGTGAATATAATATACCAATATTGATGAATTTGGTTATAATCCTGCCTATCTGTATTAATATGTAAGAGAAATAAATTCAAGACGTTGAGTTATTTTTAATAACATGGATTAATACAGACCTACGTGAAAATCCATTTATAGACCCTGAGGTCATCTAAAGATGAGATATTAATCCCGAAATTGTAAGGACGCACCAAAAAACTAAAAATACAGGAAAATGAAGCACACCTGCTATTCTCCAAGTGCTACTCGCTGGATTTTGGAAAGGTATGCAGCTATTCTTCCTCCAGCTATGGGGAAATAGTGAGGTAGAGGGTATGGAAACCTGTCTAGGAGAAGAAAAACTGAATTTAAAATTGTAAACGCCGGTTAAGTATGAGCTTGTGTCACATCCTGCTCGGATTTACTTGTATGGCTTGAAGCACGGCATCGGAATCCACGGTTTTAGGTAACGATATCAGAGCTGTCAGCATTGAAGAAATACTGTTAACTTTGCTGACCTCAGACAACCGGAAACCACATGATTAATGAGACTTTGGAAATTCTGAAAAATCGGAGAGCCTGAATCCATATAAAAGCCACACACATTTTCATCCGATAGACAGAGTTTGACAAGCAACCAAAGAGTACAGACTAGCCAGGGTATCCTATAAGACAATTCGCCATGACTGTCTTCTTTAACCAGTCTATGTTAACTCGAAGCTTTTGCTGACAATAAAATTATATTTTCTTTACTTTGTCGTCCGATACCAATTATTCACACCGTGTTTTCTAGACGTTTTCGACTATTCTATCTGATCTTTGTCCAGCCATAAGCCATTATCTAAGCAGCTGCATCTGAAAATTAATCAGATGCTCGTCTGAGTCAACGCTACACTGGTCTTATTTGATTGTTGAGGTTCTTGCAACACGAACTAACTTTCTAGAATTATCAGCATCAATGCAATTTCAGGACCGACAAGCTAGTAAGCATTAACAAAAATTACACATTTATGTACACTTTACACATAGAAAGATAATACTCACGCAACACACAGACACACACACACATTGTTGGCGTTTTTGTTATATAAGGTGTGTGCCAGATGTCCACTTCTACTTATAGACTCGCCGATAATCATGTGACCAACCTATTGGCCAATCACTGGCAGTACTCTGCTGCTGATATTGTTATTCATACCGGTTGTTCTGGTCATACCTACGCACATTGCTTTGAAGCTTCGTGGACGACGGAACATAGGATTATATCACTGGAACTTTGACACTACGTAGGATTCCATAACGCAGGACTTATTCACTTACCAAAGGATTCTATAGCTCGGGACTTACTTACTTTAAGTT
Source organism: Doryteuthis pealeii (assembly GCA_023376005.1). Lineage (NCBI taxonomy): Eukaryota > Metazoa > Mollusca > Cephalopoda > Myopsida > Loliginidae > Doryteuthis > Doryteuthis pealeii. The sequence goes on along the minus strand of CM042143.1, from coordinate 113,626,513 downwards.
CTTTTAAAACTGGCCAAGGATGGCGTCAGAATCTTAACACACACACACACACACACACAACACACACACACAACACACATATAATATATATATATATTATATATATGTTGAATACCCATCAAGAATGAATACTACAAAACATCTTCGGCATGAAAATAACCCAACAAGAGTTGACATGCCGTAAAATTAAAGCAAGCAATCAACTAAACTTCATTCCCTTATTCCCTCTCTTTCTTCCGATTTGTTCATCTTTCTTTCTTTCTGCATCTTTTTTTAAATTTCTTCTTGCTTTTATTCACATCCTTACCCCTCTCTATCCCTTACCCTATTCCCCTTTTTGATTTGTTTTCCCCCCCCCTATTTCTGTTCAATTAATCGTCCCGCCCTTAAATATTTTCATCTTTTTTCCACTTATATATCAAAGTATTTTTTTCTTTCAAATGTCTACCACCAACACTCTACTTGGATAATCACTTTTTATGTCCTACAATCAAGAAATTGTCTATCGTAACTGTTTACTTATTGCGTTTATTTCAACACAATACCATGACCCGGAGAGAGGATGGGGGAAGTGTCGGTCATGTTGCCTTCGTTTTTATATTCTCTAAACATTTCCCTATAAATCGCAATGGAAATATGCTACAATATCAAAGGAATTCGTTTTTCATTCTCATTTTTCCTTCGTTTTATTTTCAATGGTGCAATTTATGACGAGCTAACTTACACGGGTTCAAATTTTTCGATGTAGGTCGCATAAAATAGAATGATTTGTAAGATGGCGACTAAAAGTGTAAATCAATTCAAATATACAGCTTTATCACCGGGTGAGGAGGATGGGAGGGAAGATTATTGATGTTCTTTTATTGTTCTTTTCTTTTCTTTTTTTTTTTTTTTTAGATCACTCGGCGCTGCTGAAAGTGAGCTTGGGTAAATAATAAAGCAGATTGTTAAAAAATATATACTACTAGTAGGGCCAGTGGACATACCACAGTATTTTTGATATGTTTAATTAAGAGCTTTTGCAAAAGAGTTCAATATGTGAGCTTGGGTAAATAATAAGGCAGATTGTTGAAAATCTATACTACTAGCAGGGCCAGTGGATATACTACAGTATGATAATTTATTTATTACAACTTTTGATATATTGAATTAAGAGCTATCACAAATTATTTCAATATGAACTTGGGTAAATAATAAAGCATATTGTCGAAAATGTATACTACTAGCAGGACCTGTACATATACTACAGTATGATAATTTAATTATTACAACGTTTGATATGTTTAATTAAGAGCTATTGCGAAAGTGTTCAATATGTGAGCTTGCGTAAATAATAAAGCAGATTGTTGAAAATATATACTACTAGCAGCACCTGTGGATATACTACAGTATAATAATTTAATTATTACAACGTTTATATGTTTAATTAAGAGCTTTTGCGAAATAGTACGATATGTGAGCTGGGGTAAATAATAAAGCAGATTGTTGAAAATATATACTACTGGCAGCACCTATGGATATACTACAGTATGATGATTTAATTATTACAACTTTTGATATGCTTACTTAAGAGCTATTGCAAGGGTTCAAATGTAAAAAAATATAACGATCTAGATTTAACCCTCTCGCAGTCTTTCTTAAAAGAGAGGCTGTAAAACATTTACATTGATTTGCCGATAAAATTTTTTGAGAAGGCGTTCAAAATATCTACATTGATTTGCCGACAAAAGTGACAAAAACATAACTCGGAAAATACGTAAGTTGGGCCAGAAATTCGCTTGATGCTGGCTCGCTAGAACATTGCGTAAATTAAGGCTGGATGTCAGGGTGATATGAGATCAAAATTGACAAAATATATTCCTTAATTCACAATTTCAATATTAAAAATAAAACAGACGTGTAACGTCTTTTTTTTTTTTCAATTCATTTTAATTTTACATTGGGCATTTAAGTGACAAGAGACCATTTGGAATGTTTCATTTTTTGTGAATTAGTGAAATGAAATGGGACAAATGAGATATCTACGATGAAGCGACACCAGCTAATCTGGATTTACATTTTTGCATTGCATCTTGAAAAAAATTGAAGGTTTTATTTTTTTTTAACCAGAGGGGGTTTGTTGCAGGATGATAACGGACGGATTATTTAGGAAAACCAATATTAATATATAAATGCAACCAATTATATATACACATATTTTGCTGAATCAAAAATGGTCTACAATTCATTTATGAAAGAGGCGCTCGTTGTTAAATAGTTATCATCGTAGAAAATGGACACGGAGAACCAAGTTCAAATCCTAGACGAAGCCTCTTGCAATTCACATAACACTGATACCCTTGGGAAAGGCATGAATTGGTGATAGTAATTCTAAAACAATTTGTCAACGCCTTTAAATAGTAAATTAGATATGTGTTTGGGTGTTTTTTGATTGGCTGATTCAGTCACCGCTGAAAATAATGAAGGTGCTCGTGGTGTAATGGTTAGAGCCATAAGAAATGAACTCGTTGACCCGAGTTCAATTCCTGGACAAAGCTGTTTGCATTTCACATGGGAAAGGTATGAATCCAATTCTCCCTTTAGATGTAGGTAAATAGCAGGACAGACTGGGCTCTTTAACCATGGCTAGGTAATCAGAGTAGGAGAAGGAAAACTCTGAATTCAAACCTGTTAAACTCCTATTAAGAAATTGACCTTATGTCGCATCCTGCTCGTGAGTAGGGGTTGGTAAATATAATATATATATTATATATATATATATATATATATACACACCAACCCATAATACCATAATATATATATATATATATATATATATATATATATATATATATATATATATATATATATAATAATCAATATCGTTCTGCCCACTTATCATCGGTGGAGGTAATAAAAATTTCATAAGTTCAGAAAAATCAACAGAATAAGTTATTATCGAAAATTATTTCTTTTTTTTTTACGCACACAGAGTTGTCTAATTAGCATGTATGAGAGGAAAGTTAAGAAATAATCCAAACATCCCTTGTCAACACATTGTTAATTGTTTTCATAGTTGTATGTGGTCCGTCCACACAAGAGACACAGGCTTTTTTTTTCTATATTTGATATTCCATATTTAAAATAATCGTAAGATAATCTGTGCATTTCAAGTGGTTCTTATCAGCTGCTGAAGTAGATAGATTATGCGATGGACACTTGAACTTTAACAAGAGGTGATAGACAAACAAGAATCCATTGTAAACACATGGATTTATTTTAATATGTCTTAAAATAAAGAAACACCGTGTAATTCACCATGGAATTCAAATGGTAGTACTCAAATATATATGTACTCAAATATATATATATATATATATATATATATATATATATATATATATATATATATATATATATAAGTAAATATATGTAAAATGAAAATGGATGTTGAAAACGGTATGTTGAAAAGAGAAATATATATATATATATATATATATATATATATATATATATATATTATTATTATATATATATATATATATATATATATATATATATATATATATATATATATAATATATATATATATATATATATATATATATATATATATATATATATATATAATATATTTGATATATTATATTAATAATTATTATATATTTGAAAATTACAATGCGTATATAGCATAAAATTCGATAATTATTGAAAATAATCATGACAAGTGAACTCGTCCACAGACACTGTGTTTCGACGTATTCCGTCTCTTCAGTGTGGCTAGACATTTGTAAGCTACCTACAACCGGGATAGAGATCCGATCGGTTCAGTATCAGTCTAACAGCTTAACCGCTCGGCTATCGTCCCCTGTAGAATGGGAATCTGATTTTTACTGTTTTGATACACACATCTGTATGTATGTAAAGGCCGCCATAGAGTGCTCCATCCCTTTTATAGCAGAGCGTCGTCAGTGAAATCCCCTCCAAAGTGCTCAATCCCCTGGGGGATGAGGGACATATATATAGTCATCCACAAACACCGTTTTTCGACAATGTTTGTGTATATGTGTGGGTGCGAGAGCATATATATATATATAGAGAGAGAGAGAAAGGGAGAGAGACGGACAGACAGACAGAGACAGAGATAGAGAGACAGAGAGAGATTGATCGATATGAACAGACGGATATATGTATGATTAAGGCTGACTTAAAACATTTTGTCAATAAATGCCATAATTTTTCCTCTTTTTGACCATGAAAAATATACCATTAATTTAACTAATATGTTTCAGAAGATATATATATATATATATATATATATATATATATATATATATATATATATATATATATATATATATATATATTATTTAATTTGAAAGCAATTACAATGCAAGTAAAAATAAAAACAAAAAGATGTTATTTTTTGTCTTATCGATTTCAAAGTAAAACTTTATCTTCAGAGACGATTTCTTTCAAATTAATATATTATAACATACTTAACAATGCTTCAAGTAAATTACCAATTACTTATATATATATATATATATATATATATATATATATATATATATATATATATATATATATATATTCATCCACAGATACCGTGTTTCGACGTATCAGCTCTCCTCAGACCTAGGAGGCTACCTCCAACTGGAATCGAGACCCGACTGCATTTTCAACAGTGAGGCTTCTTAACTACTGAGCCATCATAAGCCGTAAGTGCTGGTAAGTGGTAGAATTTAACTGATAAAAACATGCATAGATGTATATGTTATAGCTGCTAGAGAGCTCACATCCGTTTTTATTGGAGATTTTCTCAATCCGATTCTAAATCAATCAATCTTTCTTCTCTTCATATAAGAGAATATATATATATATATATATATATATATATATATGAATGTTCAGTTAATACATGAAAAATATTCTACGTCGTATCTGTTATTAGTGCATTTAGTGTAAAATAATTAAAAAAATCAAGGGAAAATCCTCTACGTGTCTTAATCCAATATTTTTTGCCAGTCTTGATATGAACTACGAGAATATAAAGATGAGAGGGGCGCGCGTTCGAGTTTCAACTAGAATTCTTTATTCTTTATTTCTAATTTGCGTAATACTAAAGACGGTAGAATGATGATCGGACAGTTGCAATGATACGCTATTAAATTAAGATGGAAAAAATATGAAAGAAATACTATACAGTTTGTGGATGCCATTGAGGTATTTTCTTGGTTTCTTTGTTTGATGGCATAACAACCTTCGGGTATAATAGGAAATTACCCGGTTTTACTTTACGAGGCACATCCTATGTAACGGTTATCGTCGTTGAAAATTTAATCAGTTACCCAAGTTCAAATCCTGGACATAGCTGTTTGCTTTTCTCATCGCGCCAATGCCTTTAAGAGAGGCCTGAATCCATCTACAATGTGTAAATATTAGGTTGATTGGATTTTACGGCATGTCAACCTTTGTTTAGTTATTGCCTATCAAGAAGCGAGTAGAACAGTCTTCTAGCGCATCTTCACCAGCAAACAACGAGAGGTTCGTCCAACTCAACCTTCAAATTCAGGTTAACTCAGCAAGATAAGTCTTGTCGCAAATGCCACATATTTGCAGCAATCTTTTTTGCACCTTTTGTTCAATATCATCATCATCATCATCATATCGCGCGTGTAGCACGGATATCCATGACAATCTCTCGCCAGCCTTCCCTATTATTCATTGCACCTGGGAGGTCCTCTGCGGAGCAGCCAGCATTCTCGCACAGCTGGTCAATGTAGGTCTTTTCCGGGCGCCCCACACCTGCATTTCCATGTGTTGGCTTCCACAGGAGAACGTCGCTTATGAGCTCATCCTTGCTTCTCCAGCAGTGTCCTGCATGCCTTGTCCGTCTCACTCGGATAGTTTGTGAGATGGGGGGCAAGTGACCGTACAGCTGCCTTCTTGTGGAGTGCTGCTTCCACGACTTGTTCAAGACTGCACGCAGCATTCTTATGCAGCTTCCATCTAGCTTGTTCTCAAGATGCTTCGTTAGGGTCCAAGTGGTGCAACCATATAGCAGCACTGATAGAACCACAGCCTGGATGAACAGTCGCTTCAGCTTTTCAGGGAGATTGGACCTCAATATGATTGATAATTTGTTTGTGGTCGACCATGGCTTTGCTATTCGTGTATTAACATCACTTTCTGTGGATGAGATATTACTACCTAGGTACGTGAATTGTTCCACCGAATAAGAGGCTTACCGCCCAGTGTGGAGATGTTTCCTTTCTTTTTGAAACTCATGAACTCCGTCTTACCTGAGTTCACATAGAGACCGATATCTTTTGCTGCCTCCTCCAGACTATGTAGCAGTGACTCGGCCAGCGCCGGCGTATCTGCGAGAAGTGCAAGGTCATCAGCATAGTCCGCATCTGTGACTGTTTGTGCGGGATAACACCTGCTTCTTGCCTTCTTTAGTGTGAAACCCCTCTCTTTTATGGTATCTAATGTGGTTCGAAGTACGTAGTCTAAGCACATTATAAATATATATGGTGCCAATGTATCTCCTTGTAGGACTCCAGCAGCGATGTCAAAGAAATCTGTGTCGCCATTAGGTGAGCATACCATAGCTTTAGTGTCTTTGTATAGCATCATTATAGCTGCAACAGTTTCTTTGGGGAGACCATATGCTAGTAGTATTTGTTCCATTTTCCCTCTATGTATGGAATCAAATGCCTTGGAGAAATCTACGAATAGTAGCGTTGCCTCTAGATTTTTTGCTCGTACCCCTTCTATGATCCGTCGAATAGTCAGGATATGAGAGGTTGTAGATCGATTTCTGCGGAATCCGTTTTGGTTTCTCCTAAGGATTTTCTCAATTTCGGGTCGGATGCGATTAAGAAGAAGGGCATTATATATCTTGGCTGCAATAGCAGTAAGAGTTATGCCTCTGTAGTTTTTAGCGATTCCGAGATCTCCCTTTTTGGGGAATGGGAAGATGCAGTCTTTCGTCCATTTATCTATTCTATTTTGTCAATATACTGCATTTTTATATGTTGTTTAATTTTCAACTGTGTTTGTCTTCTTTCATCCCGAAATTATTGCTTGCCACCGGAGAATTAAGAGCTCCCAACTACACCGCAATCCCTCTTAAGTTTTTGAGAAATTCAACTTATAACACCCCATTCTGTATAAATCGGGTAGACATATGAATGGGCTGAGAAATGAACGGATTGTAGGGAAGTAATGTAGAGAGAAAAAATATGATGTGTACGCGAAAGAGGGGAAGACAGAGTTGTGTCCACAAAACAATTATTCCGAAGCGGAAGTCAGATCCCTTGTGCCCTACACCCCGTTTGCTGTTGTAGATAAGTACCCGGCAAGCGTATCAAGTTCCTGCGAACATTTACCTCATTAATAGAAACGAAATACAACACGATAACGAGGCTGAGGTCTCTGTTTTAAGGAGGAGTTGGATAGGAGATATCAACGTTGCTCGTTAAACTTAAAAAACGAACACACACATGAAAAGACATTCGCAATTGCACACACAGACACAAACACACACACACACACACACACACACACACAAATATAATATATATATATATATATATATATATATTATGCGGAAAAAAATAACAGATGATTTAGATTTTTAGCTTTATAGACTATTTTAGTGAACCTAGAGTAATAGTCTATAATGCTATAAATCTAAAACTTCTGTTATTTTTCCTGATATAATTTTGCTCTGTGATTCTGACAATAATAACACACATTGAGCTCTGCAAATGACATTTAAAAAAATACTACCTCGTAAGGTAGATTTCTTCCCCTGATATTTGGAGATTTAGTACCTCGATTAATTCAGTGGATTTAACCCTGAAGAGCTTTATGGTAAAACTCGAGTAGGTTATCACTTTACCCATTTCATAATACACACACACACACACACACACACACACACACATATATATATATATATATATATAAACCTTTCGCTTTTCATATCTGTACCAAAGAAAATAGATTCTTTCAACCCAGTACACATATA
>CM042143.1:113603493-113608493 GCA_023376005.1 Doryteuthis pealeii | reverse complement strand
TTTTAGCAGCTGCCTCTGGCTGGGTTCGAAACCGAACGAACTTACGCTCGCCAAGCTTTCTTACCCACACATCCACAGTCAGTCGCCAAGTATAGCAGGCTATTTAATTGCTATATTTCTAAGGGGAAATGACTTCACCTAGAGGTCTCTAACTTTGTAAACAAAGTGAGATTGGCCGAGCCGAATACGGTGAATCTGCAATTATATACCTTCTAAATAGAGTGCTCAACCGAGAACGGGAAGCGTATAAAGGGTAACTATAGACACGTGTTTCGAGGTATCACCTCTCATCAGTATAGTTATACGGTTTTAGCAGCTGCCTCTGGCTGGGTTCGAAACCGGAACGAACTTAAAGAGTAGAGGGAAAAATGTGGAGAAATGAAACAAACTCATATATATATATTATTATATATATAATATATATATATATATAAAACACACACACACACACATAAGAATGTTATGAGGAATGGTGTAAAGAGAATTAGCGGGAATTTATAAGAATTTGAGAATATTGACTGGTTTCGAAATTGATCTTGTTTAAGGTGGGATTTTTTGTTTAATGTATAGGGCTTCTATTTGAAGTTTTTCTTTGTTTTTGTGTGCAGTTTGTTAGCGTCAAAAGTATTTGGTAACTGTGAGTTTTCGCTTTTGAAACCAAGCAGTCTGATAGTTAACAAGCACCGTGGACTTTAGGTCTTCAGAACCTGACTTAGATAGACATGCTATATCAATGATATAGAGCACTCATTTGCTCATAGATATAACAAACTAAGAATACAAACTTTAAAAGTGATGAATATTATGTTATTTTTAATCTTATTTTTAATTCTGATATTTCAGGAAGACGTCTGCTTTTGGTCAAATAGTTTTATTTCTTTTGTTTTATATTAATTTTTTTTAAAATTAAAAAAGAAAAAACAGTCGTTCTACAAAACTGAGAGTTCTACCTGAAATATCAGAATTAAAAATAAGATTAAAAATGACATTATATTAATAACTTTGAATTTTGGTTATTATTCCTTATTCTATACTTTTCCATACTTCCAATAAAATCAAGTGTTCAAATATCTACCACACACGCGCTCAATATATATATATATATATATATATATATATATATATATATATATATATAATATATATATATGCGTACACACAGATACACATATATGAATATACTATATATATAATATATCTATACACACAGACATAGATACACATATATGTATATTATAATATATATATATATATATATATATATATATATATATATATATATATATATATATATATATACATAAAACCCAGCAAATAATTTATAATAAAAATATACTAATAACTTTATTTGAGAAAAAAAAAAGAAAAAAAAGCACAAGACAGTAGCACCAACCGAAAATAATCGATTATCACTATCAAACTTGGACAAAAGAAAAAAAATATATACTAAAAAGTATATAGATATATATGAAAACCGCTAGGATTGTCTGAAGCTAAAATATAAAATTTAAAAAGTGTTCGATACTTAAATAGAGCAAATAGTATATCTATCTATCTATCTATCTATCTATCTATCTATCTATATATATATATATATAATATATATATATATATATATATATATAATGTCAAAAAATGTGTCAAAAAAGTATCGAGAATGCAGCTGTATTTATTAAAATAGAAATGAACAATGATTAGAACGTTTATTTGTTTTGTTTTTTTGTTTTTTCAGAATACATGGTATTTCATAAAAGTGCTGATTTTGAAGCTGTATTTACCAATATAGAAATGAACAATGAATGGAACGTTATTATTTTCAGACTACAAGGTGTGTCAAAAATAACAAAAATCTCAACACTTGTTGGACACACCTTATATATAATTATTATATAATATATAATATATATATATAATTAGAAAAATATTATACAATGGTATTTTGACCGAAGTTTCAGTGAACGGACACTACAAATTCATAAACGAACGTAAAAGTGTTAAACAAACATATAGTAACTCATATCTCATAAAATCTATGAAATTCCAGGGTCATAAATAATTTCAGTTATCAGTGATTCTGCTAATATATCTTTTGATAATGTTCATATGTTTCCGCCTGACTCTCAACCAGCTTTGACATTTCAGCAAATTTAGATTCTGCAGATGTCAAAGTTACGTTGAGGTAGCAGCAATCTATCGCGTTCTCTAACAAAAGCCAGAGGGCACGAGCTGTACAGCAGTTCCTAGGTGTATGCATCGCGAAATAAGCGCGCTCTTTCCGTTGGCGGCGAATACGATGGTGGAAGGTTAGACAATCTGATGTTGTGTTAATATTGTTACCTGGGAGATGTCACTCATTTGTAGATTTAAGAGACCAAATGAGCGGAGAAAGAAGACGAAAAGAAAGAACCGGGATATACGGTTATATAGATTTCTTATATATATATATATATATATATATATATATATATATATAGAGAGAGAGAGAGAGAGAGAGGGGGGGGAGAGAGAGAGAAACTGAATGGTGGATATATAGAGAGTTGGAGATATAGAACTGGGAATGAAAGAGAACTTTCAAAGAGGAGATAAAAGGAAAAAGCAAACGAAAGAACGTGAATACATAGTTATGTAGATACTTATATCACGAGAGAGAGAGGAGAGAGAGAGAGAGAGAGAGAGAGAGAGAGAGAGAGAGAGAGAGAGAGTAAGAGAGTGAGAGAGAGAGACAGACAGACAGACAGAGAGGGGATATATATATATAGAGAGAGGGTGGATATTTAGAGTAGACGAGAGAGAGGTGGGAATGAGAGAGTAATAACTTTCAAAAAGGCGATGAATAGAGAAAGAAGAGGAACGAAAGAACATTGATATACAGTGATATAAAAATACTTAGAGAGAGAGAGAGAGAGAGAGAGAGAGAGAGAAGAGAGAGAGAGAGAGAGAGGAGGGGGGGAGAAAGAAACTGAGAGGTGGATATATAGAGAGTGGGAGATATAGAGCTGAGAATGAAAGAGAACTTTCAAAGAGAAGATAAAAGGAAAAAGAAACGAAAGTAAGAATGTGGATACGTAGTTTATATAAATACTTATATCACGAGAGTGAGTGTGTGTGTGTGAGAGAGAGAGAGAGAGAGAGAGAGAGAGAATATATATAGAGAGAGGATGGATATATAGAGTAGATGAGAGAGAGAGGGGGAATGAGAGAGTAATAACTTTCAATAAGGAGATAAATAGAGAAAGAAGAGGAAAGAAAGAACATTGATACACGTGATATACGTGATATAGATACTTATATCGAGAGAGAAAGAAAGAAAGAGAGAGAGAGAGAGAGAGAGAGAGAGAGGCGACAGAGAGAGACAGAGAGACATGGATAGATACATAGACAGACAGACGGAGAGAAGAAGATAGCGATAAAGGAGCGTGATGGTGAGGGAAAATCTTAAAATAGAAGATGAAAAGAGAAGAGAAAAGAACGTGGACATACCTCGATAGAGATACACATAACACGATCCGGGTTAGCTCAGTCGGTAGAGCGTTCGGCTAGAAACCACAAGGTTCCTAGTTCGATACCGGTCCCCGCCAACTCAGCGTATGAGTAGCACAGGGATCTGTGCGGTAAAGTAAGTAGCTGATGGTAGGTGTGGCGCTCCACCTCAGATGCTAAAACCAATCTCCTTGGTCTAGCGCTATTGAAAAGGGGATAGACTCCCTCGCTGACTGGCTGATACCGACTTTAGGCCACCCCGTCGACTTTACTTTTACTTTATATATACATACATATATATATACATACATCTCTCTCTATCTCTCTCTCTCTATTATAATATATATATATATATATATATATATATAATGAGGGGGAGAGTGAAGATGATCAGAAGAAAGAAAGAACTTAAATCTATAGAAAGTGAAATATACAGAGGTGGAAATAGGGGGAGCTTTATTATTGAAATAGAAAGAAGAGAAAAAAAACTTTTATATACGTTAAAAAATAAGGACACATCAAGAGAGAGAGAGAGAGAGAGAGAGAGAGAGAGAGAGAGAGAGAGAGAGAGAGAAAGCGAGAGATATGACACGTTAGAATTTTACGATACGATAGGGACAAAGAGAAAAGAAAGAAAAAGGATTGGAATTTTCGTTTATATATATATATATATATATATTATATATAATATTATATAGATAGATACATAGATAGATAGATAGAAAGATAGATAGATAGATAGATAGATATACTTCCAATAGAGATAAAATGGAGAAACGTAACTAAAAATCTTTTATTTGTGGTTGATTCTTCCTCATTTAAAAAAAAACACCCCCACACACACACTATATATATATTATATATATATATATATATATATATATATATATATATATATATATAAAGAGAGGTGGAGAGAGAGGGAGAGAAAGAGGAGAGTGTGAGAAAGACAGATAGAAAGAGAGATAGAAAAAGAGGGAAAGACGGAGATAGAGATAGAATGTTAGAGAAAATCAGAATGGATTTATATTAGTTGTTTTCTGCTTCATCCGCCTGCTTTACGACTTGGTGGGTAGTCGGGAAACTACCCCCCGTCTTCTCAGTGTGATTATATCTGCGTCTGTACATACATAATTCACACAGAATTAGGTGACAATTTATTAATTAAAATGCAGATGTATATTTATATGCATTTGGAGAAAGACATTGAGTGCGAACGAGAATATGAGATGCAACGAAAGAAACAGATATCAGTGATTTGTTTTCCTTGAAAGAAAATAATAATAAACTTTCGAAAGTACTTTATTCTTCTTTATAACTTCTTGAAAAATTAAATATTTTCCTTCATTGTCATAATAAAACAAAAACGATCCTTCATATTTCTTTTTCATGGACGACAGCAAATCTTGTAAAATATTTTTCATAATAATTTCACACTTAATTAAATTTGCGTTATGACTAGTTTTTTTCTTTCTTTTTTTCTTTCTTTTTTTTTCTTTCTTTCTTTTTGGATTTTAATG